>JALIZF010001654.1:52500-531954 GCA_029948255.1 Telmatactis stephensoni | reverse complement strand
TGCTCATTTGCTGTATGTTTTCTCTATATTCAGCTTGAAAAAGCGTAATCCCAACACAACATCAAGAAAAAGTCTTGTACAATTCAAAAATCTGTTTTAAACAGGTATTTTATCTTGGTACATCAGTTTTTAACCGGTAGAAAAAGGATTTGAGTGTTAATCCAGAACGAAAATTTCGATTAAAACTTGCACGGAGGTCTAGTTTTTGGCGCTTTTCGCCATTATTGCTCGTCATTGAAAAAAATCTCCTCTTAATATGCTGTCTTGTAGTGAAAACTGTTAGTCCTGATGCCATGTGTAACCATTTCCATTCTACCCTTATTAGATGGGGTTTATAAAGACTACCTGAATTCCAGCACAAAAAGGTGTGTACCAGAAATGAGGAATATTAGCATTGCATCTACTATCAAAAGTTTTCACTGTAATATTGAAGTGAACTCTTATTTCATAACATTTTCTATACATTTAAGCTAAAGTTGACTGTTATTTAACAATTATTCCACGAAATCGAGTCGTAAATGGCTCTAGCCACGAGGCACTAGCAGTGCCGAGTTCGGCTATTAGCCATGATAAGCGAATCGAATCTGAGTGGAATATAATTGTTTTATTATATCCACATCCACTGGATTCTGAGAAAAATATAATTTAATTATTTTCAAGTTTAAAAAATATTAATGGAAAAATAATAATTAAAGATTACCTATTCCACTTTTCGAGGATGTGACAAATCACATGAAACAGTAATCAAGCATAAAATAGTTTCAAGCAGCTATTTAACTCAGTTTTGGACATCTCGGTGATATATTTGTCAAAGTTATTTGAGCTCTGGAGCCAGTTGTACAATAAAAAAGGTCACAAAAGGTCACAAAAAGTGTTTATAATTAGCCGGCATGAGGACTGTAAACAAACTGGCAAATAGCGACAGAGACAGTAGATTTTGGATAAAAAATCTGCATTAATAATCATTGAAATACTTTCATTCCAAACTTTGTTGCTTTTTTTGTATTTTTTGGAGTTTTGTTTTCTAGTAAAGATTTTATTTCGTCCTCAGTTAGTTCGGCAAAACGCTCCGCCATTTTGTTTACTTCTCTACTCACGGGATATGAGATGATATCCTAGTAGTAGAGGAACCAATCAGAGCGCGCGACTTGCTCATATCAGTGGATGTGGATATAATAATATTTGCTATTCCTTGAACATTCCTTTACATTCTTGTGTCCTTTCATAGTCTGTTTGCAGGGATTGCAACATCGCTGCTTTGCTGTTTTCTCTTGCACTGTTGCAGCACATAATTGAGGGCCTAATTAATTACAAAACGAAAACAGCTATATTCTATGCACCATGAAGATTTTTGGCTTTGTATGATTTATTGGTCAATTACCTGTAGCTGTTGGAGGAACATCTTCTACAACCATTCTCTTTCTTTTTGCCCATTTGTCTAAAGCTTCCTGTCTTGGTTGTTTTTCCAACATAGAATTCATAGGTGCTGGTGTCATAGCCACCAGTTCTTCTAAGCCTAAAGCCAAAGTCTTTTGTTGTTGTGCCACAATAAATGTGTTATAAATATCCTTGACATAATCTACATTATCAATGTAATATCATTGTTAGAAATTATATAATAAAGAGTTAACTTAACAATATTGGTAAATTGTAGTTGGGAATACACACTATAAATAACTCTATGCATAACGCAATACTGCAAGTGGCCTATCAGATACAAAGATTGTAAATATGTGTATGTTTGTTAGGCCTTATGAGGCTGTCAATAAATCAATAACACAAATGTAAAAGTAAAAATCTCACCACCATTTTTTGAATAATAGACTGATCTTGTTTATGTTTTGTCTTCATATCGATAATCTTGTTTCGAAGTTTTCGATTCTCGTTGCCAAGACGTTTACATTCAATACAGGGCCAACTGCGTTTGTATGGATACAAACGCAGATTTTGATCAATCTATTTTACGCAGAAAAATATTACATGTATACCTGGCTAATAGATTGTTCCAATGATTCAAATTCTTCATTCGTGAGATCACCATCAACTTGAACATTAGCATTGCCAGCGTTGTGAATTTCCACACCCTTGTTTGTAGTTGATGAGCTTGGAACTGTTTTTATCACTTCTCGGATAATCTATTGATAGAAAAAAAGTGGTTATGTCCTAAAACGATTGAAAATTCTATATTATAATTACACTGCCTGATGATGCTGTCGCTGTCTTGATGAAACATGGGATGTAGAGCTTTTACCAACGTGCTGCTCTTGAGGGAGTTCTTAGTTGGTACCCATTTTGCACGTTTTGTGCGAACAAAGTGAATCCACAGTCGGCGGCGTCTTTTTGCTTCTGGGCGTTCATCATTCTCAAATGGAATTTTGTGTAGAGAAATATTGTTTTGAGAATCTGGAAGGTTTGAACATCCTCCTACAACACACTGGTAAGGCATAACCATAGACCAGGGAGTAAAATGAATCACGCATGTAAAAAAATACTCTTCGTAATCTATGCCAACTTTGCCGGATCTGCAGAGCGAGTTACTCCTTTGATATCAGCAGCTCAGGCTACCGGCGTGTCCAATTTTGATCGGACAATTTACAACAGGAACCCCAACACAGCTGTTTGCCCATAATTGGAGCTCATAAAATGATACCATTACTCTTCAGACCATAAAAAATTATGTGAATGATCTCCAAAGACCTTATAGTTTTAGATAAAAAGTTAAAAAATGGGGAAAAAATAGGTGTCATAGGGACTGTAATATTCCCTTTTCGTGTTCTCTTGTCCAACTCGAAGAACCGCTGGCTGAATGAAATGGAGGCGCACGTCAAAGCGAGGCTTCGCCTGAGCATTGCTCTTCGAAACCAATGTAAACATAGAAGTCAAATGGGACTGACGAATATACTTGAATGTTTTAGCATTTAAATGAATCGGAAACCGGATAAAAAGATGAAAGTTAGACGGGGCAAGGTGTGTGCCGCTTTTGGATGTGTAAATACGGAGTATTCACGTGATGGAACATCGTCTGGATTACGATTTTTTCGATTTCCAAACAAGCCGCCATAAAGAACTCAGTGGTGCAACCTCATAAAGCGACAACATGGGAGGGATGGCTTCTTTGTCACCTCTAATACAGTACTTTGTGAGGAACATTTTCAGTCTCAGGATATATCTAAACCACCAGGAGGAAGAAGAAGTACACTACGTCAAGGTAAGAGCAAATACGCTGAGAAAATATTGGATAGTTTCGAACGTCAAACATGAACAAACTCTTTAGTATTGTGTCTGTTTTGTTTTAGGAGCCAAACCATCAATATTGCAGTGGACAAAAGATGGAAGTAAACGCACTGGAGCTCCTCCAAAACAACGATCGAGCAGCAATTGTTGTCATGCCATCTTCACGTTCTTCGCATGTTGATATTCATCCAGTTCATGTAGAGTCCACGACATCCATCAGCAGCACACAAAATATCATTGATGAAGAGCCTATGCTTACTGATACAACTTCAACAGAAGAGATATGCCCTGAGATATGCCCTTCACCAACAAAGGTAAACAATATTTTATCAATATTGTAATTATTATAATATTAATTTGTGATCTAGAAAAAACACTAAATGACATCAAATTCCCATCATATTGGTAGAGTGTCAACAGTCTAAAACTCCTCATTTTCTGTATTTCTGAAACTTGAACAGTCTACCCAAACAGATTGGTCTTTCAGTACAAAGCAGTCAGGTGTTAACCAGGACCACATGTATGCATTTGAATTTAATGAGAATCCATCTGATGTCTTTGATTATATTCAAAGTATGGAAGAAAGGCTGCAAGTTAAAACTGAGATTATTGACAACCTTAAAGCAAGGATTGGCGCCCTTGAAAAAGAAATTGACTTCTACTTGGATTCCTTCTAAAGGGAATCCAAGCTTGATAATTTCAAAGAAGATGAATATTTCTATGAATATTTTGAACCCAAACTTGCAAAACTGCAGTACTGGAACAGACAAGATGCACCGGACTCCCATGACTATCAAGAAGAGGGGAAGAAACAGCCTGGACCAAAAAAGACGTTTGACATCACTAACAGAATTCTTCATGGTTTTGGTAAGACTGAAAGTTGGGCTCTTTGTAAAGGACATTGCAGATAGATTTGGAATATCACCCGTCAATTTTCTAAGATATTCTGTACATGGACTAACTTTTTATATCTGGAACTACAACTGGTATTTCCCTTTCCCTCCCAAGAACAGGTGCAATGCAACATTCCAGAGAAGTTTTCACTTTACCAAACAACGGGAATAGTGATTGACTGTACATAGATATTTGTAGAGGTACCTTCCTCAATGCTGGCTCAGTCACAGACGTGGTCGATTTATAAACATCGTAATACTTTTAAAGTGTTGGTCACAGACGTGGTCGATTTATAAACATCGTAATACTTTTAAAGTGTTGGTTGGCATATCACCAAATGGTCAAGTCACATTTGTAGCCTGTGCTGTTACAGATAGATGGGTCGAAAGTCGGAAACGTATACAATATGAATGCACGTGGTAGATGATTTATTGTTCGAACTGAAATACAATAATGGCAAAATAGGACTGAATAACGATAACTATATGGATTACAAATTACAAAGGAGGTATAAAGATGATCTAAATAATCAAGGTCATGAAGTACAGATGAATTAAATATAATTGAGAATCACTTACTTGGGTATACGTATATATAATATGATGGAAACGATAGAAGATTGAAGCAGAATAGAACACGTGTAGATTACTGAACAGAATAACATACATGGGGGTCGAATAACTGATTACATAATAAAACATTATTGATTAACTAAATGTGATCTTGCGTTACAAACATAACAACATTTGTGTAAAAACTGTGGGGTGGACGTGTGTCTGTAGAACCTGGTGACAATGTAATGGCAGACAGAGGGTTTGATATTGGCGACATTCTTCCCCGAGGCTGTACTTGGAACATCCCACCATTGAAAGGCACAAGCAAACAGCTAACTGCAGATGAGGTTCAGGAGACTATTCACATAGCATCTGTGAGAATACACGTTGAACGTGCTATTGGTCGTATTAAGAACTACCACATTTTAGATGGCATTTTACCACTAAGCCTGGCTCATTTAGCTGATCAATTTTTTTATGTTTGTGCATATTTAACCAATTTTTTACCTCCACTTCTGCAACCTGGAACAGCAAATCCTGGACACTAGGCATACTGAGATATTATAAATTTCCTAAGCTTGTTTAGAGTAATGTGAGCAAACCATGAACTAGTAAATGAAGGGTTGCCAGTGAAATTGACCTAAGTGATCTTTTCCAAAATATCCAGACATTGATATTTGACTTATAATATAGACAATTGATGCCAATTTCGACCATCTGAACAAACTTTATCAGAAAAGTCATTTAGGCCTATTTCTTAGTATGTGGTATACACCTATTTCAAAAAAGGTTGTCACCGCTAAGAGCGATAGGCGATAGGTAATAGGTCATTCCAAGACCGCAAAGCACTATTGATTTCTAATTGATTTACATATGAATAGGCAAATATTTGAGGGAAGAGTGTAAAGAAAGATTTAGGATGGCTTAATTAAGAAACCAATAGTGCTTTGCGGTCTTGGAATGACCTATTACCTATCGCCTATCGCTCTTAGCGGTGACAACCTTTTTTGAAATAGGTGTATATTGATAGTCAACAAAGTCAGATACAAAGGTCAAATTGGCCATCAACAATCAAGAAATATGTATATAGAATAGTATGCTGTTGCTATTGGTGTTCTTGTTGTTGTTTTCCAATATACTTTTCCTGGATTCCCTTGACTGATCACAAAAAACAAAACAAAAACAGATTAAAATCAATGTTTAATTGATAAATTGTGAATTTATGAATTCATTAATTCCTGCCTCAACCTCAATCTATTGTTTTGTGATGAGTCATGTGAATTCTGGAAAGCATTATTGGAAGAGTCTGAACCCAATGCTATATGCATATCACATGACATTAATAATAGAAAACTTGAACTTGCAGACTGATGGTAAACAAATGTATAATTTTATTGTTTTTGCTTTTTCTTTCAGCTGTCAATTGTAACACAGGTTTTTAAACCACTCTACTTTTTTAAATACAATAAACAGAAAAATCATGCATCTTAAACAATATTAAATACCATATAAGACATTGATCATAGTAATTTCATTACACCTGGGTACTACTAATAAGCCAAATAGAAGTTATTGGATGAAAGATTTGTCTAAAGATTTGTTCCTTTGCATCACTAAATAACTTTGAACTCTAAATATATTTGCAGTGCCCATAGTTTATTGAAACTATGCACCAGCCCTCTCCCTTATAATTAATGACCAGTCCCTAATTCTTTATAATTAGGTGTACAGGATTTAATAAGGAACCAAAATATATTTTTTTTAGATAAAAACATCCTTTTTTTCTAAAACAACTGTATCAATTGAACATAGAGTACAAATGTGATATGAAATATTTTATGGATTACAACCAAAACCCCCATTATAAAATGTATTTAACTGTGCTAACTGCTGCACATAATAAATACTAAATATTATTATTACATTATAATAATTTTAACCCCAGATAAAAGTTTAAGAATCTTGTAAAGAATAAAAACACTATCAATTTTTGATAAATACACCAAGCAATAAATAATGGCAAATAGAGCAACCTGTGTTCTTCTTTGTCGATATAGATAGAAATAATTTAATTTATGAATTCATAACCTTAAAATAAATAAAAATTCAATGATTAAATATATCAGCAACCTCTTAAGCTTCTAGCAGATTGTTTGAAATATTTCCAACCTCGATGATTGTAGAGTGGGATACCCCTTTGAACTCTCCTTGTGAGAACCTCGGGTAGAAAAGCCCTTCTATAAAAATAATCTAACCTTGGCATAGTTTCTTCATACCACCACTTTTTTGTTGAAATATATTCTTTGAATATAAATCTTTCCCACTCCAAATCCAAACAGCAAAATCTACCCATTGCAATGAAGACATGAACATTTGACCTTGGACCTGATAAAAATACTTGAGATGGGACTTGAGCATTGGCACCCCAGATTCTATGCTCATACAGAATGACTTGTCAATACAAGCATCCTTTTACACTCATGCCTTGCTTTGAGGATGGGCATTTAACTTCAAGCCCTCCTTCCTTCTTACCATTTGCCATTGGATCAAATACCATACGATCCAAGCTTGCCCCATATCCCGGTCTATCCCTAGACACTTTAGTTCCCACTTTCCAAACCACCAAACCCTTGTTACCCTCTAAATGTTTCTTTCTCACATAATCATCTACTGCATTATCCTCATTAAGATGACCATATTGTAGAGCAGGAATATTGGTAGTTTCTCGGACGTTGTAAATGATTTCCTTGATTAGTTTATCAGGTTCACTTATTCGAGTTGCAGCAGCTTTAAAATTTGAAGCTGTGAGTTTCTCTTTCTTGAGTTCTCTCCAAAAGGCATTGTCCTGTCCTCGTGATAGCCTTTCAATCCTTTCAATGTCATTGTCTGTGATCTTTTCAACATACATGTCAATCATTTCTTTGAACTTTGATGATGCGATGTTGTAGTTGTCATTAAAAGGTAAATCCATTTCAATTTCTTCAGTAACCTCTGTAATGTCCACTACATTCTCTGGTATATCCTCACATATACTGTCTATTATGATATTTTCATCAGTAACAAGATTGGGTATTATATCATGGAATAAGAAGAGTGAGCTGCTTGGTAAAATGCCACTGAGTTTTGATAGCATAGTGTTCAGTTTTGTTTCATCAAGGTTTCGATCACAGGGGACTCTTGGGTCATAAAGACTTGACTTAGCTATCTTCCTACTCTTTTTTCCATATCGAAACCTGTAATATTTATATCATCTACTGGCTTTGGATCTACCTTAACGTTTCGTGGGATGTTCCAAGAACAAAGTCTGGATGTACATGACACTGGTTCATTATAGTCTTTCAGCCCTTGCCTACAAAAATCTTCAATGGCAAATAGAATGCCTCCTACATGGTTACATCGGCCATGACCACCAGGACCTATTCTGTAAAATAAAAATATGTTGTATTAATTTGCCATTATAATTATTCGCGATTACCAGAGATGAATGATGTATATTAAACTGTGAAGTAGTTAAACCATTAATTAATTGAAAGTGGGAATATTGAACTGCTGAAATAATACAGAGGAAATCTAAAAAAAAATTAGAAAACTTAACCAGCTGGGCAATCGCAGGCAGCCTTCAGAACTTGACCATTGTTTCCAAAAACAATGACAACCTTGCGCTTCTCTGGCTTCATCGAAGCTAATAGAACTCCTTTCAAATACGTCAAGCCACCAGTCTTTGCAATCATCATGTTCTTTATATATCCCTCAGCAAAAAATTGGAATGCTCGCAGTTTCTTGTAGTCAGTTGTTCGTAACGAGGAGTGATCGTATTTTTGGGTTGTTAGCACTAGGTAATGGTATAGTTGAACGAAGTCAAATGCAGGCAAATCTCTTAAGTCTTTCTTCCAATGTAGCTCTTCTGGAGCCTCCTTTAATATCTTCTCGTATGGAATGTCGACATTTTTAGTTTTATTTGGAGCGGAGACGTCCAAGAATTGCTCTTCGGCTGATCTACTTTGATTTGAGTCAGTACTTGTAGTTGTCAAGACGCCATGACACCTTTCGATCAAGTCCCATTTTTTACCACTCATTGGCTGTCCAAGTTCCTTTAAACGTTCTTTTAACTGCTTAACAGACAGTTTTTCAAACTCTTCGAGGTTTGACGCTGACATGTTGTATTTCTGCTTGAAATTTCACGTTAAAGCATCATCTTGTTCACATAAACAAAGACTTACCGGGAAAAGGCCAAAATAACTCAGACGAAGCCTCGATCTCATGTTTCACACGCCGATGGTACAGTCGCTCAGCGGTTCAAAATAGAGAACTCGAAACTGGACTATTTAGGATCTTCATGCTATGAGTAAATTCAATTATCAAAGCATTGCGTAGGGGATGTCACAAGTCTATGCAAATGGATCAAAACTGTGAAAAATCTGCATAAGGTCCTTGCTACAATAAACATTGTAGAAATGATAAATCTTATAACAGGAGAATTTGAGACAAACTTTGCCAAAGAAAATGAAATTGTAAAGTTTGGAGGTATACCTCAATCTACCTGGATTAGTTCTAAAACTTCAAACAGGGAAATTTTAATTAACTTGAGTAGTAGACCTAAACCTGGCTTAATCAGTATTTCAACGGTCAGGGGAAAATTCCACTGTACAATCTGTCTGTATATAGCTCAACAGTTGAAAGAATAAACTAGACAAAAAAGAAGGGAAAAAAGGGAGCACAATGTGCAAAATACCTCTAGTGGCCGTACTATGGCCCCACCATTGTCCTGTCAGAGCCATGTTGGTGTTCTGGTTAACTGGTTCGGCATTCGGAGGCACTTGATTGACGTTCTTGGCTGGATTGTCATTTTGTGGAGCTGGCAGAAAAGTGGGAGGTGAACAGGCACCAGATACTGGATAGGGTTGGCCATGACGCCTTGGAAAGCTTAGAAGAGCGTTCTGAGGCAAAACAGGCTTAACTGTGTCATAGATGAGAATCACACAAAAAGGGGGGTGCGCAGGCTAATATATGCAGAGTGGTGTATGATTGGATATCTATTATTATGTTTATAATATAGTTCAATAAAATCCTGCAATTTGATTGGCTTAGAGGAGTGGTATTTATCGTTAATAGTGGTATTTCAAGCTCTAGAAAGTGGTATTTCAAATTCACCATGACAACCAGCACTTTCCAGTGGTTTCAGGTAAAAAAGTGATTAAATAAAAAAAGCAAGTCAAAAATGAAAGCAGTATGAATCATTTGATGTTTATGAAGATTTCTTTTTGTCATTTTTGCAAAATTGTGAGAAACGATCGTGCTGGGATTAATACACGACAGTGAACTGAGACTTATGGATTCATTCAAATTACAGTAAATAAAAGGACTGATGGCTGAAAAGCTCTTGAAAGGTAATAAAAAGTTATTCTACACTCATGCATTGTTTGTTTATCTTATTGAGAAATATTGTTCTGTCCTCTCATTAAAAATACACCGTTTTTGCCTTAGCAAATGACAATAGGCTCGCATAACGAAGAGCTCTATCTTGACTCTATCGTTTTCTGTGACTTTGAAGTCATTCACAGTCCAAAAATCTTAATTTTACTTATCACTGAAATGCTTTGACTTTGAAAGATTTATCCTTACCGCCGGTTTTTGAATATTGTTTATGTTATCTTAAGTACTTGGGCTTAAAAATTCACTTTTCAAAATGATCTGGTTTACACAAAAAATATTTTTAGCCGTTTTATGATCAAATTGCAGGATTTTATTGAACAATATTATAAACAAATAATAGCATGTTTTGTTCGTGGTATTTGGGATAAATATCACTTGCGGCTCGTGAAATTTTGTACAACAATTTTGAAAGATCACTCGTGATATTTATCCCAAATACCACTACAAAACATGCTATTCCCTATACAAATACTCGCTATTATTATTAGTACTTAGAATAGCGGAGCTAATCAAGAAGTAAACATAAAAATATTGATTTTTAAGAGAATTGATTAATTTTAAGTTTGATCTGCTAGTACGTTGTAAACCATTGAAATGAATAATGGTTATTGTAGCTGACCTACATAAAGATGAAAGTTTACTGTGAACTAGGTGTGGTCGTGATCGGAGTTACCATAGCAATGCAAGGATGCCATAGCGGTTTTTGAAATATAGCCTTATTTCTTGTGACCAGGAAAATTTCAGAAGAATCACTTAACAGGATTTATACCTTTCATGGATATCTCATGTACAGTGATTTTGAAGAATTTTTGTTAATAGCATTTTCAAGAAACTTATGAATACCGTTTTAAAGGCTGCTTGCTGGTGCCTAGCATCAATAACCGTAATTCTACAGCCTTTGATCATGTCTTTAGTCTTCATGTCTTGTATCTCATGGTTAGTTATTTCCCCAGCTCCTGAATTCGAGAAGTCAAGCTAGTGTTTGGGACCATGATTGCTCAACCAAGTGCACACAAATAATGTATAGTACAACTCCTTTACTACATGCAACTGAACAACTAAAGATTCAGTTCATCCCAATGATCTCGCCTGTTATGGCAGTGACTTCAGAGAGCAAGGATTTTAACAGATCATAGAGGGGTTACATTGTCAATATAAATTACAGACTGTTTTCTGTCAATGTGTCAGTTGTTGTACAGCCGCTTAAGTGATCCCCGCCGCTAAAGTGATCCCCGCCGCTTAAGTGATCCCCAAATCGCCGCTTAAATGATCCCCGCTGCTTAAATGATCCTCATTCGCCGCTTAAATGATCCCTGGAGAAAAAATAGGATCTGGACCCTCGGGACTGTGGACTACAAACGTTGTAAGTGTGTCTTTTTTATCGTTTCTCATTTATGGTGACAAGACTACATAGCAACAACCAAACCGAGCAATCTTTATTTAATGAAAAGGATGATTTTTAGTTTGAAAAATCTAAAAACATTTTTTGTAAAGAATACTTTTGATCAGTATCAGCAATGCCTCAGTCTTATGCCTGTATAAAGTTGCTAACCAAAACAATAACATTATATTATTCACTAAACATGTCTTATATATATGTCTTTTTGTACCATGTTAACATATCTGACTGGTTTCTTTGTGCGGTGAAACTCTGAATACAAGAGGTTTTTAACGTTTAACGATGTATACTAATATATGTTTTTCAAATGAACTAGGTGTGCTCTTCTACTAAGACTATATAAAGATATATAAACAACTTTTAGTTTTTGGATTTTAAGTATATATCCATATCTATATAACTCTAATCTGAATCAAAGTTCAGAGGATGAGACTCCTCATACATACATTTTTCGCAGACCTCCTGTTCTGTAGAGTAATACACCAGTGAGCATCCGATTTCATGCACTCCACTAGAAACATTCTTGTACTCTTTGTTACATCTGGGGCATGTCTCAGTCGTTATCTTTCCCTCGCCATACTTCTGTTTCATTGCAGTCACTGGGTTTACATCCAAGCTGTAGTAGTGGATTTCAGCTTCATGGCCAAGAAGAATCATATCTTCTTTCTTATTTTCTGACTCTCTTCCGCTGGTGGAATGCGGAGTTACTATTCTGAGGCCAGCGCTTCCAGTTGATGAGATTATTGCAATGTCTATATCAAGCATATTGGACATTGCCCATACAATGATCCAGTCTGCCCATTCACCATCCTTTTGCATTCGTGTCAAATATGAGTTCCATCCACGATGATTTATGAACTGGGAATAGTGTGTACCGTCTGGTGTTCGGGGATGGTCACGTAGGTACGTAATAACATTTTCTCTCAAGGTCGTATGGGGCTGGTGAGGTCGACCTAGCCTCCTCAGTTGATCGCTTACAGCATGAAAAAAGCAGTTTCCATCCATCGGCGTTTCTCCACGATAGCAAAGGCCTGCGTCTTGGACTTGCTGATCTAATACCTTCTTGTTATGAACTGCCATGTTGGAAGGATTACAGAACACTCCCTGAAGTGAGCAGCAGTCATCAGGAGGAGCTGAAACCAAGATGGGAAGGTCTAGTAGGTCATTTGCCATTTCATCTCGTAAATGTGTTGTCTCTGAGTCTGAAACATTTGCTCCCATAAACTTCGACTGAAAAAGTTTTTTAATAGTTGCACACATGAAAATGCCACAGTCAACATCGTTAGTTTGCTTTGGCGCATCTTTGAAAACGTTTTCCGTCCAGTTGCTTGGATCTAGAGTCCCACTTTGTAAATTTTCAGGACAATTCTTGCACTCTTTTGCAATAAACTGTGACTTGAGCTTTGAAAATACTTTAGTATAAGTCTGTTCATTTAACTTCAAAGAATCGTATATCGTCATAGAAAGTTTGAGCAAGCAAAGCACTACTAACAGCCAGTGTTCTAATTCTGTAATGTGCACGGGAATTACAACTTTTTCGATTCCGTCGTCGAGCTTCCTGTTATTTATGAATTTTCGATATATTGGTACATCCGTGTTACTGTTTCTATCCAGTGATGGATAAAAAAATGTGCTCGCTGTAACAGCGTTAGGGTGGGGACAGATCTCAGCTACGTAGGTAGTGTATAGGTTAACGGTTTCATTACTGAGTTTCTTGGTATTTATAATCTCAAAAAGGGCACTGTCAAGAACACTTTCACCTACACTTTCCCGTACTCGTTCTGCACCTTATCTGTTCTAAACAAAACAGAAGATTCTTGTGTTCCAGGTACATTGACATCTTTTTTGTCACTTCCACTGCTTTTTTCTGATTTAGGCCTGGATTTGACTAGAGATGCCTTCTTTTCTGCTTTTAGTTGCCTGTTTGATTCTTCCTCGATTGTAAGAGATGTGATATCATTTACAGAGAACCATTTGCACATTTCTTTTCCTGTGTTGGGATCAGTATACTTTATGTTATAACGATGCTTCTTATGATTTGTTTTCTGGATTTCACCTTCAGCGTTCGTCTTTAGTGTAAGCTTTTTGCCTGTCTTTTTCGCAGATGTTTTTTTAACTACCCTTACTAGAACCGTTTCTCCTGTATCGTAAAGGGATGGTGGAGATTTTAACAAGTTTCGCCTAATCATATTCTGCGCTGCCTTTTTTGAAGCCTTTGATGCCTTGTCTCTGATTAGATCTTGAATAGATCTCCACTTCTCAAAATCATCTGGGGTTGGCTTATCAAATTGAACTGCATCGCCTGTACCTGTTTGTTGCAGCGTTTCTTCATCAATCTCAAACCGAGACCCTCCTTCAACACAAAGTCAATTTTTTAAGGTATTAGGGGTTCGCCCGAAATAAACCTCAAATGGACAGGCTAGTCCCAGGGATCGATGCGGCGATTCATTGTATAGCCTTTGATATAAAGGCAAGTTTTGCACCCAATTCATACAATTATCGCCAGTAGGATTCATCATATCGAAACGCAATTTTTCTTTCCATGTTCTATGAGAACGTTCGTCTTTTCCTTGTGTCGTTGGTGTGTAGGCAGAGCTACGAATGATTCTCACTCCTAGTTCTCTACATACACGGTTAACTGTGCCTTTGAACTCCGTTCCCTGATCGCTTTGTAGAATTTCTGGGACACCGTGATCAGAATATATATTTATCAATTCCCGTGCGACGACTGCTGCCTTTTTGCTTTCAAGAGGGCGCAGGTGTAAATATCTACTAAAAATGTCGATGACCGATAAAATGTATTTGTAAGTCCTGCCGTCAGTTGTTATCGGTAGACTGCTCATATCCACAAGATCTATTTGATTTCGTTCTTGTACTGTCTTCGCTGTTATTGGACAGAGAGGTGCCTTATTCTTGAATGTGGGTCTTAGTTTTTGTTGTTCTTTCATACTGTTCAGTACCTTGTGAATTGTCTTTTCTGGAGCACCTGCATAAATATTTAGCATGTTTTTTCTGATCTTTCTAGCCCCTTCCCCTTTAGTTTTTGGTAGTAGTTCTTTACTAGACTCCCCATCTCTGATTTCTTCAGTACAATTTTTCCTGTTGCCTTTTCTACTATTTTTTCATTTTTTTTCCCACCATCTCTCGGATCATTGACCAGTCGAAGCTCATACACGCCGCTTTTCCATTTGCGATAGACTTTTTGACGCAATAACGGATTGGATTTCTTGGGCCACTCGTTGAAGGTTCGTTTGTTTTGCAAAATTTCCTCTAATTTTTCGTATACATCATCGGGAAGACTGCTTTTTCTAGTCTTTTTTTCTTTCTTAGGAAGACCACCCTGCAAAGAAATAATTATTATAATGATAAAATGAAATAAGTAGGGCAATTTATTAGTGATATCTCTATTAAGCGGACACCTTCGGGATCTTGCCTGGTGTCTGCTGAATGGACGGTTCGAACTTTCTAAGAAACGCGTGCATCATGGATGTACGGCCATATCACGAATGAGAAAATCACACAAATATTTGTAAATACAACTGCATATTGAAAGGCAATGCACTAGTAAATATTAGTAGAAACTCCACGGGAATATGAACAAATAGCATATATTAAGAGAAGAGTTTTTTCAATGACGAGCAATAATGGCGAAAAGCGCAGCAAAAACTAGACTGTCGTGCGAATTTTAATCCAAATTGGCGTTCTAGATTAACACTTTGATTCCACTTTCATCCAAAACTACTTACAAACAACTTAAACTTTCTGACAGAAATGATTTTAGTTTTGTAAAACAGCTATTCTTTGACTCAGGAGTTTTTGTCGTTGACTGCTCGAACTTGAAAAAAAAAATCCCCTCTTAAATACAAAATAGATGTTCAAACTTACCTCATTTTTGTCAGCTCGGTTTGAATTAAATTCTGAATCCGATTCAAGAGACACAGAATTAGCGATCAAAACGCTAATGCAAATTATAACATAAAACCTTGTGGTAAAAAAGTGCATATCTCGATCTTTACTGTACTAACTAACTAAAACTAACCAAAAAAGTAGTACAAAGATACGCTACAGCTGCTGACTCAAATCAGTAAACTGTGAGTCAAAGGTCACAATCGCCAGGACATGTACTTCTGGTTGAATAAATTAATTTTGGACAAAATAGACATGTACTTCCAGTTGAATGACTTGAAAGATTTTTAATATAACAATACCCCAATACTTATAAAAAGAAGCAAAAGAAGAAAAGAAAAGCAATAGAGAAGAAAAGAAAAGAGATAAAAGAATAAGATAACCCCCGAAAACCGCCTTTTGCCGCCTATTCTCAAGTTTTTAGTATTAGTTTGTTCTACTGGCTCACGATTTTGATAAGAATGTACTGAAATTTTGCACATTTAATAATATTAAATCTTTATTGAGGATACTATCGTCACCAAGGTCATTTACAGATAGGTCCTCTAAATAATAATAATAAAAATAATAAATAAATAGAGAAAAAATATTGATGTAGTATGATGTAGTATATCTTCTTTTGTCGTTCAGTAATCCGTATTCCCAATTGCAAAGATTCTAAAATTTCCGAGGATCATTTAAGCGGCGATTGGGTATCATTTAAGTGGCGAGGATCATTTAAGCGGCGATTTGGGGATCATTTAAGCGGTGGGGATCACTTATGCGGCGGGGATCACTTAAGTGGCTGTACAGTTGTGTATTCCTTTGTACTAGTACTACAACAGTTCATTTTGGTTGATAGCTCGTATTGCACTTCAAAATATAATGGGAGTTTTGTCTCAGTTTCATCTCTGGGGATGGCAAATCCTGCTGTTGTTGGCCTATGTTTCTTGTTAGCACATGGAGAAGGGGTTCTAGATGTGGCAGCCAGCCAGAGTAGACATAGAAGGACGAGAGGCAGAGGAGGTACTAGCCTTTTTTTAAGCTTCTCACTCCTCCTCCTTGAATTTTTTAAGAAATCGCAATATACTGGATGCGTTTCTGATTCCCCCTGATCTTTAGATACTTGAAACATGTTTCCTTTGTTTCATACAATGTATCAATTAAGGTACACACTACATTCTATGATTGCACCACAACAACCACCAACAATGTCACTTTTTATCATATCTCTACAAATAAGACAAGTAAAGTTATCTAACATGTTTTGGTATATGGGTCTTTCTTGTGACCCAAGTCTGAATTCATCTAGAACAGCATTTTTTTATATCCTCTTTGATGGAACTAGGTAAACCTGAAATAAAGTCAATAGTTCATTATGACATATACATATGCTCTTTGAAAGTCATTACAAATGCACAATTGTATGCAAATATGTACAGTGAGTTTATTTTGTTTATCAGAAAAATTAGTTCATTGCGTCATCACGCTTACCCTTTTTGTATCTACTGCAGAATGCAGTAGACACTATGTCATCGTGTTGAAAATGGATATACTTCATGCTTCACTCAAATTATGATATCACGGTATATCGGTATTCACCAGAACATGTATGAGTTCTGACACGAAGTTCTATGCTTGTTAACAATAGAAAGTGTTAACAATAGAAAAGTCGGAATATTTTTGGAAAATACACAGGAACAAACTATTTAAGGCGAAATGACATTCGAATCGACGACTGAATGTCTTTCGGAATCACGGACAGGTAACTGACAAGCACGAAGTTCCATGTGACTGACGACTGTAGACAAGTTTGACAGGAATTCAAGTCAAAAATCTCAGCGGTAAGTGATGTTTTTAACAATGTTTTTATGCCCATTGATAAGGCTCAGCTTTAATAGAATGTGTCATGTTTATTCTTATGGAGAATTTTTAAATCATTATTCAGTTTTGAGGTCGTTTTTCAGCGGCGGTAAGTAATACAATATTGAAGTGTTTGTCTCGACTGATCTCGTTCATCTTGATCTTGATTGCAAGGCCAAACAAACACTAGCAATTCCTTTTATAAATCTATGACACTGTCTATGAAAGCCGTCTCTACTGATGGACGTAAATACATTGTTACAAATATCACTTACCAAGTTTTTCCGAACGTTTAATTTCCGAAAGACATCTGAGTCGAGGTAATTATCGGGGGTGGAAGCAGAATAATGAATAGGGTCTGAATAATATGAATAATGGTTTGAGAATGCTTTAATTTGGAACAGTGAATTATTGCATCTGAAATCCAAGGAATAATGAATAATCAAAAGATCAAAAAAGAATAATGAATAACAGGAAAATAGAAAAAGAATAATGGGAAACGGTTAAATGATGGATTATTGAGAAAACTTGTTTGGGAATAATGAATAATGTGGTCCAATTATTCTGCTTCCACCCCCCATAATTACAAACTGCCCTGTCAACTCCATCAAAACTCCATAAAATTCTTCATCATTCTTCGTGTTTTTCTTTTCAATGCATTTGACATTGTCAAACATATTTCTATAACACTTCTGCAGTAGATACATGCACCTTTCAGGTGCCTTTTATTTACCTTGCTGTCCAGTCTGATATCAACTTAGCCTTTACTGTCTTGCAGGACTCCATAACATCAAATTGAAGAGATGACTCACAACTAGTTATCACTGCCTCTAAGCACTCCAGAAAGGTGCTCTCACTAAATCCATGTTCTACCACATATAATTGCAATGCCTTAATTGTTGTCTCTGGTGTACTATTCCATAACAGGTTGAGAGATGATAAATCACATGTGGAAAACTTGGCTCACTCTAACTACTTTAAATTTCACAATTTGTCTTTTCTGGTTTTGATTTTGACACACGTTCAAACATTTCAGATGCAACAGGAGCCTTTTCTTTAAGTTCTGTGGTTAGAGTAGCTAATTTAAAGTCCATTAATCACTGGGGTGTAGAATTTGCTAAAACACTGGGATTCTGAGTACCACATAAAGAGTTAAGGTAATTCCGTAGAAATAAAACTAGAAATGGAATTTCTCATAAAACGTCACACAATGATAATTTTTTGAGTTACTTGTCCAAAAAATGAAATAAAAAATGGGGAAAAAAATGGAGCCATTTTTGCGATAGATTGCTTTAAGAGTCATACTCATGTCACATCGAGGATTTGGCTGATATTTTGCATGCAAACTTTGTTGAGGGCCCCTAATACAAACTGGGTGTTTTTGATTTCAAAATGTTTAATTGTTGAGAAATAGGGGGGTGGGTCATCTGACCCCCCAGATCAGCATCAAAATACTTGTAATTTATGGGTAGTTTCAAGCTCAAATGCTACTCTGTTCTAAGTTACAATAAAAAACAATTGGTAACGTGATAAACAACGTCCTTTGCTCTCTTGAAAATCACTTTTTGTTTAAAAAAAATATTACATGCATTGACGGAATCGCCCACAAAGCATAAGCATGTTTTGGCTTTTTAAAATCGTCCAAAAAATGCGTACATTTTGGTGCAAATATCGCACCGTGGTACGTGAAAGTCATCGATTGTTTCCTCGATTAGATCAATATTGTCTCTTTCAAAAACTGAAATAAAAATCTCGGCAAAATTTGATGTGTTTTCCAGAGAACCGCTTGACTAACACCTAGTCACACTGTTTTTATCATACCAGACAAATATGCTAATTAGCCACAAGTTTTCATTACATGGGCTTCCTGCGTAGCAGGGAGACCATGTCGAAAATTACCGCTGGATCTTCGTGTTCTTCGTGGTGACTCTTACGCTTCAAAAAGGAGCCCCGTCCCCGGAGGGCTCGGGAGGAATTTGTAACTCCGTTGCTATAGTGAGGAGCCCCGTCCCCAGAGGGCTCGGGAGGGATTTGTGACTCCGTTGCTATAGTGATGTCAGCGTGATTGTCGGAACGGGCCGGTCCACGAATCTCCTAGCAATGATAGCAAAGTTCTTACTAGTTCTCATGAGATAGCAAGTTCAAATGATTCAAATATTACTGTTAACTGTAATACAATTCACGAAACTACAACAACTGACATGAAAACTGACTGTATGCATGGTGACATGGAGAAATCAGTTGCATGTGACTTTAAAAATCTCAAAAATCGAACAGCTTACCGAGAAGGTCAGCCCAGCGTGATCAACAAGAAAGCCGCCATATTGGATATTTTACCTACGCGAACGACTCAACTACAGTTCATTTTTCCAAGTAAGCTTAAAATATTTCGTTCAGCGAGTATCTGGATTCTTATATTTGCTTTAATGACACTTATACCTTATCAACACGGATTTAGCAAGATTTTTGTCACATTTATAAGCGTGATTGTTATAAGCTTAAGCTTATGTGCTTCGCTTTGCACGTGGACCGCTGTATACCTTGATCAAAACTTTTCAAATTGTCTTGATGATTGTGATATATTCCAAAAGGCTGCTGATTTAAATTGTAATGCCAACAACTGTAATGATATTGTAGTGTCAATAAAAATACAAAAGTTTAGATCACGCTATGCTAAGTATTTGTATTATAAGTTAATTGTACTCGTGTTATGTGTAAATGTCATGGTAATAAGCGAGATCGAGAGCCAAGCAGAATACCATTGAACAAGTTACGTCGTTTCTCACAGAAGAACAGGAATATGCAGAGATATGTATGGCATCATGTGCTTAAAAACATACAGGTCTAAATCTTCAGAAGTTCATAATGTTATTTCGCCACGACGTAGAAAATGTAGAAACATGAGTGCAGAAAGAAAATACATCTCCTTTGTTCATACAATTATGAGACGGAAACAGTATGGTGCAAAGTACAGTTATCATAAGCTTATGTATTCAAGTAAACAAAAAGAATATCGGAGATGGTTAAAGTTGTTTTCGTGTAATTATTTTGTACACAATGAGTTTAAAGGTGCAATTCATAAAGGCAATTGTACAAAATACAAACTTTGCAATGACATAGAGACAAACCCCGGCCCTCAAACACTAGTACACTATGTTGATCCTAGTAAGACAATAAAAGCACCTTATAATCAAGGCAGTATTACTATATTTGGGCAAAATGCTGGGCAACAATGCATTGCAATGAGTCGTTGTGCTTTAATATATCACAAAATGAAAGGAATAAATACGGCTAATGATTTACAGCAAATCATGCTTATTGGTAATGAGCTCTACAACACTTTGTCTCAATTAGCACATCAGATCATACCTAATGTTAACAGAATTGCAACCATGCTCATAGTATTAGAAGAAAATTATCAACTAGATTATAGTGAAAGCTACTCAGGTAATGTGCATGGTGATCTTATTAATATTGATGAATATGAATATTGTATGGGACTACAAAGAGCTTGTCATTCATTGATATCACAACAGTACAGGTCATTTATATTGATTATTGGTTGCATTGGTGTAGCCATTATTTACTGTCCTGATTCAAATAATTTTAAAATATTTGACTCTCATGCTTATGAGTTCTTAAGATCGTATATTGCACACTAACAAGATGCATATTTTATATTATAGTACTTATGTTACTTTATGGGTATGTTGTGTTTTCATTGAACTTTGACACTTTGACCATGCTAATTGCATACATATTCTTATTTACATGTACGTGTGTTTCCTACCATTCTTCAACGACATATATTTGATGACAACCCTTTTTGAAATAGCTATATTCCAAGTTTCCAATAAGTACGTTCTTGTTATAATACTGATTTTCCACATTGTTGATCATTTTTGTTAAATAAATCACTTGAATAAAAAAAATTGTTTTCTCATTTTATTTCAAATGGTGCTTTGAGTGCAATTATAAATATGTCTCTGATTTAAGATCAAACTCACTACATTCTAAATAATAGCACCTTTACTTGCTTCAAATATTTACTAAGAACTATATAGCTTCTTAAAATTTTAAATTGAAGATATTTCATATGGCAGACATGAATGTATTGTGTGCATTGCTGATAACAATGGTGACAACATTTAGCATGTTATCATTGTGATGCAGTTATGTCACAGCAACTACATTATTAATATAAGGAATTTAAACTAAACATCAACCTTTCCAAAGAGTGCATAAGTAAGAGAGTCTGAATTGATTAATAGGTCGCGTGTCATGTTGATTTCCATTTGGTCTATTTTTAGAAACACCAGATTTCTACACGCTACTCCCGCCATAGGGAACCCAAACTCATAAACTGAATGAAAAAGCAAACTATGAATACACTTATTTTTTTAAACCCTTTAAATTGTTAAATAAAGCAATTATAGAGCATTTTAAAAAGTTTGAATTGGTTTCTAACAATTTTTTTCTTGCTTTTCATTCAGTTTATATAAGTGTGGGCTTCCTGTGGTGAGAGTAACGCGCGAAGATTTGGTGTTTCTAAAAATACCCCAAATGGAAATTAACAAGGCGTCTGACACTCTTACTCTCTTGCCTTACCACAATAATTATAGTTTGTATTTTGTTTTTAATTATTTGACTAATGTTCTGCCACACGTGATCTTGGCGTGAAAATAATCAGGAAGCCCATGTAAGCGATCGCAGATCGTCTAGTTTAAATATGTTTTTAGACGCTTTTGGCATTTGAAGTTAAGAGTTTCATTTCACTTCATTTTTGGAGCTTGGTAGTACAAAGAATTAATTAGATTTTGGATAATATTTGTCACCACTGTATGTACTTGAAAGGCTTCCAATTATTCACGTGGTAATTATGCATACATATTTGATTGTTATCTGATCTGCCAATACATCGATCAAAAGCAGAATCCTTTCATAATATTCCCAAAGC
Organism: Telmatactis stephensoni; assembly: GCA_029948255.1. Classification (NCBI taxonomy): domain Eukaryota; kingdom Metazoa; phylum Cnidaria; class Anthozoa; order Actiniaria; family Isophelliidae; genus Telmatactis; species Telmatactis stephensoni. The sequence continues at coordinate 509,735 of JALIZF010001654.1, read as the reverse complement.
AACTCAAATGCGATTAAGGCTGTCTTGGAATTTGATAATACAAGAACTAACATTTTGCATCATTATTAAATTACATCTTTTTGCAAGAACACTTGCTGATGAAGTTTTCGATTATCTCAAGATATGGAGCCTTCGCTGACGTCTAAATCATAATATTCACAGATCTTTCTTAATACTGGAAGTGTTAGTTTTTTAAGATTCTGAGATGCTACCAGTCCACAAATATCGTAGCCATCGTATGTAATGGGATGATGCAGTTGTAACTCGCTAACATCAAAGTCGTGCATGTTCATAAATGCTTCTTCTGCTTCGGCGGCATCAAAATCTTCAACTGTTATCTGTCTACTAGCTTTTGCTCTCCTGGAAAAGAAGCTTTGAATTTGACTGGCTGACAGATATTCCTCAACAGAGAATACTCGTTTACCATTAGAGTCACATACTTTTCTCATCAGTGAAGCGACAGTGGAGGGATCAAGTTTTTTGCCAGTTCTTTCCCCAATCATGAACTTTTCTTCAAGAAACTTCTTCTGTTTTTCAGTAAACGGTGTATTCTTTTTAGACGTTTTGAGAGCCCAATCCTCGGCAAGGGTTTGGTGGGTAGCTACAGACTCTTGAATACCCTCAACCGGTCTAGGGTCAAATGTGTTATCCCCGCCTATTAGCTTCCTGCTGTATGTTAGTTTCGCTTTGTCAATAAGAGTCTTTCCGTCTGGCTTCATGGCACACTTTCCATATGGAAGGTGATTTATCATTGAACTGCATTTTTGATACACTCGGATGCAACCTTCATTTGGGCATTCAAATAGCTTGGCTTTCACTTGAGACTCATGGTGTTTTTGTCCCTTATGATACTCTTTATCTTGGCTGTCAGTATCATCACTAGTAGTGTCGTCATCACCATAACTATCATCGTCATCAACATTATCAGAATTACTACTGGGGACTTCATCGTCTTCATCTTCGCTATCTGAAGCACAAGATATGTTCTTGTCACTATTGTCACTCTTATCACTGCTATCCAAGTTATCGTTCACTAGCAACAGGACCCTCATAGAGTGCAGAGGCATTTCCTTGACTTTTTCCATTATCTTTGGAAAAATCTTGACTATTTTTACGTAAGTCAGACTGTTGTCATTTTCTTGGCTTTATAGTATGAAACTCTCTGCATGAAAACTTTCCATCAGTTTAAAATCTTGAAACCTTAAATAGGAAAACCCTTTGTTAGCACACTGGTTTTACATTTGGTTCAAATAATCAAGATACTTACCAGTAGTATCACACAAAGGGATTGACTCGCCATCACCAACACCATATGCTCTCCATGCCGTTAGACCATCACTTGTTATTTGTTATTTTGAAATTTTTCAACTTATTCCTTTCAGCTTGCTATTCAGGTCATACAGTGTGGGTTATGTAGTAATGATATCCTGGTGCCTGGTACTGCACCATGGGAGGTTAAAGCTTCTACAAACTGCTTTGTGTTGTGACATCATGACGCTCATTGATGTAGGCACGAACATGATTCTTTAATGTCGCAGCAAACCGATCACACGAGCCCTTACCACCTTGTGGATCTGAAACGTCTAGACATTCGATTGTGATCCCTGTCATTTGGCTGATTGGGTGACATGCATAAATGGTGTTAGCCGAGTGGTAACACCCGGCGTTATCCTGACGGTAAAACATGGTCTTGATTTCTGGATTTTCTGTCTTGAGGGTTTTGAGTACATGTTCCATTAGCGCCACAACACAAGCACTTCCTTGGCTGCCCTGCTCGATGACCTGGACAAATGTCTGTCTTGATCTGATCATCTTTCCTCCTGGTTACAACTGATATGTGCCAAGAAAAACCTCATTTAGCGAACCAATTGCCTTGAGAATCTTGATACTGTCTGGGTAAGAATTTCATTGCCCAATCCTGTACAACCAGGGCATTCTCGTCATTGAGCTGGTCAATTACATCTATTCTTGCTTTGTCTTGGTTGACTGACCTAAGTTGGTGTGCTTTCCAAGCATTAATACTGGAAATCACTTCCTTGCAAGTATAGTTGGCATCTTCTTTGTCACTTTCCGTCAACGAGGAATCCTCTACTGCTTTACTTACTTTTACAAGTACCGACTTAAGCTCTTCGCATCTCCCACATACGGAGTCGTGGATGTGAGCACACTGTTGTCTAAATACAGGTTTGGCTGGGTCACTTAGCACATACTGGCTGCAATGATCACTGACTTCAGAATATCGGGACACATGGACCTTTCAAAATGTAACAAATAGAGTAGTGTACGCATTAAATTCGTGAAATAGTAAAAAAGCCTATTAACCAATAGAGTTCAAACGATATGATATAGCTATTTCAATTAACGTTGTCGCTAAGAAAAGCCTAAAGAGGCTAAAGGCTAAAACCTTTCAACTATCTATTGTTTACCAACAAACTTCGCTGTGGGCTATCTCTGGGGTTAACTAGATGGACAGCAAAATTATTCATTTCATATACTTTAAGAATTTTGGTTAATTCACACAAATAAATGTGATACTAAATTAAACATAAAAAGTACAAAAAGGGAAACAAATAAGACACAAAAGTGCCAAATATATTTTTGTTGCAGTCTAAAATTCATGGACTGAGAAAAGTTTAAGCTATTCAGTATCTTTGTTTTGTTTTAAATTTAACTCTTACCATTTCATATAAAGTTGTTACTGAAGATTTTAATGGATCTGTGTTAACTTCTCAGTAGTTTATATCTTACTCAAACACTAGAGTATATATATATATATGTATTGTCTTACCAATTACTTTTACCTTTTACAGTTGATTTTTGACATATTTTACAGTGGTTCTTCAGCTTGTGATAAGACATCTCTGTTCGCTTTAAGAAACTTAATCAATTGGAGGGATGTTGTTACTGATGCAGAAAAAAAGCCTGCACCTTGTAAAAGATTTGCAAACTTGGTCCTAGATGCTCAAATAATAGCAGCAGGAATGAATTTCTTTGGCATGGAAAATATAAATAGCAGACCAACAAAGAATGGATTCAATGACAGCATGAAGGACAGTTTGAAGGCTGTGAAGCACAAATACCTTTATCCAACAATGAAGAAATTTCTCTGTACCTATGTAGTAGACACACAATTGTATCTCAAGCACATTGCTGATATTGAGGCACTTCAAGAATGGGAAGACTATCAAGCCAACCAACCACTTACCCCAGAAGGGAGATATCCATGTAGATTTCCAGGTTGTCATTTTTCATACAAATATGATGGCAAAGATAGACGCCGGCATGAATTGTCACATGACCCACCACCAGATATCAGAGAAGCACCCAAGATAACACTGTCTTTGCCTACATCACCCACAGAAGGTAAAGAGGAAAAGCCACTCAAGGATGATGTCTTTGATTATCATTGCAGTATGATGAATATGACCCTTCTTCTACGCAATTTCATTGATGCTGGTAGAGAGGGTGATGGAGATCGTCTTGTACGGTGCATTAAGGGTTTCCTGCTGCATTTCCGTCAAGATGGAGAGGGGAGTACAAAGTATGCCCTAGAATCATTATACCATCTATTTCAACTGTCATCTCTTTTAACACCTTGTGAAGCAGAACGGATGAAATGGAATCGCACAGTGAATAACAAAGGTGGTCTTGGAAATAATGTATTTATGGACTTAGACTTAGAACATGACAATCATATATTCAAGGAACTTTTAAGAGGTCTAGGTGCAAATGTAAGCCAACACAGTGTTTCAAGACTTTGCAAGGCTTTCTTTCCTATCAAACACCTGTTGGAATCCCTTGACAAAGAGATGGAGGTTCGTGAAAATTCATCATTACACACTAAAAAGGACATAAAGAAAGATTTGGTGTTAGTTGTTAAAACTCTGGTTAATGAAGAAGTATTTACAATGACTCCAGGTCGCCAAATGAGATTTTTTGCAAATAATCCACATAATTTTTTGCAGCACCTGGACTCTGCTGCTTTGTGCAAATGGATCAACGGCCACAAAAAAAATATTACACTTGGAAAACGACCACGATGAGAGACAAAAGCTCAATAACTTCATCTTTCAAGTTCAAAAATCTAAATTTTGTCCAAAGCTAATGATCAAGCAAAGTGTCAGAGGATATACATTTACACAAGCAACATTACAATTATGAATTACAAAACTCCAAAATAAGTCCCATGGCTTTTTGAGATTGTTACAATTAAGCTTTATTTATGAATGAATATCATAATATTTATATATATTTCCATTGACAGTTGATATTTTTGGTAGATTTTTAAAGTTACAGTAGGTGGTTGATGATAGGAAAGAATTTGTAATTTCACATTGCTTAAGAATCTTCTTTTATCAATAAAGTTTGCTAATTTATAACTTGGAATTGAAATTGATTATGAAAGGTAACAGATAAACATTGTGCCCACATACAGAACATTATACATTGTGTAGTTCTACAAAATATCCATATCCCAACAAGGAGGGAAGTCATAAATGGATCCCCCCTGGAACTTCCAAATTTCTACCATACAAACTCAGTAATTTTGTTCTTTCTCTGCCGCTCCCCTCTTGAATTTTCTAACTCCTTACTTGGTAGGTAATGGATATTTTCTGGAACTACACATTGAACCTTCAATTAGCTGAAGTCTTCTTCAAATCCTTCAATAATGTCCTCTGATATCGTAAAGGTGGTGAGTGCTGCAAGGAGCTCATTGTCATCATCATCATTCACATCCCAGAAACCAGTTTCAGGTATTGTGTCTGATTCCTCATCATCATTTTCAAAGTCAAAGTCAATGTCCCCAAAAACACTGTTAATTGTATAGAGGATTTCAATAGCAACGTCATTGTGCCAAATATCTACAAATTTGTAGACATCTTTCAGGGATAAAATATTCTTCACATTGTCAACAACTTGAATCATTTGGCATTCACCAAAACCAGATACAAGATTAACAGGAGTAAACAGTGGGTAGGCAATGTTTGATGCTCTTTCTTTAAAAGAATTGTTCAGTGATTTCTGGAGGTATTCCACCTTAGATGTCAGCTGAGCAATCTGTGAAGCTGTAACGGGTCTTTCATTTATCGGATCCCCTTGTGATACAAATGAATGATTGGCAAATACAAATGAATGAATGAACGTACTCAACAATATCCTCATCACAATGTTGTATCATCACATTTGAATACAGAATTATGGATATGCAGCCCTTTTTCCCATTTCGCCCACATCTGCCACTTTCTTGCAAATATGACTCTAGGTTTCGAGGAGGACCATAATGAATGACTGTCCTCACATCCTTACAGTCAATCCCCATCCCATATGCAATAGTGGCTATCAGCACCCTGATGATAACTCCATCGTCTTTAGAGAAAGAATGCAAAATTTCCTCCTTGTTTTGGTCATCAACCCTTGCATGAAACATTTCCAGTGTTCTTTGTTTTGGGTCTGAAGAGTCACCATTAGCATATATTGAGTCCCCAAGTTCAGCCTTAAAAATGCCATAGAGATTAGAAACAACACTGATCCTTGGGCAGTATATTATAACTCTCTGACAATCCCTCTTCTTTGTTTTCAGTTCATGAATTATATCACTAAATGTTTTCAGTACATCACATGAGATAAGTTTGACAGCATAACCAATATTAACTCTATTGGGACTAGATGTGAAAATGACTGCTTTGTCCATTTCTAGAGTTTGAGTTATGCGTTCTCTGGTCTTTTTCGTTGCTGTGGCTGTAAGAGCCAACATTGGTATGTCGCTTCGCACCAAAGAACGGACCTCATTGATTCTGCTGAACCAAATCCGGAAAGCCTTTTCACCTTTTTTGGTTGAAAACCCCCAATGTGATATGCAGTGTTCCTCGTCAACGCACAGTAATCTCAATTTGTTTCGATACACCTCGTTGGTGAGCATGCATCGCCAGCGTTTGTTGGCAAGAAAAGTCTCTGGCGATCCGTAGACAACTTGGTATTTTCCTTGTTCAACCTCGGTTTTAAGCGTTTCATCTTCTTGCTCTTCTCCAAGGAAAGCAGCTTTCACTCCTTTAGACACCAAAAAATTCACTTGGTCTTTCATCAGCGAAACGAGAGGTGAAATAACCACCACAATCGAGCCACTTGATTCAGCCATGTGATCAAAAACAAGAGGTATTGTTTGGAAAATAAGTGATTTTCCGGAGCCTGTTGGAAGAATCACAAAAACATCGCTTCCACGAACGATCTCCCTCAAAGCCTTGCGTTGAATTTCTTTGAATTCATTAAAATCGAAGGACTTCAAAGCATTTTTACAAGCATTTTCAAACCGTGTTTCGAATTCCGACGCGTCCGCCATTTTGTTCACAGTCAATTTTAATTTATTAATTTATGCCCCTCAAATTTTGAGGGGCAACTCGCTGATTGGTCTAAACACACAATGCTCAACCGACGCGCCCAGCCGTCACGGGGGAGAGTATCGCGGGCGCACGAAACCCCGACGGCTGAAAACTGAGGCTATCAGTAGCACAAGAAGTCACGTGAGAAAGCACTAGCCGCCCGAGAGATCAGTCTTAAAAGCCTTGAGTGTGACTTCTTGTGCTACTGATGACTCGGCAGAATCCCAATCAAACTTCAACTTACAGGTAAGTCTCGTTTAATTTTAGATTCTTTGTCACAAAATCAAAATTTCAAGCTTTCATGGGATTCTGCACACCTTGCGTGACATCACCGTGACATTTCAAATTTTAAAACAAAACAAAAACAAGGTCAGTACGCCTCAATCGAGAGGTAGTAAAAGTTTCCAAAACATTATATAGACATCCCCAAGGACACACAAACGCTACAAACGCTCCAATCACACAAGAAAGGTAAATTTAATTTGAATATTAAAAATATTTAATTGAATAAAACCCAGTTCACTCACCCAGACTTAAACCTAAGAGTAAACATGTTGAGGTTTCAAACCTAATCAACAGTGAAATTAATGGCAGGAATGCAAAGAAATATAGCACAAGATTATTTCATTCAAAGCGGTATAAACTCACCCGTGTAATCAAGCTCTCAATCGGTTACGGTATAAATGCCCATGCTTCTACAGGTTCTCTCAGTTCGTTCAGAATGTCTTCGTAAACCCAATGTTTATCAAAAAAAACTTTCACTCAAGCAGAAATATTCATATAATAGTTGCAACTATTGACTATAAATGGCAAATATTTCTTAAAATACATCACAAAATCAAACAACTAGCACTGTCTCTTTCGGGAGATCGTCGTAAACGCCATATTTATCGAAAAATGTGCAACACAGTTCACGTAGATGAAGAGATTTATATAAGAAGAGCAATAATGGATAATGAAAAGACGATATTTCTTGGAATGAATTATATTTCAATCATTAAAATCGACTAAAACTGACTAAGTAAACCTTGAGTCAATTCTGAATGCCTGCCAAATATATCATTTCGTGTCAACTTCGGCAAACCCGAATTACACACACGCTTACACACTCGATGACATTATGGTTACGGCTTGTAACCAAGCCTGTAACCACAAAAATGATTGACTGTTGGCTCAACCCAAACTTTAAGGTCTTCACATCCTTTTACTTTGGCAGCCTAAAAATGGTATTAATGCATGTCACTATTATGTTTTGTTGCATCCATGTAGCACGAAATAATAATTTACAAGAACAACACATTTTATACTCTTGAGCTGTAGTACACATACATGTATACTGAAGCAAATGTATTATTATATGTGCAAATATTACATGTACCTTGTGCAGTGATTTTGAAAGTTTTTTGGCTTTGTGCCAGACATCCAGAGAATGAAATAAGTCTTTCAACAGTGGGTACTTTTCTGGTAAAAAAACAGCTGTATTAAATTAACATCCAATTCAATGTATGCCAAAGGAATAAGATGAGATCTTCAGACAATTTAGTATACACCTATTTCAAAAAAATGTTGGAGAGAATGCCGGATGCCAATAGGCGATAGACCGACCGAAAGGAACTATGAATTTAACAAAAACGTTGATTAATTAAGCAGCAATATAAGCAAATTAATGATGCTGGCTGCATAAAATAACATATAGTAATGGTTTGTACATGATCTGCAGCAATCTATTATCATAAAGACATAAAAACTTTTTCCCACAAATACTTTAGGTTGTGCTATCACCTATTTCCTATTATTCTCCGACAACGTTTTTTGAAATACAGTAGGTGTATGTAGAGGTAGAAAGAGCAATTAAGATAATAGATGCTTGCAGACTCAATTGTTCTAACATTACTAACATGGTACCTAACATTACTTTAACCTGATGTATCAACAAACCAAAATAAAACTGACCAGAAGAAAATAATTCAAGGGGTGTTTTTTTTGTGAGTCTGCTGACCAAAAGCCCAAAACCTTTTTTATTGATTTATTGAGCAATCTCATCAACAAATTAAAGGAGCTGGAAAACTGTAATGTGATAAGGTTTTGCTGTGCATGTGGTGTTGTGAAATCTTTCAGTGTATAGTGAGTGATATTTTACCTTTCATTTCTCGAAGCATTTTGATAATTGTGGAGGATGCATCAGTGCATAACTCTTGTATTCTGATTTTTGGCATCAGTCGATGCAGAAGACGCCGTAAACCTTCTCTTTCCATGATGGTTGAATTTCCGCCACATTCTCTTTTATCAATCACTTCTACATCTACTATACTACCTTTGCAGAGTGACCAGGGGAATCATTTCTCCCATCACCACACAGACAGATATCTTCCTCATGTTTAAGAATATCTGTCACCACATATTTCATCTTCTGCCATGTATCGGACACAACTGGAACAGCACAGTTGCGCTGAAAATTATTTTCCACGGATTTTTAAATTCATAGCTTAAGCAAAAAGTTCAAATTTGGTATAGTTATTACCAGACAAGAGGATGGCTATGGGGATCATGCAATCTGACAGATAAATGTTTCCATTTCTGTTCTTTGATAAGACCTCTGAAGATTCCCATTTCCCACAATGACCATCACAGCACTTCCATGTAATAACAGCTCGGGAAGCCACAATCTTTGTAGAGTGGGTCAACAGTGACCCACACATCTTGCCTTCTTTCATATGTGTACATCTATTTCCACACTACTCCACTAACTTATCAACAGAACAATGAGCCTTGGGCGATCGTGAAGGGATACCATATCCTTGACTTCAGTTGTTGAGGTTAAAAGATTAAACCTGCCTTTCAACTCATCCTCGATCTTTTTCTCAGTTGCACTTAAAGCACCATCACTTGTTGTTGCAGCAGAATTCTTCCTGGTTGTAGTAGCTGAGACATTGCTATTTACCATTTCTTCATAATAATTGTCAGGAAAATCAATTTCTGTGAAAATTTCCTCCTGAACATCCGGCACTCCCTCTATTGCTGTCATGGTCAATTCATCACAAGAACTCTCTAAGGCAGTTAATGTTCGTTCGTCTTCTTCACTATAAAATGAAAAACATAATAATAATAACAATAGTGATGCAATCCAGTGCACACAATGAGAGCCAATCAATACCATTTAAGTAGAGGTGGAATATGTTTACTAAACAAGGACTTCATGAACGCATTATTGTGAAAACATCAAAATTGAAGTTGCTATCCAGCATACAAATTGTCAAAATGCATATTAAATATATACATACTATGCGTACATATTGAACCGTTTCCACAGAAAATCGACACACTGATTACTTGCACATATAATATATACAGCCAACTGCAAAAATTATGTCATTTTTGCACATAATTATACACATATATATCTTTCTCACTGAAGAAATTATGGGATATCAACCACTATATTTTTTTAATGTAATGATGTCAAGGAGCTCGAAAAAAATATAGTGAAAGGTATCCCATAATTTCTTCGATGAGAAATATATGTATGTATATATATTCAAATTGACAGAATTTTTGCAGTTGGCTGTATATAGTGGTTCATATCCCATACTTTCTTAGGTGAGAAATATATAGAGATTACTTCATAGAAAGTGCCGCGTACAGGTTTATACTCACGAGTTGTTTGTGTCAAAACACGAACGAGCGAGGAACGAGCGAGTGAGTGTTTTACACAAACAACGAGTGAGTATAAACCTGTACAAGGCACTTTCTATGAAGTAATATGTTTATTATATGTATCATGAGAATTTCATTGAAGAAAGCAATAAAAGAAAACTTAGAAAGGCTTCAAAACTCATTAAAAACAAGTAAACAAACAGAAATAACTCAGTATTAAGCTTAAAATTCGCTTGGTAATTAGAATTAAGGACGAAAAGCCAAATTTAAAATAACTTTCTATGAAGTTATCTCTTTATTATATGTGCTATGAGAATTTGTACAAAAAGCAATATAAATACAAAAAGTATACTTTCCAGACTGCAAGGCTAATTTCAAATCAATCGATGACCGACTTCAAAGTCAAATGAAAGTCGGTTCGTACTTAAAAAAATACGTACAAAAAGCCTAACAATAAAAATTACTAATTCTGCAGTTTTTTCGTTCAAACAGTTTTTAAACTGAAAGTCATTCGCTATCAGATTCAATGAAAAAGTGACGGCGAGGTTTCTTCGGAGACTTCAGAATTGACAAAGTTGGACTTCGATTCAAGGCGTTCATGGAGATATTGAATGTTCCTCCTTGAATTGTGGCTGCTTGAAATAAAGCTAAGGGTTGCTGTAATCTTTCATTTTGTACTGTATTGCTTGTATTCATTGTCAAAGCATTTGAAACACTTGTTTGAGAGCTGGAAGATGGTCCTTGGTAGCTTAAAATATCGGAGATATTTCTCTGTTGTTGTTCTGACAGGCTGCTGTAGTTATTCAGACTTTGAATATTCTTGTGACCGGAGATTTGCATGATATGTGTAGGAGGTACACCTTCGTTATTAAGTCTCTGAATCATCCTTTTCCTGCCGCTGTGGTTGGTGAGATTTTCAGCATTCAATCCAGCTTTCATTGCCATTGTTTTCATTAGCGAGTTAAGTTTATTGACTCCCATTGGAGCCGACTTGAAACAAGGTTTTGTGGATTCAGCGTTTTTGGTATGATTAATGGATAAATAAAATGGACTGTCGGGTTTTCTCATATCCTCTGGTCTCTTAGAAGCATAGAGCTGATAGGCTTGAAGAGGATTTCTTTCACTGCCTTGAACTGCAAACATTTTTGGTTTGACTTTCCGTGAATCTTTCGGATCGGCACCTGTCCTCGTCTTCGTTTGCCTCTCGTTGTACTCCAAATACAAGCTGCCATTTGCTGAGGTTTTTTCAACAATATCCCCCCATTGCATGTCTCTATGTTCTTGGCAGCCCCTTAGCCCAAAGAACTGAGTATTGTTTAACCAGAGGGTGTTAATTAACGACTCTGAAGTTGAGCAGCCGAGTAACCCTTGGCCGTAAAGAATGTCCACCTCTTCGTCAGTCAGAGTACGAGCGGCGTTGGGTTTGTTTCCCTTCCCTGCTTTCTTGAGCTCTTTTTGCTTTGCAACGAGAACTTCTTTCGTTTTCTTGAATTCTTTGCCTTTGATGATAGTTGAGGAGTAGTCGCACGTGTTTTCGAAGGTATCGGTCAAAACTTGAAATGAAAGCCCTCAGTGATGAGGGCTCATACTGTTCTCCGTCTTTCTTTCTTACTTGAAGGAGAAAGTTAGCGATGTAGTTGTCAAGTTCTTTTGGCTCAATCTCTTCTATATTCTTTCGTTCGTTATTTGAACTCAAAAACTTTTCCAACAATGAAATATCTCTTTGCGTTTTGCTGAGAGTGTTTTTGTTTTGTTGACGATTTATGAATTCTTCTACAGAAGAATCAACAGAAACAAATCTTGAAGATGCTTCCGCCATTTTTCAGACTAGTTTTCGGAAGCCATTTAAGTGCTAAACATCAACTAAAATCTGCCTCTCATTGGCTGATTAGCTCTTTGAGATATTTTGATTGGTTATATTTTTCACATGTGAAAAGTGCTTGTATCGGACGCTGACTTGGACAGTATTGCCTTTTTCACATGTGAAAATATAGCGTATAGATTTCTACACACTGGCTTTATTCAATGAAATTCTCATGATACATATAATAAATACATGTACATGTATATGTGCAAAAACAACTGAATTTTTGCAGTTGGCAGTATATTATAATGTAACTTGGATCGACCATTTTGCTTGATTTTTCCAGTTTTCTTATGTCTGATTCATGCAGTCATTAGTTGACATGTTTCTACATATTTATAATTCTAATTTACAAGAATTATAGGTGCAACTTAGCAATGTTGAAGCAAATACCTGTCAGTTGATAGTTCACTGTCATCTGATCTGTTCATTTCATCTATTATTGTATTCATTCTACAATTAAAATATTTTGGAATGGTTAAATGCACAGGATGAAAAATCATCTTTAATTATCCTTAAACCCTTCTTAAAGTGTTATTAAAGAAAACTTTCCACAGTCTTTAATTATGAACTTAAAGGACTGAAATCAACATTTCCTTGTGTTATATTTGAAAACTTAAAGATATTAATGAACAATTTACTGATTTTAAGTCCAGCAACTAAAGCTTAAGTAAAGAAAGATTTTCATTATCTTTAATTTGATCATAAACTTCACTTATATGTCCACTAAAGTTTCAGTAAAGCATTATTAAAGGTACTTCTTCACTTTAATTGATCTTTAAGTGCATTCTTAAAGAAAATTAAATTTCTCTTAAAGTCACTTAAAGTTTTATTAAAGCGTACTTTTGCCGTTAAGTAAATATTAGTAAAAAAGTCAGTGGACTTTCATTACTTTCCCCCTTTCTAAAAATTGTAGTGCTGGCCTGTTAGAGACCATAGATTTAGGCTCTGGTGTCAAGGAGGCATTTAATTTCACACTGATTTCTCTCAATTTTGTGAGAAAAATGCCCCAAAACACTGAAATAACGCAAACTTTGAGATAAAATATCAGAAAATACTTTATTTACAATAATACCATAAATAATAAATATGAACAACTTTATAAATTCATATTATATACAATAATTTAATTCGTAATAATAATAATTATTATTTAGCATTGTGATATTCATAACTGTAACTAAAAAAATAAATAATTGAATTTATTATATGGGACCCTTCCTATTTCAGTTTTTTGGACCCTGTTAATGATTGGTTGTAAAGATATGAAAATTGAAAGTGCAAATTTCAAAAGCATTGTGATATTCATAACTGTAACTAAAAAAATAAATAATTGAATTTATTATATGGGACCCTTCCTAATTCAGTTTTTTGGACCCTGTTAATGATTGGTTGTAAAGATGACAATCATTGCTTTTTTCTCAAGATAATGTACCTATCAATATGAAAATTGAAAGTGCAAATTTCAAAGGACATTACATGATGCATGCCCATGCAGGGCAATCTTGTGGGCATGGGCGTGTTGACAAATTGCCCATTCTTACACTGTTGATTTGTCCTTTTGTTTGCCCTTTGTGTGTGCATTTCCTTATATGCATTGTGCAGTTTTTCCTTTCTCCTGGTCAGCTTTTCACTTTCCCAGGGAAGTCTTTTGATGGAGTAGATTACTGTTCCAGATTCATCGCAGTCTGATTCATCTGAAGACATAAAATCTTCATGCAACACCTCGGCTGTTGCTCCTTTTGCCTCTCTTTTCCAATTGATCTTCTCGAGAGCCAAAGTTCTACGAGTGAGTTTTCTAAAATGAAATCAAATGTGCAAAAATGTTAATAATCATAATATACAGTGACATCTAAAAGAAAATTGATATAATCTAATACTAGTTAAGTACTGTATTTAAATTCTCATTCCCATTTTCTTGACAATTACAGTCACTCACTGTTAAAAACCCCAGGTATCTCACAGCATAAAGATCTTGCACAGTACAGTCACTCACTGTTAAAAACCCCAGGTATCTCACAGCATAAAGATCTTGCACAGTACAGTCACTCACTGTTAAAAACCCTGGTATCTCACAGCATAAAGATCTTGCACAGTACAGTCACTCACTGTTAAAAACCCTGGTATCTCACAGCATAAAGATCTTGCACAGTACAGTCACTCACTGTTAAAAACCCTGGTATCTCACAGCATAAAGATCTTGCACAGTACAGTCACTCACTGTTAAAAACCCTGGTATCTCACAGCATAAAGATCTTGCACAGTACAGTCACTCACTGTTAAAAACCCTGGTATCTCACAGCATAAAGATCTTGCACAGTACAGTCACTCACTGTTAAAAACCCTGGTATCTCACAGCATAAAGATCTTGCACAGTACAGTCACTCACTGTTAAAAACCCTGGTATCTCACAGCATAAAGATCTTGCACAGTATAGTCACTCACTGTTAAAAACCCTTGTATCTCACAGCATTAAGATCTTGCACAATACAGTGATAGCAATGGCAGACAAATGAAAAGTTTTAAGTAATTACCTCTTTGACTCTTCCTTGTCGCCTACACCTCTTTTTATGGTCCTCATAGGTGCCATCATTTTTCTTCTGACGACTTTCAAATGACGATAAAAAATATCTTCTAAATGCACCTGAATACAACAATACTTTTTGTCAGAATGTGAATAAATGTAACATTCAAAGAATATCACTGAAAACTGTTAGGTTTACCTTCAATCTGTTCATCTGACCACTGGCACTGCTCCTGTCCACCCACATAGTGAATAAGTTCCTTTTTGACTCTTTCAAGTATCAACATGTTGTTTCCAGAGTCAGCACTGCAATTAAGAAATATTGATTAGTTCATCAAAGTTTATGATTTTTTTTTAGATTTTTCAAAAGAGTTCAACTGCTAGCCATCCCATGCAGCCATTAGGTAATAATTCAAAAGACCTTCCAAGCTGGCTATAAAATTACCTTTCATCAAGATAAAATCCGTGGAAATCGTCTTTAGCCTTAAGAGCCCCATACACTTTCCTTAACGTGCGCTGATGATAAATAAGAAGCAGATAACAAATGAATAAAGAGAGTGGCAAAAAACTTGTAGAACTATCAAAATCTACCTCGTGTAATTTTTTCCCGCCACTTTTCATAAATTAGCATATTGTTTCTAAGATCTGTTTCTTTAGATCTATCATAATCTTACCAGCAAACTTAAATACCCCTTAGTTTAAAGTTTAAAATAAAAGCTTCAAATGAAAATTGCCAATTTAAACCCTAGGGCACGGTTAAAGCCTTATCTTAAGCCTAAATTTTACATCACAATGGTTTCTTCACAATAGATTCACGTTGCCTGAGTGAAATTGATCACCCTCTGGGTCATACAATATCTATAATTACCAATTAAAAATACTCACGCGACAATTTGGAGGGACTTTAACTGCTTGTGTCCTGTTTCGTCTGGTTTTTCTTCGAACACACTGGCCAGATTCTTCGGATTTTTCCTTTCAAAGCTCCTTAAGCTCATCCAAAACAGCTCTCAGCATCCGATCTTGCTCGTCGTTTCTTGCCTTTAGCTCCTCTCTAAGTCTCTTATTCTCTTCGAGAACTTTTCTATTTGCAGACACTGAATTCTCTAATAACACAACGTGGTCATCACTAAAAGAAGCCATAACTTAACGCAAGAAGAGAAGTTTTTCCAAGTTCAATTTCTGTTATTAACGATTCAAAGTCCGAAGCCAAAGTGATTTTGGCGCACAAAACACAATTGATATGTAGGTATATTTGCATAAATTATTTCCATATATGTCAACTCAAGGGGGGAGGGGATAGGCAAAAAAATGAAATTCCCCTGCTTGATTATTTAATATAGCGCTACTTCGAAAGAAAACATCAACTAGCTATAGATAATTTTAATCGTACAAGTGGAACATTAAGTTGGTAAAATCATTGACTAACCAAAAAGATCGTTTAAATGAGAGACAGTTCTATTTGTACACCCCTCCCCCAACAGCAAATTAGAACTTAGCGGCCACGCATGTAGCATAGCGTCCATCTTGTTTATATCACAAACCTTCATGTATTCTCGATGGCATCGAACGAGTATGTTTATTGTCAACACTGCAACGAAAATGTTTCGTGGTCAACTTATCGCAGGCATCAGCTAGGGCTTACTGTCAAAAGACGTCATCCTTGCGAGGATAAAAGTCAAGTTAATAGTGATTCTGAAATTGACTCAGATTCTGACACGGAGACATCTTTGTCCTCCGTCGAAGGTAAGCTCATTCAAACTTCTTAATGGTTATATTTTCTGTATAGACCCTTTTCAGTACCAGTACAAAGATAACGTTGTGTTGTGTCAATGAATGAAATTTGCTCTGATGTCAATAATATTGTAGAACCTTATGATGCAAGTGATATTCAGATGCAAGAAGAAACTCAGTCTGAAGAAATAAAAAGTCAAGAAAGTGACAATTCCTATGACAATGAAAAGGTAAGACTTAATAGCCCTGCTTGTATTTGGTCTACTACAGATAGACATTACAGTAAAAAAAGCACTGACTATATAAACCCATTTTTAACCAGCTGCCACAGGAAGTCCGGTAATGGGATATTTTTAAACAAGGAGATATCAAGCTACTGTCTTATTCAAATAACTTACAAATAGTATAGGGGCCTGAGAAAATATGAAAGGTTTTTAGCCATCGAAGGTGTGAAAACAGCAAAATTAGTCTTATTAGCAAGCAAGCCATCTTGCAAAAATGAAGACCGCTTGGCATTGTGGTGCAGACAACTACTTATTGATTTCTGGAACCTGACCAGCCATCAGAGGATAATAGAACTTTGCTCTTGTGGGTTTTGACTCTAAGCTGTAACATTTAGTTTTCCAATAAATTTTACTTCATTATTTATAGTATCTTGTTACTATATCTCTGTTAGTTAAGATTCATCACTATTATTGCTTATTTGTAATAAATGACATCTTAATAGCTGAGATACTGTTTTAAAGCACTAGAAAGGCAATGTGTGTCTGTCATTGTCATTTGATGCTGTAAGGTAAATATTACTAATGATCTCGAGCTGGCCATCTTGTATCCCATATAGCAATATATAATTACTCCAACAATACAGAGGTCAGTTTTTTGTTATTGGAATTTTGATCGTTATTTTGACATGATTTTAAGACTGTCCTACAATATGTTCACATGTCCAAGAATACATGTAGGTTTGCCAGATCACTTAAGTTTTTTTTACAAAAATCTCACCAAAGTATGCATCTCTTGAAAACAGTTCATTAATGAGAACACTGCAAACTGTAGATAATCACCTCAGTGGCAGGTTTAAAAACAATTATTATAATGATTTTTTAAAGTGTCTGAGAATAGCTGCCAATACCATAAGAGTCAAGGACTTTTATCAGCTGATAGAAAACAAGCAATAAAATTTATTTCTTACTAGAATTAGTGCATATAATTGTATTGTTTTTATATGTACAGTATATTTATATATACATGTATATATAATTACTGAGAGTAAATATGTCTGCCATTTCAAATAAATATTGTAACGTACTACTTTTTGGGTCTTTAACTTATCTTTATTCGGACATATACCTTCTAACAACTACAACATGACTCGCGAACCGACCACGAGGTGATTACAAATCGTCCCCTCTAGGGAGGGGTACGTTAACACATTACATAGCCCTCCCTCTTAAAGAAGCACTGACCCAGTGCGGAAAATCTAACAGAAACAAATAACAGTCTACACAATTGTTTGTGTTACAAGGGTTGTCTGTCCCTAAATTTAGCATTCTTGAATTTCTCTGGGGAACTTGATCCTCTTGTGGCAATCGTCATGCTACACATGGTGTGCACTGTCCAAATGCAGTATGAAGTAACTCCATAGAATCAACTAATTCAAAGTCCTAGCTAATTGTCCTGTAAGTCTTGCAATTATAGTAGCCTGAATGTTCTGTTTTGCTTTTAATTTTTCCAAGAAGTGAGCTTAGCATGCACAGAGGAAACCCAGTCTCCAAGCCGGTTTGGTGGTCTAACTGTTCTTTTGGGTCTTCCATGTACATCTGCAGGGTTCTGCTCCTTTTGTGTTTCATCTCTAGGGGTTTCTTTGGGTTCTGTGACTGTTTGGACTTGTCCACTCCCTGTTTGTTCCTTGTCCACTTGGGCTTTCTCCTTTTGTGAATTTCCCTTGACCTTTTCTGATACCTTCGTCTTTCTTTGACTTTTTCCGGTTTCACCTATCTCTGCTTGTCCCTCAGCCTCATTTGCCTTTTTCCTCTCCCCTTTTCCGTCATCCTTTGGCGTTGCCTTGGTTGTTCCTTTGACTTTGTCTTCCTGTTGCATTTTGGCGGTGGTCTCTTTTGTCTTGCTCTTTGCCTCATCGTGTGGTGGTGCGGGTGACTTCGCATTCTGTGTTACCAACCAGCTTTTGAGGGGTGGTCCCAAATATGGTTTAAGCCGGTCGACATGAACTACTTTTGGTTTTGAACGAGCAGTTTTCTGTATGCGATAAACGACATCTGATAGGTTTCCAGTGACTAGAAATGGGCCTTCCCATGGGATTATCAAGTTTGGGGTTCCTTCCCTTCTTGCGGCAAACATTGTGGAGCCATACACTATCACCAGGCTGTAGAGGCTTCCAAGCCAACTTCTTGTCGTAGTTTCGCTTTTGTCTCACTGCGGCTTGTTTTAGATGCAACCGGGTGTCTTCGTATGCCTGTGTTAACCTCTTTTGCAGAGCGTCCACGTACTCAATGGGTGGAAGTGGTGCATCAGGCGGTGGTTGTGTGATGACATCTAGTGGTACTTCAACCTCACGACCAAGCATCAGTTGGTTGGGTGTGAATCCAGTACTTTCGTGGACTGCAGATCTGTAGGCCATCATGCACATCGGAAGTTGCAGATCCCAATCCTTCTGATCTGGCTGTAGTTTGCCGCGAAGCATCTCTACCAAGGTTCTATTGAATCTCTCAACTTGACCGTCAGATTGCGGGTGTAGTGGCGTTGTTCTTGTCTTTTCGATGTTTAATAGCTTGCAAACCTCTTCCATGAGCTTGGACTCGAAGTTAGTTCCTTGGTCACTGTGGATCTGACGAGGAACACCAATTCGACTCACAAATTCAGACACAAGCGTTTCTGCAACAGTTGCCGCAGTCTGATCTGGGAGGGCATACGCCTCTGTCCACTTGGTAAAATAGTCTGAAACAACTAACACATACCGGTTATTATGAGGTGTTATGGGTAGGGGTCCCAAAATGTCCATTGCTAAGCGTTCCATTGGTGTCCCGACTGAGTATTGTTGCAGAGGAGCTCGACGCTTCTTGCCGAAGTTTTTCTTCGCTCCACACTCGTGACATCCACGCACCCATCTGTATGCTTGCACTGTTAATCCGGGCCAGTAGTACCTCAGTCGTAGTGCATGTATGGTCCTCTGTATGCCTCTGTGGCTGGCAGTGGTGTGATTATGGTGAGCGTATAGTGCTGTTTCTCGTAGACTTTTGGGTAAAATCAGCTGGTACGTTACTTTGTCTCCAGTTTCGTTTTCCCACTTACGATACAGTACACCTTCACGTAACTCCAAGCGACCCCACTGCGACCAAAGGGCTTTGATGGCACTGCTCTTCATCGATACATCCTCCCATCGAGGACGTTCTGCACATGACTCTTTCGCTTTGATGAGATGCTTAATGGTAGCATCCTGCAACTGTTTTTCCCTCAAATATTGACTTGTCCATGCTGGCTCTATCTTCACTGTTGAACATGCAGTTGTTGTTTCACTTTCCATCTTGCCATCGACCATAGATGTAGAGTCGTTTTCTAGCTCAGTCTGCGTTCCTATCTCGACGGTAGACGGCTCTGTGAAACTCCGACACCACTTGCATCGTTCATTACAAGGAATTCTAGACATAGCATCAGCATTAATGTGCTTGTTTCCTGGGCAATACTCGATGTCAAAGTCCAGTGTGCTTAGAAATCCAATCCATCTGGCAAGCTGTCCCTCTGGGTCCTTAGTCTTTAGGATAGACCTAAGTGGTGCATGATCTGTTCTAATTAGAAACTTGCGGTTTTGAAGGTAGTGTCGTTGCTGTTTTGAAAACTCGACGATGGCCAGTAGTTCCTTTCTCATAGTACAATAATTTCTCTCAGACTTAGACAGCGTTCGGCTACAATAAGATATTGGTCTTTCCACTCCATCCTGTAATTGTGACAACACAGCGCCAATCCCATGGTTGCTGGCATCTGTATCAAGGATAAAGATTGCATCCCTTTGTGGATACGCAAGAACTGGTGCTGATGTCAACAATTCTTTCAATTGTTCAAAAGCTTCTTGACAGCTAGCAGTCCATTCAAAACTCTTGAGATTGTTTTCTGTAAGTTGGTAAAGTGGTTTCGCGATAGATGCGAACCCTGGTACAAAGCGTCTGTAATATGACGCAAGACCAAGAAAACTTTTCACTTCTGTGGGAGTCTCAGGTACTGGCCAGTTGTTCACTTTCTCAATCTTCTTTGGATCTGTCTTTACTCCACCTTCACCCACTACGTGTCCCAGATAGGTCGTTTCTTTCTTGAAAAGTTCACATTTTGTAGGCTTCAGCTTAAGTCCTGCTGACTCGATCCTCATGAACACTTCTTCCAATCGCCTTAAATGTTCTTCAAAAGAGTTTGCAAAAACAATTATATCGTCTAAATAACACAAACATATTTTGAACTGAAGTCCTTTGAGTACTAAAGTCATAAGTCTTTCGAAGGTTCCAGGTGCCGTACTTAACCCGAAGGGTAACACGTTCCATTCGAACAGACCGTTGCTCGTGACAAATGCAGATTTGTACTTTGTACTAGGGTCCATTTCCACTTGCCAATATCCAGAAGCCATGTCTAATGTCGAGAACCACTGAGATCCAGACAAACAGTCTAGTGAATCATTGATATTCGGAAGGGGAAATGCGTCTTGCACTGTTGCCTTGTTGAGCTGTCTGTAGTCCACACACAATCTTTGACTTCCATCCTTTTTGGTCACTAGTACGACGCTTGATGCCCAAGGGCTGGTAGATTCCTGGATCATGCCTTTTTCGAGCAAATGATTTACCTGTCGCTCGATCTCTGACTGTTTCCAAGGTGGTGTCCTACGAGGAGCTTGTCTAATTGGAGTTGCTGTTCCAGTGTCGATTTTGTGTTGAATAAGATCACATCTGCCAACGTCATTATCTGAAAGTGAAAAAATGTGCTTGTACTTGTACAACAGCTCCTTTGCTTTCATTTCCTCTTGACTATTAAGACCACTTTTTAGCATCTCTTTCAACGGTTCTGGAAGTTCAGCTTTGTCACGGTTGCTCTCCTCTTGAACTTCCTCGCAAACATCCGGCAATTCAAAATCTTGGACAGAATCAACTGGTTTTGCTAAGGCAATGGTGGTGTTGGCTCCAACTGTTTGAGGTTCTTCACTTAAATTGACTATGCGTATAGGAACAGTATTATCAACGTGTACCAGTGTTCGTGCAACAAAAAGGCCTTTGCTTGATAAACGGGAGTTGTTCAACGGTTCTATGATGCGTATGTCAGACGATGTTGTGACCTTATCTTTTCTTCTCTGTATTAAATCTCCATAGACTATTACTTCTGAACTTGGTGCAATAATGGTTGAACGACGAATCACACAACGACAGCTCAATGGCTGATTTTCTTGATCAACACAGTCAATAGATTCACCATTAAGTGTTACTGTTCCTTGAACAATGTCTACCACAGCGTTTGCCTGTATTAGAATGTCCATTCCTAGAATAGCTTCATCAGAAATATCTGCAACGAGCACCTTTGCTTGCAAGACTTGTTGACCAATTACAAGGGTTATAAATCCCGAACCACATGTTTCAATCTTTCTACCATCAGCAAGAAAAATGTGATGGCAAGGTTCATCATAATTTCTAAAAAAATTTTCAACAAAAGTTTCTGTTATTCTCTTTGAAACAATAGATCTGGCTGCTCCAGTGTCCACCAGCCAGTTCACACAAACATTGTTCACAAATCCTTTAACGTATAAACCACAAAGACCACGTGACGATACTCGTACTGTATCATGTTGGGTAAGTTCAGTGTCAATGTTTTCTTGTTGCCCTTTATCCTGGACGTCTAGGTACTCCCCAGGGCATTCGGAAGCACCCTCTTGTCGTTTTCCTGTTTCCATAGAGTGCAATCTCGTCTCAGATGGCCCTTTTTCTTGCAAAACCAGCACTCTGGTTGTTGGTTTCTTGTAGGTTGTTGTTCTGGCTTCTTTCCTTGATTCACATCATCTGGTTTGAACCATTTCTGCATCTGTTGTGAAAATTGTTGAATACAGTTGAATTGGGCTTCCTGTGCTAGCCTTAATTCTTCCAACCTTTTAGACAGCTGTTGGGCTTCCTGTGTTGCTTTCAATTCATCCAGCTTTTTTGACAGTTGTGTTGGTATAAACTCATTTGAATTCAACTCTTTTGGGGTTCCTTGTGAAGACTGGAGTTCATCTAAATTCTGGTTCCAATGTTGCTGGGCTTCCTGTGGCGCCGCCATCTTGTTTATTTCGGAAAACATGGTTTTCCCTGATCGAATCATCGCTGGTTCTCGGCATTTTAGGCTGTTGTCCAATTGTCGAAATGCCTCTAACTCGCAGGCAGATGCGAGTGCGACGTCTAGGTTACTTGGTTTGTCTCGTCTCAACTTCATTCGATCGTCCCTGTCATTTATAGCATCCACGAAATGTTGTACACAGAAGCGTTCTTGTGCCTCAGGGGGGAGGTCTTGGTAAGCGAGATTGCACATATCTCTTACATCTGCAGCTAAACTTTTCAAACTTTCACCGTCCTTTTGTCTCCTGTTTGTTAATCGAGCTTGATGCAGTTCTTTCTGGGTCTCAACACCATAGCGAGCTTCCAATCGGGCGACGAGTTTTTGATAGTTTCTGCAATCATCATCGGACATGCCATGCAAAATTTTCTGTGCTTCTCCTCGAAGCGCCACCGAAAGAAACAACGCTGATTCTTCTGTATTCCACTCGTTGACGACTGCACAACGAGCGAAGTGTCTCAGGTAATCTCTCAGTGAAGTACTTCCATTATAATCATCGGGTAGTTTGATTGGTTTCTTGATTTGTTTGGGTCGCTTCGCGCCGATCGACTCACTTGTTTGATTCTCAGTTTTGAAGGGATTCCTTGGATTTGTTGTTTGCATTTGAAAGACATCTGTTAGATCTTTTTTGAATGGATTTGTTGTCGTTTCCATTTGAAAGAAATCTGTTAAATCTCTGGAGAATGGATTTTTTGATTGTATTGGCGTCGATTCCATCATGTTTACGTTGTGTGAAAATTCTTTAGCGGTCGTCTGACCATCACTTCCGCTTTTAATTCCGCTGTCGAACGGGTTCCTTGACTCAGGTCTTGATCTCACAGGTGTTAGTTCCATAAAAGACATTTTGTGTCGCTGCCACCAGTGTAACGTACTACTTTTTGGGTCTTTAACTTATCTTTATTCGGACATATACCTTCTAACAACTACAACATGACTCGCGAACCGACCACGAGGTGATTACAAATCGTCCCCTCTAGGGAGGGGTACGTTAACACATTACAATATTAATTGTTTATGTTTTGTTTTGATAGGACATCAATATGAATATATTTGAGAGTGATCTTGAAAGTGTTACTGATGATGATGAGCCACTAGACTGTGAAACAGATTCAAGTGGTGATAAGATTGATTCTGAAGAATACTGGGATGACCTTACATCAGATATTTTGGAAAAGGATATTGCCTGCACTGAACTTCCTGAACCAGAACACAAGAAATCAAAGCTTCAAGAAATGAATGCTGTGGTCTTTTGGTTTGTTTACTTTTTACTTCTATGGCAGACTGCATGCAAAATAAGTGATAATGGAATGGCATGGTTACTCCAGTTTCTTTTACAGTTCCTTAAAGTAATAGGAATAGAAGTATGCAATGATTATTTAACAGAACTTATATCACTGTTACCTTCATCTGTCTACTTAATGAAACAGTTCATCAACTATAAAAATGACTCTTTTACAAAGTACGTTGTTTGTCCTAAATGCACAAAGCTTTACACTTATGATTCTTGCTTAACAATTGTCAATGGTAAAACTGTTGCCAAGACTTGCAGTAATACCTACATTTCAAGAGGGAAAAGTAAACGTTGTGATGCTGCTATAGTAAAGAAAGTCATTCTGAAAGATAAAAAAGAGAAATTCTATCCTATTGTGTATTATTGCTATAATAGCATTATCAATGAATTGGAAAAAAATGGTCCTTAAGAAAGATTTCCCTCAGTCATGTGAAGAATGGAGACATCAAGCAAACAATGCAGATGTACTGTCTGATGTTTATGATGGACAAATATGGAAAGACTTTCAAACTTACAAAGGTCAAGATTTCCTAAAAGCAGAACGAAATTATGGACTAATGCTTAATTTTGACTTTTTTCAGCCATTTAAGCATCGCAAAGACTACTCTGTAGGAGTTCTATACTTAGTCATTTTGAACCTACCAAGGAGTGAACGCTTTAAGTGGGAAAATGTAATTGTAATTGGCATTATTCCCTCTTTGTCATGTGAGCCAAAATGCTTAAATGAGTTTTTGAAACCTGCCACAAAAGAGCTCAAGTGTTTATGGAGAGGAATCTGTCTAAAATCAAGCTTTAGCTCAATCCCATTGATATTTAGAGCAGCCTTGTTAAGTATTTCAGCAGATATTCCTGCTTCACGAAAGGTATGTGGCTTCAAAGGACATAGCGCACTCCGTGGTTGTTCTCGTTGTCTGAAAGTTTTCCCTGGTGGCTTTGGAGAGAAGAAAGACTATTCTGGTTTCAATCGAGAAAACTGGCCAAAGCGTACTATTGAAAGTCATAGAAAAAATGCAACAAAAATTCAAAGATGTAAGACAGTGAGTAAAAGGAATGAATTCTGTAAAAGTTATGGGATTAACTACTGGAGCTCTTTGCTAGACTTGGAATATTTTGATGTTGTAAGATTCTGTACAGTGGACCCTATGCACAATCTGTTTCTAGGCACTGCCAAGTATGTTTTCAAACTATGGGATACCCAGGATATTCTTGGAAAGAGAGAGATGAAAATTGTTGAAAGCAGGATTGAACAAATGGATGTGCCTACAAATATCGGACGCCTTCCCAAAAAAATTGCATCAAATTATGGATCATACACTGCAGAACAGTGGAAGAACTGGACATTAGTTTATTCAGTATTTTGTTTAAAGGATGTAATCAACACTGAACACTTCCAATGTTGGCAGTCATTTGTCATGGCCTGTAAGTACCTATGTAAGTCAAATATCTCAGTGCTGGACTTACGCAAAGCTGATCTTCAAATGATGAAATTTTGTAAAACATTTGAAAAGCTGTATGGAAAGTCTACAATCACCCCAAATATACATCTTCACTGCCATCTTAAAGACATCATCCTTGATCATGGCCCTGTACACAGTTTCTGGTGTTTCAGTTTTGAAAGATATAATGGGATAATGGGGAGTGTGAAAACAAATAAAAGATCTGTTGAACTTCAACTAATGCGGAAACTGATGATGTCATGGTTTCTTGATGGACTTGAAACACCTCAACAATACCAAAGTGAGTTTCAGCAGTTAGCTACTGGTTTTCAGGAATTAAAGCCTCAAGACAAGACTGGAAATGCATATACACTAGATGTTCTGAAAATGTCCACAACAGTCCCATTAGCAGGCATGAACTGGTCTCTGCTTTCTCATGTTGTTTTGCCATCCAATTATGTCTTACAATCTTTTGAAAGCAGTGACTTGAACATTTTGCTTACTGTCTACCAGACCCTTTATCCTGAAGTGTTGATATGTCTTGCAGACTTGTCAGAAACAGTAAAGAAATATTCTTCTGTGTCAATTGGTAATGAATACTACATGCTTCCTGGCCAAATTGTTATGAAGGGCTCAATGTTGATGTGCTAAGTTTGTTTGCAGGGCAAGTTGACTATTACTTTTCCCATTCATTAAAGATCAGTGACCAACATGTACAACATGTATTTGCTTGTGTGTCCTGGCATCAACCTGATGACAAACCTGATAGCTTTGGAAACCCAACAAAAACATGGAAAGCAAGGCAGTTCATTCCTGGTGGCCCATCTCGTTTCATGCCTGTTCAACGCATTTACTGCAGATATGCTGGTGCAGAAGTGAAGATCAATGGAGAATGGAAATTAGTAACTGTCCCTTTAGATCAACACACTTGTGTGTAGTCTGAAATTAACAGATATTCAAGTTGTAACTCTTTTTAAATAGAGTACAAAATTAATGCTAGAGTGATTACTGCAACCCTAAAATATATATTTGACGAATACATGTACTACATAATAGGCCTTCATTCCATTTTTTGTTGTTGCAATTTTACTTTTGCACATAATAACTAGTATTTGTTTCGTAGGTTTACAAAAATCACTCTATGGGTAAGATGTAACCAAAATGTATTTTTGATTGACAAAATGATTGCAATCGTTTAAATTTGTGTCTATCAAGGTTGTTTTTAATGAGGCAAATTTACTCCATGTAGCAATACATTGTATGAATTAGTACATTACATTAATTTTATTGATCTTGTGGCTGGTAACAAGCTGAAAACTGAGAAAGACATTATATATAGCTTGCTTATTCAATATTAATTATAAGCTAGTATTTATGTAATCATCAATCTCAAAAACTAACAAATATTTATGTTGAAGTCAGACTCAAATTTCAGTACATGTGGGCTAAGCCTGGAATCCAGTACAGGAAGCTATTTGTTTTGCCATAATTTTCTGCTTAGTTTCGTTTTCTATCTCAGAAGTGAAGCTAATCCTGCATGTACTGAAGTTTTTAGAGTCATGGATTTGATACTGTTAATTCTGCCATGAAAAACCTGTTTAGAATGATGACTGGCTCTCATTTTGGATTTTAAATTCAGTCACATGGTGAGGACAAACATTACAATATTAATTCAACAAAACATGATATTCAGCCATGCAGACGTTTGCATCACATTTTAGTATTTGTGGCATTATCAGCATAAAAACTCTTAAAACGATTTTAGATTTACATTAAATAAATACATTCACTCACATTCTGAAATTCCTATTATTCTTGTCTTAAGGTCACATGACCTCTGGAAGTCAACACAAGTATGGTTGGAAATTTAGGAATATGTAAACATGACTTAATGTCCAAAACTGAAAAACATGATTCTGGTTAAAGAGTTATTACAGAAAATGCTTTTCCTCAAAAATCATTGAAATTGAAGGGTTCCATGTGAAAAAGGCCCAAGTGACTTTTTTGATGATATTTTTTCAATGGCATAAAATGGTATAGCTAACTTTCCTATCCTGGAAAAAATAATCTCAGGACATCCATCAAAAAGTCACTTAGGTCATTTTCACAGGGAACCCTTCATTATTATCATGCCTTTATAAAGTAATTGCACAAACACTGACCCTTAAAAACATAGAAGCTGACACCAAGATGAAAACTGGGATATCTTTCAAGTAGACAATTCTAAAGAAGTACATGCGTAGACATTTCAAGCAGGGACTGGTATTCAAGATGTGTTTATTTAGGACATTTACAGATAGAATTCATGAAAATCCAAATGTTGCTTCTAGGTTGGTTGATATTTTAAGGGTCAATAGCTTTATACTATATACTTATGTATACTTCGGTTAGCTCTATTGAATACAATACTTGATATGTAACACACTCTTGCATCAAAGAAATATAAGTTATTACTTTTCATAAAATGGATGTTTATGAAGATGTTTGAGTTTTTTCTTTTGAGAGTAAAATTTAACCATTGAAGTATAGAGTGGGTCTTTAGTATAACAACTGTCATAGTTTCTGTAAGAAAGTTGATCTGTCCACTGTCCACACTGTCGTGGGGAATCTTTGTCTTGATGACTTGTCTTGCCACAATTGTTTATATTGAAATATGGGCTTCTTCTATCCTTATCAGACTCCTTATCTTGATGACTTGTCTTGCCATCCATTTTATTGAAATTTGTACTTGTTTTTTCCTCAACAGACTCCTTCTCTGACTCTTTATCAGACTTCTCATTTGAATTCTCACTAATGTTTGCATCTGATGTAATATTAACATATTGATGGGTTCCTCTCAGCTTTCTCTTTTTCTTGTACTGCTTTCTGGCAGCCTTGCAGTGTTTTCCCATGGCTTCTAAGAAATTAAATTGAAAATTTATTTATTTATTTGGTCAAGTATAAAAAGAAGGTGAACATAAGAAATAAATCGTGGAAAGAAATATTTAACTCGCTGTGATTACAAGCTTTATGAAGTGGGCTTTGAATAAACACAAATTTTAGGCCATATATTTTAGCTCGTAATGCTTCAAGTGAACTAGCTGAGATTTCGTGATATATGAAAAGAAAGATATCACTGCTTTGTTAAGTTCCTTAAAACTCACCTGAATTTGTTGAAATCGTAGTACCTATCACCAGCAAAAGTATAAAATCGGTGAAGAAATGAACCACAAACTCAAATTAGCATCCTTAGCGTCGTTAACAACGCTCAGTTAACACTTATTGACGCAACATGCGATACTATTGGCCAGCGGTATCTACACAGGGAGTCCAATAATGGACATATTTTAAAATTGATTAATTAAGCAAGCGTGAGACCAACATTTTCTCGATTTTTAGTTTTATTCTTTGCACATAAATTTTGAGTAACATGGAGACTAGTTTTATACGAAATCGATGTTTAGTGAACCTTTAAGTTACATGATTTGAATTAAATGCATGGATCGGACAGAAGCGAAATGGCAACCTTTACTATTTTTCGGGGTGCTTTAATGTCTTCTTAAAGTATAACACGAATTTTAAGTTCTTTAAGATATGTTTAAAGTCAGAAATAAAGTCAGAGGTAGACGATCAATACAAAAGATTATTAAATATAACTTAAAGAAGCATTAAATACTTCTTAAAGGTATATATGATCTTTAAGACATTTAAAGGGCTTTAAGAGGCACCTTAAAGATAAGAAAATTCTTTAAGTGAAGTTTAAGTTTCTCTTAAAGAACAGGAAATCTTTCATTTCGCCCTGTGATGAGCTAACCAAGAAAACAACAAGTGCATATATCCAATGTAACATACAAACAGTTGACATCAATATTGCCCTACTTCAATACATTGTCCAATCAAATAAAAACAATAAGAAATTAATAAGTTAATAAATGAAATAAATATTTATGTTTTGATCTTTCCAGCTTGGCAACAGGGAGAGTGGTTCGGGAGAGTCAGACCCATATACTGTCAGGGACAATTATAGACCCAGATACACTGCCTCATCAAATGTGAGCACACAACACTTATCAGAGCAGAAAACCAAATTCAGATTCTCACTTGCCTTGAATCAAATTCAGCATCATCCTCACTGTCCTCGCTGTCAATTTCACTGATTCATCTCCATTGTTTTGCTCCAGTATGGAGTAGGGATTTCCAGGAACTGCAGAACATAGAAGCGAACAAGATGTCGGACCACTATCTCTAAACATACAGTCAGGAAAGACTTAGTTTACCTCCAAATACATTCATATCTATAGAGTTATATTGGCTAACAATTCAACTATTATTGTACCTGCCATGTGTACGAGAGTCATCATGGGGTTCATCTAAAGAATCAGCTGTGCTTGTAGCAGTACTGATACCAGTAATGTCAACATCTCTACAAAATATACAAATAAACAGCAGATGTAAAACAACAGTTTATAACAAAACATAAGCTTACATCGGCAATCAAAATGTCGTTCAATGCGAGATGAGAACAGTGTTTGAGCTTACAAGCTTTTACTGGAGTGTTCCAGAGAACTCCTGACTAAAACAGCTGGTCTTTGTCTTTTGTTTGACGCCTGTGTTGCTGTGACTGGACGCTTCGAAGGTGTCAATGGCATTGAACATACTACGTTTATTGGCTGTGCTAGGTTCTCAGATATGTTTATAGGTTCTACATTAATATCTCTACAAAAGAAAGCAAAATTCCCCATTACAAACTAAGTATTTCTTTCTAAACTAAACACTTCGATTCCAAAACTTATTTACCTCGGTTGTTCTCGATGGAGAAGGAACTCCGCAAACTCGCTATTGCTATCACCCTGTAAGCCAAACGATGCTTTTCTGTCTTTCCATAACTCAAAGACTGACGATCGCAGCCTTATCACTTTGGTGAAACCTGAAAGACATGGTCTTCCTCGTGAAGGATTCGACATAAGTATTCATCTGTACTCAGACTGCCAAGACTTTGGCTGCTTTTTTCGTAGAAATACTGAACCAATTAATTAAATATCCATTTGAACTTATTCTTTGATGTTTTTTTACCAGTTCCACAGTATAAAAACTTCTTCAAATTGTTTCAGATGGCCGATGGAAACAGATGCAAAAGATATATACTAAAACTGGGAATTTTCATATATGTAAAATGGCCGCTAATCTAAGTAGGCGCGCAAAGCATCGCAGTCTAAGCTGGGCCTTTAAACAATTTTTCATCAATTGGGACGAAATTTTCGGAGGTGGTTTACTACATGTAGTGTTTTATTTTGGCATGCAAATAGTTACCATTGTGGTCATTATAACGTCATAGCAAATTGTTACATTTCGTGAGAAAAAATAGATAACTTAAAGAGTTTCTCAAAAATTTCTGCAATTTTTATCTCAATGCGACAATACGTTGCTGAGTTATAAAGGATTTTTAATTCACGATGACGTCATAAAATTGATGTCACTCGAATTCTATTAAAAGCTATTAGAGGCCATTGAAAATAGCAAGTGACATTCCCATTTTAACTTTTTTGTTTGCAAATCGTTTGTCCTTATACTTTACACATTGAACGAACTCCGAAGTGCCATCAATCACATGTTTTTAGATTTTTGAGTTTTTGAAGATAATTATTAGAAATATTAATGAAAAGTACATAGCAAAATCGTTAAACGTCATAATGACGTCACTGATAATTTAAAATATCCCTAATAACAATCACAGACCAAATATTGTAGCTTTCTCATGTTGAAACACATAATAGTCATAAATTATCATGGGGATGTCACTTGCTATTTTCAATAGCCTCTAATAGCTTTTAATAGAATTCGAGTGACATAACTTTTATGACGTCATCGTGAATTAAAAATCCTTTATAACTCAGCAACGAATTGTCGCATCGAGATAAAAATTGCACCAAATTTTAGAGAATCATATTCTCTATCACTTTTGAGAAACTCTTGAAGTTATCTACTTTTTCTCACGAAATGTAACAATTTGCTATGACGTCATAATGACCACAATGGTAACTATTTGCATGGCAAAATAAAACGCTATATGTGGTAAACCACCTCCAAAAATTTCATCCCAATTGATGAAAAACTGTTTAAGATATGAAGGTTAGAGTAAAATTGTGAAATTAACTCCGGCATTTTTGGGGTCCTTTGTGCCCAGCGTGGTATTTCATGGCTCATGAAATTGAATTTCTAGTTTGAATTTCTAGT
Organism: Telmatactis stephensoni; assembly: GCA_029948255.1. Classification (NCBI taxonomy): domain Eukaryota; kingdom Metazoa; phylum Cnidaria; class Anthozoa; order Actiniaria; family Isophelliidae; genus Telmatactis; species Telmatactis stephensoni. Next base: position 478,291 of record JALIZF010001654.1, on the reverse strand, counting down.
TTTATGGGATTTTCATGGGTCATGAAATTCAAAAAAAAAAAAAGCCAATACACCACTTTCATGGGTCATGAAAATGTTCCTCCTGGTGGTTCATGGGATTTTCAAATTCATGTATTGCAGCCAAAAGATTTTTCATGGGAAATTCATAGACCCATGAAATCTCAAATTGCTGTTTTCATGGCCACTGAAAGTAAATTCATGGGAGTTTCACATAATTTTCATGGGATTTTCATGAACATACCAATTCATAGTGAAGGTTCAAAGGTTTTTATTTACCATGTATTGAATAATAAATAATAAATACCATGTATTGAATAATAAATGGAGGGAGTAAGAGTTACAACCCAAGGGGTTAAGACAAAACACTCCTACACCCAGGTATACTTATAAAAAACACACGAAAGAAATAGTAGAGAGGGAAAATGGGTTACAAAGTTAGTGAAAATAGTATAATAACAATAACAATGATGAGAATAATAAATTTACACATATAATTAACAATATATTAACTATAAATAAGAAGTCACGAAGAAATAAGGAAGTGTTTGAATTTTTTTCTAAAGGACGTAATAGACGAAGAGTTTTTTATTTCGAGTGGTATTTCATTCCAGTTTCTGGCTGCACTATAGTCCACACCAAACTGACCATAATTCAAGTTTTTTCGAGGAACGAAAATATTTTTGTTTTTCTTTGATCTTGTATTATATTGATGTGAAAAATTAACTTCTTTAAAATAACTAGAGGATGAAAAAGGTAATTGTTTATTCACACATTTGTAAGCTATTTCGGCAAGCTGTAATTTAACTATTTCAAAGATATTTAACATTTTGAACTTTTGGAACAATGGTCTGCTTGGTGCTCTACTGTCAGAAGAAGAAATAATTCGCAAGGCGCGTTTTTGTAAAATATGAATGGGCTGAATTCTAGTTTTATAATTTGAACCCCAAATTAGGGTGCCGTACGAAATATGCGAATAGATAATGTTATAATATAACTTTTTCATGATATCTAAGTTGAGAAGATGTCTAGCTCTATAAAGTACTCCTATTGACTTTGCAATTTTACGGCATAGTAGGTCAATATGAGTACACCATGTCAGATGTTCATCTAAAATGAGACCTAAAAATTTTGTATATGCAGTTCTTTTAATAGGTAGTCCTAAAGTTAAGGCTAACTCTGACTCGTCAATCATCACATTTTTTATTCGTTGCTTCGAACCAAAATGGATATATTTTGTTTTGGTAAGATTCACTGTTAGTTTGTTTGCATGAAACCATTCCTGAAGGCTAGACAAGTCTTTGTTTAGGACGTGGAAGATATTTTTGATTGATTTGTGACTATAGAGTAAATTCACATCATCTGCATATAATACAAGATGAGCGAATTTAGTTGCAAATTGAGAGTCATTTATGTAGATCAAAAATAAGATAGGTCCAAGGATAGATCCTTGGGGGACGCCACAGGTTATGGGTAAATATTCAGAATTTTCATTATCGATAGAAACATACTGTAAACGATTACTTAGATAGCTTTTAAACCAGCTGAGGGTGTCATTTTTGATGCCATAATAAGAAAGTTTATTTAGCAAAATATCATGATTGACAGAGTCAAACGCTTTTGAGAGATCCAAAAAGATGCCAATGGCTGTACTACCGCCATCTATTGCATCAGTGATTTTATTTACAAACTCGAGAATTGCTAAAGTGGTATTTCGTTTTTTTCTGAAACCAAACTGAAAGTCAGAAAGTAGGCGATTTTGTTCTAGATGATCTGTTAATAACTTACATATAATTTTTTCAAAAAGTTTTGAAAAAGTCGGAAGGAGGGATATCGGTCTATAATTAGAAATTAACGAATGTTCTCCTCCTTTAAATCATCCATCATGGCCACCAGCTTTGGAAATATCCAAATTAAGTAGCTCATCTAAGACCTCATAGTGCAAAATGGAAGTGAAATGGAGATCATTAGAGCAGGTCACATTCATCCAATCTTTATATGTGTACTTACTAGATGGTATATTATTTGCTAACGTGGGACCTATATTTGCGAAGTATCTATTAAAAATACTAACTATATCAGCCTTTTTGGTAAAGCGTTTGTCGTTGTGTAATATAGTATCAATACTTGAGGGACGACTTGTTTTCTTATTCAGAATCTGTGAATAGCTGAATATCAAATCAGCCCTAAAGTGATACTAGCAATAAGTATAATACACATTTTATTAGTTAAAGGAGTTAATCTTGTTTTAAAGTTCACCCTCTGTAATTTTTGGGAAAATATGTACGTAATAAAAATCTTTCATAAGTTCAATGTCTTGTTCCCATTTTGTGTCCCTCTTGATGGTCAGCACTACAACTTGCTTGGTTGTCCACACAACAAAGTAGCAAAATTCTCTCTTGGTGATGCTCATCTGCCCTTGCACTTGATGCCAATAGTCAGTTCAAACTGCCCATCATGTGTCTTTTGCAAACAGAAGTTATTAACTACCTCTACAGCCTGGCCTATTGTTTTGTCTCTGGCAGTGTAAGAACATTTTATTTCTAAAATGTGATTTCTTCCTACAAGGCCATCAGGTGTTGCACCAAGAACACCACTTTCATGCAGCCAAACCCTGTTTCCTGTACAGGCAGGACAGTCAATCGTTTGAAAGCATTCAATCCTTCAGTCTCATTGTTCACTCCACATACACAGCTTTCACTCTGGAGATGTCATATTCCCCTTGTAGGCTTTTAATGTGACTGGGGGTTACTCATTTTGCATTCAAAATGCAGCCAAAGTTACTGGCAGTCAACCTGCCTCTCCTAACAAGGTGCCATAGGGGATTGTTCCTTTGACCAATAGTCAATGAATTTACTTTCTCAATAACATCATTGCTGACTTGAGCATATGAGCTCTTCAATTGTTGGAATTGGCAGCTCACTTGCTTGGGCTTGGGGTTCTGGACTTAGGGACCGGTCATTATTTAGAGCAGGGGAGGGGCTGGATGATTTTAAGGAGGGGTTAAAGTTTTTACGAGACTCTAGAAGGAGGGGTTTTGAAATGCACACGCATGAAAAAGGATGGGTCTTCACAAAAGAGATACAATCTTTGAATTTTTAACAACTTTTAATATTTGGTCAATTAAATCTATTCTTCCACGTGGTGGCTATTCGACCAGAACGTAGGATAACATAACCATCATCAGATCCACTCTCCTCATCGCTGGACTCATCTAGGTCATCTAGCACTAAATCATCTTCTGAATCGGACATGTTTTCTTCATCATATTCTGAATCTGACATATTTTCTTCGTCATATTCTTCTAATTCAGCTTCGTTTAGTTCTGCGGCTTTGAAATTTGCAAAAGCAACCGCTTGTGTTCGTGCTTGGTCAGTCTCATTTTTTAAAACGTGACTTATGATGCTCTTAATTTTATCACCCTTTAATGCTTTTACCCCAACAAGGAGATTATACTTGTTTAAATACTTGTTCAGTTCGTAAACTTTTAGCTTCTTTATTTCTCCAGAGAGTACTAGCTCTTTTCAGTTGTAATCACTGAATGGCTTCTCTTTAAGGTGTTTTCTGTCACTTTGTCTTTGAATGGACCTCATGTTCGATCGATGTGCAATGTCTTTTAGGTGCTGAATGTACTCTTTAAGTAGTTTTTTATCAACTGCAAACTTAATGACAAACTCATCAATATTATGTTCATTCTCCAAGTTTCCCTTCGTAAATTCTTTTTTAATATTTGCTCTGGGCTGCCAATCATCGATGAACCGCCCACTGTTTGGTGTTTCGAAAGGCTTCATGTAGTGCCCAGAATTATTAGGATCTGGTACCGGAGCAGGTATCCGTTCTTGCTTTGGTCCTACCCAGTCATGCAAACGGCAAAAATCACATTGCTTTCCTTCTTTGTTTAGGCAGTCATTCTTTAGGTATTCCATGAAAAGTTCACCTGTGTTATAATGGGCATTATAGAAATCCCATATTTTCTTGAAATATGCATTTCCAGGTAGGTCTTGACGTTTTTTCTCAGTAGCCTCCATATATGATGCTAGATAATCGCGATTAAAGAAAAAGCCGTTATCACTTTTCTCAGTCAGAAATGCCTTTATGTACTCTCCGAGCACGGGAGCGTCATCAATTCGTTGCCGTATTTCTTCTGCAACAGCCCAAGCATTTTTCTCCATTCGATTGCTCTCATACTCTTCATACTCTTTTACGTCCATGTTTTCAATTGCTTCTGTTGACAAGCCCTCAAACCTTTTGAACTTCTCCCAATCTAGGGTTTCACCATCAACAAGAGCATCACCGCAACCAGAATTTGTTCGTTCTGCCTCATTTTGTCCTGAGTCTCCACGCGACCTGTGAATTCTAATTCGATAGTCTGAATTGAGTATTCTAGCAATTTCTGCATCTCTGAATTTTACCTCATTGTTACTAACACCGACACCTGGGCCTGCATCAGTGAAATCTGCCCATTTTGGCTTGACAGCTGGCAGACTGAACTCACCAAAAAGAGCTGAAAGCTCTTGGCAAGAGTTCTCAAGATCTGTAAACATTTCAACTGGAACTTGCCAGCCATTTGTGGATTGGGGATCTTCCAGTTGGCTCCTCAAATTGTCAATCTTATGCCAAAAGGTTTGTAGAGGTGGTAGTATGCGACAGGCAAACACCTTGCGCTCATTTTCTGCTGCACCAGACATCTCAAACGCTTCTAAAATTTTGTTAATTTGAGAATTTACGTGCATTAATCGTTCTCGTTCATAATTTCTATGTATACACCCTGGCGTTGGAGAGCATCTTTTGTAATCTTCACTCAAAGTCATGTCATTAAAATAAAACAGTGCATCCTTCAATTTGCAAAGTGCAGTGGTCAAAGCAGGTGTTCCAACGCTGTGTTGACGGTTGGTCATAACTTCAAATGCATATGGCAGTATATGACGCACTCTCATTGTTTCATTGGCCCATGTTGTGCCGCTGGAGGTTACAAATGATTTAGGTCTTAAAAATACAACATGTTCGTCAAGTTCTTTATGAAGTACCTCTTCATCATTTATCACATTTCCATTTTCTGTAAATATTCTATGGGCAGATGGAGTAACATAAAGTAGCTTTTCAGGCCAGTCATATTTTGGCAAGTGTCTGGCCCTACTATCATCGGACAAGGTGATGATTCTGACATTTCTTGTTTTTTCAAAGCCCTCAGAGGTTCCTGGTCTGACGTAAGCTTTATCATCTATGCTTCGAGCAAATGCAAGTTCCCTGTTCTCTTTGGAAACTTTGCTTGAGAAAAAGTGCATTTTAACATTTTTCACATGGGCACGTTGATAATGAGTATTCTCGTTGTCGCAGTCCTCTGCTTTAGGTGTTTTTTTGGTACAAAACAGTCCTTTTCCCTTGTGGAGCAAAGACTGCCTGGACCTTGAGTTCCTTGGCTGTGAACGGTTCCATGCTGTCGTTGCCGACTTAATAAGACGCTTGTTTGCTTTCAGGAGATGATAATTTGCAATGGAGAGTAAATCACGTTTTTTTACACGCCTGTTGGTGTACATGGTTGTCCCGTGACGACGCCCATGGTATGTTGCCTTTTGTTCTATTGACTGGGCAATTAAATCCTCGATGCTTTCATCTATGCATTCTTTTGGACCTTGGGTGGTTAAAGCTCGCTTTTTAAGACGATTTTCTTCTATCAAATTCAGTGCTTGTCTTCTGATCATTTGTTGAAGTTTTTGAGTTTGATATGGTGTTTGTGGATCTTGCAGTTCTGTCACATTCAGGATGCGCTCATTTAGGCTATCAATAAGAAATTGTGTTTCTTCTTGACGTCGCTCCGACCACCTTCCTTCGTGCTTTTGCTTGGTATCTTGCAAACTGTTAATTTGCTCATTTAGTTTTACAGCTCTGTCTTTTAATAATAATAATAATAATAATATAATGTGCTTGTATAGCGCTTATACAAAAGTTCTAAGCGCTTTAACACAAAAAATGATAAAATTAAAACTAGAATTACATATTAAATGCAGATTTAAACAAATGAGTTTTTAAATTCGATTTAAAAGAGGAAATGTCATGTAAATCTCTCAGAGACGGCGGTAAGGAGTTCCAAAGAAGAGGTGCAGCAACGGAGAAGGAGCGAAGGCCATATGATTTAAGATTATAAGACTTGGAAGACAGCAGCAAATGGGAAGATGAGCGTAGGTTTCTTGGAGGTTTGCGGACAGAGATGAGATCTTGAAGGTAAGTGGGAGAGAGACCATGAAGTGCTTTGAAAGTCAACAATAATATTTTAAATTGAATTCGGTAATCAACAGGAAGCCAGTGTAAGTCTTTAAGTATTGGAGTGATGTGGTCATGTTTTCTTGCCAAAGTCACCAGACGCGCAGAAGAATTTTGTACAAGTTGAAGCTTGTCAGTGACATGTTTCGGTAGGCCAAAGAGAATAGAATTACAGTGATCCAGTTTACAAGTAACAAACGCATGAACAAGTTTTTCAGTAGAGTCTACAGAAAGGTATTTTCTTATTTTAGAGATGTTTCTGAGATGATAATAGGCAGACTTGACAACACTGTTTACATGAGGAATCATGGACAAAGTTGAGTCAAAAATAACACCAATATTACGTTCTTGAGGAGACGGAGATATAGCATCAGGGCCAAAGTGAAGAACAGGATGGGAGGACTGTAGATTGCACTTACTAGCAAGAATAAGGAGTTTAGTCTTGTCTTTGTTAAGTTTCAGTTTGTTTAAAGTCATCCAATCATCAATTTCGGTAAGGCAGTTCTCAATTAGTTTCAATGCTTGATCATGAGAAGAATCATCATCACAAGTAAAGGACATATACAGTTGGGTGTCATCAGCGTAGAGGTGAAAGGACATGTTATGTTTTCGCAGGATGTCAGCTACAGGTGAGGTGTAAAGTAGATACAAAATGGGACCAAGTACAGAACCCTGGGGAACACCACAGTCAAGCAGAAGCGTTTCAGAGGAATGACCATCAATGGATACAAATTGGGATCGGTCAGAGAGGTAGGATTTAAACCAGGCAAGAGCAATTCCACATATACCAAACCTCGATTGAAGACGATGAAGAAGTATTTCATGGTCTACTGTGTCAAAAGCAGCGGATAAGTCAAGCAGCAGTAGAGCAACACAAGAGCGATTATCGAGGAATTGAAGAATATCATTCTTGACACGAAGAAGAGCAGTTTCAGTGCTATGATAAGCTTTATAGGCGGATTGCATAGGTTCATGGAGACTGTTTTTAGACAAATAATAGTCCAATTGGAGAGCAACAACTTTTTCAATGATTTTAGATACAACTTTAAGATTTGAGACGGGACGATAATTTCCATAGACTTCATGATTTAGGGATTGTTTTTTAAGTAGAGGTTTCAATACTGCAACTTTTAGAGACAGCGGAACAGAACCAGTAGTGAGAGACAAGTTGACAATTTTACATATAACAGGTAACAGCAAACTAAGGTGACTTTTAAGGAGACATGCAGGAATAGGATCGAGAGCACAAGATTTTGAAATTAATTTAGTAGCGATCTTTGACAGTTCATCAGGTTGTGTTGGCAAGGATATAATATCTTTTGCTGCGACGTATGCATTCTTTTCCTCTTGCAGAACCTCTAAAAGACGTTTTGTATTTTTCGATACTTTATCTACATCAATTCCAAGTTCTTTCAAAGTACTGTTTGTCCGATTGGATGCAATCAGTGTTCGAGCGCAAAGTCTATCCCATTCAGTGTCCATACTATCAATAATCCCGACACCGACTCTCTGTTCAGGGAAAGTCTTTCATCAACTGAATCCTTTTTATTACAAGATAGCAATTCTTGATAGAAAAACTCTAAGTCAACTGTATCTGGGGAAAGAACTACATATCGCAAACCATCTTTAGGGCTTGTTAAAATGTGAACCCTCAAACCATAAACAGGGTTCAAAACAGAATCTCAAAATCGAATGCGTTCTTCTTGTGTTTTTATTCCAGATACGTAAGTTCTTTGATAACCGAGAAACAAGTCAAAGGCATCGTCAAACAGCAGGTAACCACAATGATAGACTTGACCATCGTTCCCTCTTGTTTCTGCAGTAAGTTCATCCCAAACGGCTCTGAGTCCTGATATTAAATCGATTTTTGTTGAAGATTTTGCCTCACTCAACAGTATGTCAAGAGTCTTAGACATTTCCTGAAAACTACATGTTTGTAAGGATTTCCTGATGTTTTCGTTAAAAGTACTTCTCTTTCTCAACTCCTCTCGTGCTTCATTAGGGCCTCGTGTTCGTTTTGCTACACTCTCTTCCAGTGACTTATCTTCTACGTTCAGAGGTCGTTTTTCTCCGCCACCGGCATAAGCCTGGTTAATATAAAATATTTCCAGTCCAATACACCCCAAAATCAGTCCTAAAATGCAGCCAAGTGATGTCCCATCAGTACCTTTACATGATAAGCTATCCGCTTCTAAGGGAATTCCGGCAGCTAGTGCAACATAACTGGCACAAGATTGACGGTGAGATTGAAGTCGATGAGAATTTCCAGGCAAAGTTGTTTTTACTGGATGCTGTTTCATAATACAAGAGGCAGCTTGTCTGCAGATTTTTCTACTGATCAGATGAAAAGTTTCTGGTATATAGAGTGACAAACGATTGAATTTTTGCATATTCGAGAATAATGCCATATTTAAATACTCTGTAGAGATCTGTAGATAGCGTTTGTAGCCTGGCCTTGAAGATGCTCTATTGGAACCTAGGCCTCTTCAGTCGGTTGTTCAATTCCATTTTCTTGTGATAGAACTCGTCAACGATAGAATTTATCTTTATACTATATTGGTCTCTATCATATCTTCTTCCCATAAATGATTATTTCCTGTTTTAGAAGCCTTTTCATTATAAACTATTAAAAAATTGAAAAAATATGAAAATTTGTCAATGGGCTTCCTGTGTCACTAGGATCTCGTTGAATTTTGGGTAGGATTTCTCCCGCCATTTTTTTGGGGAACGAAGTGTTGTTTGTAGTCGTGATGGAAAAAGTCAAAGAATGGCTACTTTCTCTTGGTTTTGAGCGGTATAATTCAGCTTTTGAAGACGCAGGATACGATGACCTTGAAACAGTTGCGCTGCTTGACGAAAGAAGAGTCAAAGACTGATTTAAAGATCTCAAAACCTGGTCATGTACTAAAGCTGTGTCGTGCTGTGCAGACTCTACAAGAGCAAAATGAACTATCTGCTTCAATAAACAGCTCTCAAGCGAAAAATTGTTGCAAGACACAAGCAAAACTCATCATAAAGGATGGTAAATTAATGTCCGCTGTACAAAGAGGAGGAAAAACGGACAGTGAAAAGCCATGGCATAGATTTCTTATCCCAAATCCTCACACCCAAAAACTTGTGTATTTTAACTCCTTGGTTGAGGGTTTATATAGTTCTGCATTCTCTTCGCTTGGCGAAAATAAATTCAAAAATTATCTGATAACGCAGAGGAAGTGGCGATATGAATTGAAGCTAAAAAAGGCGGCCTTTGAAGGTTCGGTTTCATCATTGCTTGACAACGCCAAGTCAGGATTTAACATTAACATACAACGATTCACAAGTGTACCTGTTGATTGTAAATCCAGCGACATACCCAGATGTAAAGACACCAAAGATCGATTAGAATGTGCAATTGAAAAAGGGAATACCATTAAACAAGAGCTTGAGAACCAAATTTCACATGTTCTTGATAATCAAGGTCAACCAAAACCTTGGGCATCTGATGAACACCAATTTTGTTTACAAAATATTGCAGCACTGCAATCTTCATTGAATCGCTTAGAGAAGAGTTTGAGTAATGTTTCTTTCTGTGAACAACAGCTCAGTAAGAAGTTTCCCCTTAAAAATTACAGATATAAGGACACAAAGAAGAAAAAACTCAATAACTTCAAAAAAGCAACCCGTCGAAAACAACAAAGAAAACTTAAGAAGAGTTTATTAATGATTACTCAACTATCATCATCAGACATTGCCAAGAGGGTTCTGCCACTGGTGAATGGTGAGAGGGAAGATGCTGATAGAATTACTAAACAAGAGCTAAATGGTGCTCAGCTTGGAAACATTAAAGATAAAGACAAAGATATTCTGGAATTTGTTTTTGATAAGAAAGTATTTGATGCAGAAGCTTCATCACTTGTTGAAAATGTTATCTCAATTTTGAAAGATAGAAGTAATGCAGCTACTGATAGCAGTTGACATTGTGTAGAATTCTATTGTTTCTGTTGTTCTATTTCATACATTACCTGAGCTATTGGCTGCATAAAGTGTTTCATATTGATTTTATTAATACAAAAGTATACTTCATTCGCTGAATAGTGTTATTTATAAAATTAAAGTCATTGCTATTCATAGGAGGGGTTGAAAATTTTTGATAATATTATAAAGGATGGGTCTTTGAAAATAGCTTTCTATATTGGGAGGGGTTAGTTTATATAAGGTTTAAATATAACGCAATCATCCAGCCCCTCCCCTGCTCTAAATAATGACCGGTCCCTTAGCAACCAGCAAATGCTTGTAAATTTTCCATAACCTTTTATTCTTGAATACAAAAAGGACCTGTCTTCTGATGTTGGTAAGCGTTTTAAAGGAACATAATCAGGCATTGAATGAGGAAATATTTCAGCTACTGACTGAGTACTCTCATTTGTTTTCTTTTTCTTCCACTGGCACTCAACATCTGTGCGGCTCAGGTTGTGGATGCCATGGATATACGAAGCTGCAGCATGGCTACATTTGAATTCCCTTCTAGGACACTGACACTCTGATGATTTAATGCCATTACTTGCATCAAGATACAGCTGAAAGAAGAATATACAGTTTTTTAATTATTTAGAATTGTATTTATTTTGTACGTCACATAGCAAATCAAACTCAGTCAAGTACAAGTAGCATGCCCTTTGTCTAGTTGTAGTTTGTTTCATTTCTCCAATTATGATGCCTGGATTCTTTATTTAGATGGGAACGTGATCGTAAAAGGATATCAAGAGATGAAAAATGGACCTATATGCGCGCACGTTCTTTATTTGATAAGGACTATCATCAAACTTTCTATCTTCAGTTTCAGAAAAACAAGATAATTACACAAAAAATCTTCAAAAATCATTTTCATAATAATGTTATAAGTATTGCAGCATTATAGTTAAAGAAAACTTTAAATATCTGCTCAGAAATTGAGCAAAATTGAAGCTTTTCAATTCAGCAACAAAGCTTAAAACAAGAAACTTACCGTAACAGAATAAGTCTTATTTTTCATACTTGCATGACTTGACCTCTAGTAATTCCTGGTTCATAGTAGAAAGATTCAACATGATTGATTGTAGTGGTTTTCTCCTCTAGAGATTGATTTTTGCTCGCCGGAGAAGAAATTTGCGAGAGCAGTTATAGACAGTGATGCTTTTCAATTCCGCGATGGAACTTAAAGAGGCAAACTTACCATTGCAAAATAAGTCTTATTTTTCATACTTGCATGGACTTGACCCCTAATAATTCCTGGTTCATAGTAGAAGGATTCGACATGATTTGATTTATAATGATTTTCTCCCCTTGAGATTGATTTTTGCTCGCCGGAGAAGAAATTTGCGAGAGCAGTTATAGACAGTGATGCCATTTTGAAAGTAAAACTCGGTAAGAGAAATAAACTTGACCTGAGAAATGAAACTCGATGATGATAATGTGAATATTACTTTAAACAAAGTGCCAGTCTTATGAAAGTCTTATAATAATCTTCGTTCTGGATGTTTTTCAAACAAGTTTTCATTTTGCTCTGCCAAAGATTGTGAAGAGTATTATTTTTTAACTTAAAGCACCTCAATGAAACTTGGTCAGAAAAATATACTCAGTCAGAGAAGTAAAACTAGGTCAGAGAAATAAAACTCGGTCTAAACTGGCTAAGATCTGTGAACGACTCAAAAACTTGGTCAGAGAAATAAAACCTGGTCAAAGAAACAAAACTCGGTTAGCTTATGTGAGGAATTAAACATGGTCAGAGTGAGAAATAAACCCGGTCAGAGAAAGAAAACTCAATTAGAGAAAGAAAACTCAGTCAGAGAATAAAACATGGTTGAGGAATCAAACAGTATGAGGAATAATTACTCAGTCAAATGATAAAAAAACTTTGGTAAAAAAATAAGCTATACATCCTTCACTCATTAACTTTCTTCTAATTAATAGATTGAGTGATTGATTGATTGATTTTTAGATATTGGCTTGAGTTATTTATTTATTATTTCATCCATTCTTTTATTTGTTGTTTTATCAGTTATTCATTTGTTTGTTTGTATGTTTGTTGTTGGAGAATATCGAAGAAAAAAAGGAGAAAATTGAAATGAATCTATTCAGTTCACAGCATTGAATTTATTGTTTCGTGGTCAGTCATGCGACTTTAGGAAAGGCCTATTATCAATTTATATATAAAATAAAAATACACATTCCTTCCTTCCCTCCCTCCTTCATTTGCATACTGTTTTATTGCTCTAAGCTTCTTATTGTGTCATGACTGATATCTTGCTATCCCGAATTTCCCATTTCAAACACTGAATTATTTTCCTTGTTTCTTCTTTTTTAAACACTGAATTGAACAGCTCCTGTTGTTAATACTTTATTTAACTTCCTTTATGTGAAAATTCGTCATTGCCTTGGGGCACTTACATATAAATTGTAAAATATACTGGTCAGAAATGATAAACATTATATGTAGAAAATACCAAATATAATAACTATTTAATGAGCTGACGAAGAACATGCTGCCACTTGTATTAATATGAGTGATGAAAGTTCATAGCAGATAAAACTATAAAGGCCGAGATGAATCTATCAAATATATGTGCGCAAATATGGTTCTGCTTTTTTACGCTGTGAAACATTTTTGCAATCCTATACTTGCAAAATATTCAAAACGTAAAGTACCCCTCAAAGGTAAGTTTTTTTTAAAAATGAGACAACAAGCTAATGAATATTTTTTTTTTGTGAGTAGAAAATTGGACAGCCACCTCGCTTTTGTTAGCTAAACTGTTTCTAGCTTCTCTTCTAGCTCAAGATTATAAGCAATGGGCTCTTTTCGTACCCACAGAAAGTGAAAACTCTAAAGTTGAATTTTAACAAAGATAGAGATAACAGACCGTTGATTTTCACCTCTAAGAGATACAAAAAGCATCTCTGGTGACGTTGGAGAAGCTCATTCATTCTGTCAAAGCTTCTTTCAACTTCACCAGGGTCCTGTTGCACAAGGCGCTGTTAAAAAGGGCAATATAATGTGGAGGAAACAATGCCAAAAAGTCTTCACAGTTTAAGGCTTCACAGACGAAACCTTGGCATCTTATGAGGTGGTCCATGATGCTGCTCAGTTCTTCTGTACTGTAGTCTCTGAAGTGTATTGGCTCACGAAATCTTCTAAAAAGACCTTTGTTCATAGACATGAACTTCCCCATCTGATTCTCATAACGAGCCAGAATAAAAATGGTTCGGGTGCTTTTTGAAGATTCCTGGTTGAGATGTTTCATAATCACCCCAACAACCTCGAGTCCAAAGTTGTTTTTTGAGCCCTGGCGGTGGGGCTGGTACACCTCATCTGCTTCCTTAATGTTTTTGGTCGTTTTTGCCTCAGTTGTCCGAATGTGTTCTCCAACAAGGTCATCTCGTTGCACCTCTACAAGTTTGTTTTCTTTTATAATACCGATATCCTTAAGTATAGCTGAAAAACAACGAACAAAAAGAGGTATTAGGGTCTTTTTAATTAAATATACAGTCACCCTCAAAAAGGTTGTCTAGACAAAAATACATTCAGTAAACATATTTGCAGTGTACTTAAGTATTTTGAATTAAAATTCCTTGGAGAAAATTGAGAACATAATATATGCAACATGGCTGTTTCAAATGATTAAATCTGGAATTATATTGAATTGCCATGCGTATTAGAATACGGTATGTTAATATGTCACTATTACCATATAAGGAGTCAAAACAAATAAATCGAAAATAAACTTTGCCGCACATATTGGGCACAATTAAATCTTGCCACATGCAGCATGTATGTATCCTTTGACCGATTAAAGATAGTGGTGAAAGATCTGTCTGTGGGCTCACGTAGAGAAATCGCTGTAAAAAACATTTTGAAATGTCCGATTTTAAGGATCAATTTGCTGCTAACCGTCTTGCGAGAACAAATAACAAGGATTCTGAGTGCTTTGAAGGCATAATACTCTTCTTATTTTATACTTTTGAGCGATTTCTACACGTTAACCCATGCAAGGACTATTCAAAAACAAGGTAATAGATATATGATGTTGATCAATGGAGTCAGTTTGTTGTAATTTATGCGCCTGATATGATCATGATATGATCTAAATCTGTTTGTGTCCTCTACAAGCAATTAAAGACTTGATTCCTTCTTGACTCACGTATAGGATATATTAGTTTGAAGCATTGTTAAATAAATAGATAATCAAAGAAGAAAGCAAACAAAATTGTAGTGAGGATATGTTTTTATTATATTGATAAAATGATAGACAATATTACTATGGTTTTTGATATTCTGTGAACAGTCCGTTGGAATTTGGTGATTTACTTCCGCCCACCTCAGGAACAAAACATCAAAAAATCAACACTAAAAGTTCCTAAAATCCTACCAAATGAACAAATTAGACATTTCCGATTTAGCGGCATAGGCATAGTATATACCACCATATGCCGCATTTCTATAATCGGTTCGGACATATATAAATTTCTATAATCCTTTCGCACATATAAAGTTACATGAAACTTTATACCAGCACATAGTAGACTACAAATAAAACTATTGCTTAAGAATGAATTAAGAATATAAATAAATAAATAGATAGACAGATAGATAAATAAATAAACAGATAAATAAACAAATGGATAAATAAATAAACAAATAAATAGATGAATAACCGAGCTATAGAGGCAGTGAAAAATATAATGTCAATGATTTACAATACTTTATTATACACATAATATATGCGTTTCTTGCATGACGTACATGGTTCATGTATCTGGCCCTTTGAACATACGCTTTTTGATACCATGGATTTTTATTTTATTTTCAGGCCAATGACCTAAAACGTAAGCAATAACAGGAAGCAAGCGATATTTTAAATCAGGTCTAAACAATTGTCATCTTATACAGTGAAACACTTCAAACAGCTCAAAAGAAGGAAACTGATATTATTATTGCTAGTTGGACCTTATTAATTAACTTTGATGTCAAGAACGAGATATTAGATATTATAATCCTCATCAAATATAATTAGATTGCCCTCAAAATTCTTTTTCTTCGGTTTGTGAGGAGACCACAAGTGGCTACGACAACTGGTTGCAATGGCCTCATATGCCGAAAAATATCTGTGGTTGCAGAATATACCTTGACACACCCAATTGTGTGCTCCACACGGATCCGTAAAGACCTCAAGGCCCTGTTAGCATCTCTTTGTCGTCTATTATGAGTAATTCGCCTTGGTGTGATAAGGGGCGGGTTGTTGGTGTATCCTCCATCAGCTAACAACCTTGCCCGTCTTGGTAAAGCACACCTACCACGCCCAATAGCAGGAAGTAGTCTATAGGTCCCAGCGTCATTCATGTGACCCGGAAAACTACAAATCAGATCACATTTTTAAAGACTAAGATCGGTGAATACATAAAAATATCAACTATGAATTTCAGTATCAAAAATGTTATTAGCCTACCCAGCCACAAGAAGAACAATTAATCCATCTGCATCAATGATGAGCTGTGTACTCATAAAATGACATTTTTTATCGCCCCTGTAGAAATCGATCTGTCTTGGGCCAGCAGGTCTTTGAATCCTGTGTGTTGTGGCATCTATCATGCCTACAGCATTGGGAAAGTGATCAAGCATGTCCAGGTAGTCACTCCATCTTCTTAGTGAGTGCCAGGTAATAAAACTGCGGTAGCAGGTAAACAGGATTGGCACTATATGATATATTTCCTTGGCAACTGTGCTTTTGCTAATTGACGCAAGAACATGAATTTTTAAGTATTGTCTCCACCATATGATAACTAAGAGCACTCTGTTGTCCACATCTAGTATGCAGGACTTTCTTCTGTTGGTCGTTGGTACTCTAGGAGTATGTCTTGAGGATGTTACTACGATTCCTATTCTTCGAATGATGGCATCAAAAGACTCAGGGGTTTCCCCCGTCATGTATCAGAACATGTGTGGATGGAGACCTAGTGCATGTCTCACATCCCTACCAACATTACGGCCTGGCAGATGGTTTCCAAAAAGCCTTGCCACTAAACCCCCTCCAGCATCGACAGGGATTACAGGAAGCAGTGCAGCTAGTGTCAGCAGAAGGTTACCAAGAGTATGCATGGGTAACATAGGGACAATTGGCACCTGTCTTTGGCTTTCGATAACTTCTATGATTGTTATAACGGAAAGCAGTGTAACGTTAATGAAAGTTGGAAATGGAGGGACGTCCATTGTTTATCAATACCATTGCTAGTAATTAGTAATCACGAACACTTATTAAACTACCATACTTGCACGTGATAATTAAATATTATTGCACGTGATAATTAAATATTATTGTAGCATATTTAGCTAATCACGTGCACCTAGTGTGAATTCATGAGTGCACGTGCACTAGTAGGCAATCACGTGCGTGTGTTCGTGTGTTCGTGTTCAGTCCGCAGCAATCTTTATTTCATCATGAGTAAATCAAAGTCTGCTCGAAAGAAAAGGAAAAACTACACTCCAGTTCAGGATACTTTGATTCTCCATGGTGTTCAAAAATATGGACGTGAATGGAAAAGTGTTCTGTCATTCATTAGAAGACATGTCGAAGTGTTAGGAGATGCAGGACACCAGTACACGTCGGAAAAAAATTCTGACAAAGTATTACGAGGCCGCTTAAGAAAACAAGCTACCAAGCTATTGAACAAGGCTCTACCGGCAAGGTAATGATCAGTAGTTCAAAACAAACATGTGTTTACTTTGTTTTGCTGTTCTTAGATAATTTATATTTGGATTTGACAGCGGCAATGAGCCTTCCACGTCAACTGTGCGGCTTACCATAGACGAAGAATACCATTCTACTGATGACAGTGAAGCGAATGAAACAAATGACAAAGACAGTAAGGAAGTAGAGGAAATTGCCAGTCTTATAAAGGCTCAAGATGACAAGTCCTGTTTTGATGCAGAAGACATCGAAGGGCAGCCATCAGACATCCTGAGCCAAGTGATGAAGACGAGAGAAAAAGAGAGAGAGGAAGACAGGTACAATTGTTTATTTTGCAACTAAACTAAATGATCAAGGGCTTATAGACTAGCCATGGCAATACTTTTATTTCTTATACTTAAGTTCACCTTCTTTCTCCCCAGAAAGAGGTCCGCAGACGAAAAGGGCAAAAGTTTCGAACAGAGAAGACAAAGTTGATAAGTTACTAGATGCAATACCTATGGTACTAGAAGCAGCTCAAACGGCAGCAAAAGAGCACAACAAAGCTCTGAAGAAATGGAGTGTTATGCATGGCCTTGACTCATCATCTGATGAAGAATAAATTAACAGAAATATATTGCAACTGTTATTTAAACATTACATGTTACTGTTGAGTGTACTACTAACGAAAGTCGATAGAGTGATTTTCCTTCGTCCGTTAAAGAAAAACGACTCATATTTAGTTAGTACTAATTGGACAAAAAGAGAAAGCAATTGGTTTAGAGTCTATACTACTAACTATTAGTTTGCCTATTCTTTCACTAGATGACGGAAAATCACTCTAGGTCTGGTTCTAACGTGTGTAATAATAAGATCACATGTAAAAAAGCTTAAAGGTGTTTGTTAAGAAAAGTTTATTAATAAAGGGAATTCCAAATTTTAGTCTTTCCTTATCGACTGGGTTTCATCTTTGATAAACGCGTATGAAAACTAGTCTGAATCAGCGTGCAATTCCTACAGTTGCTAACACACAGCGCACTGAGATTTTTCAATTAGAAGTATTTTCAAACCGTATACACGATTACATTGTTTTTTTCTAGCGCCAACTTGTGAAGTTACATTAAAATAAATTAACTGAAAGAGGAAAATGAATTAAAACATGCATTTTTTCTCTTGAGCGACGTGTGTTCAGTGAATAAAAAAGAAATTATGACACTTCTTTAATCAGTTTAGAACCACAAATGTCTGCTTTCGAAAAAACACATAACGTTTTTTAATGAGAACGTGTCCGGTATAGTATATGCCCTATATGCCTATTCCACTTATATGCCGCTAAATCGGAAATGTCTATTTGATCTTTAGAAAGTACATTAGCTATATTATCATTTTGGTATTAAAAATTCTTGGTATTAGTGATATTTACTTTTGATTAACAGAAGCAAAAACGCAAATTAGTGGTTGCCGTTTGAAAATCGAAAACCGAAAACCGCTTGTAAGATATAATTCAGTGTATAAACGATTACTCTGTGGTAAATGAGTTTATTAATGACTAAACGTCATTTCATCTAAACAATTTCTTTTTAATTTTTTTGAAATTTTGTAGGGCATTTTACTGTTAGAGCCTGTCACACCACACACGTTAGGTGACGGTAACAAGGATCTCTTTGACGCCGCAGTCAAAGTTGGTTCTATATGTTCTTTGATCTTTTTGACCACGTTTTTCAGAAGTGGGTATGAAATTATAAAATAAATAAATCAATAAAAAATGAAAAAAATAATTATAAAAATGAAAATATTAATATGACCAATAAATAGTTTAAAGAACAAGAGAGCTTAAAATCAGATTTTCAACTAACCCACAAAAAGTCTTGCAACAGTGTTTTTTTAAGCACGTTTTGTAGTCTTCGAATATGCTCTAAATCAGCACGTCTTTCATGAGCTGCAAAAAGTTAAATGGCAAGTCATTTCCAGAGAATGGCAACTAATAATATGTTTATCGTAATTTCACTGATTTATTTACTTATTTATTTACAAAGCTTTCGCCAACATAATGGAATGAAAAAAAAAAAATCAAAAATATACATATATATAAAGG
The DNA here is from genome assembly GCA_029948255.1 of Telmatactis stephensoni. Lineage (NCBI taxonomy): Eukaryota > Metazoa > Cnidaria > Anthozoa > Actiniaria > Isophelliidae > Telmatactis > Telmatactis stephensoni. The sequence continues at coordinate 459,262 of JALIZF010001654.1, read as the reverse complement.
TAAGGGACACGCAACAGAAACTGTTGTCAATCTCAGTAAATTAGAGCAGTCATTCGATAGCACATGTTTGATAGTACAACCAAGAGGATAAAATGGAAAGTAATCAGGAAAACATCAGCTGCTTTAATCTATTTAAGCACAACTATATCCAATATATTACTTCTGATACTCTTCCGTACTTATATAAAGCTCAGACAATAAATAGTCATTTGTCACGACCTACCTTTGGGAGAGTGTTGTTGCTCCTACACCAAATTTGAGTAAATGCAACTCTTCAAAGCCAAGCCTTAAATCCTGCTTTGTCCACATGATTATAAGGAAACTGTTTCAACATAACTTGGAATTTACAGTGCATGACGAAATATACTGATTTAAAAGGATCAGGTGATTTATCAGAAAATCATGAGAAATAAGCTTCAGATAATTATACTAATAGAAGATTCTTTTGCATAGCTGAGTCCTACAGCAAATGTCAGTGTTTAGTTTTTAACCCATTACAATCTTTGTTAATCTTGCCATATTTTAACCATCGAACAAATAGCTGCAAACTTTTTCGATCTTCTCAGTTGATATAGATAAATATTACTATTATAATTACAGTATAATCGTGAAGAAACAGTTTATTTACTTAATGTATCTCTTCCTTCAAAGTCTTCAAGTTCAAGAGGGTCATCCGCATGGCAGATCACGCTTATATACCAATGGGCATGCAAAGCATTGTGGTTAAATAATGAGGCATTGTGGTAAAAAAGTAAAGTGTATTATGGGTAGAAATTGAAAATTGAGGCCCTTTCATAGATTAGGGTTGCTGCCTTGCTCGCTCGCTTGCAGCGGCAGCAACGACTTTTCATTGTTGTAAACATTCCCTCATGAAGACTGTGTAGACAGTCGAAATGCATAGGAAATTAAAGTTCTCCGAAGTTTACAATCATTCTGTTTCCATGCTGCTCACTGGTATATTTTTTCCAAAAACAATTACTATTTCTTAAATTAAGGTTTTTTTCCCTTTTGGGATATGTTTCCATCAGTTGTCACAGAAGTTCTGCAGTCATATAAAATCAGTTGGGAAGTGCAAAATTTGATTGAAATGCACTTAGAACCTCTATAGTTTCATTTTTCTCTATTCTTTAAGCTCTATATAAATTCAATAACCATCTTTGTCTTGAGACAGCTTTTGTAATTGTATATTTGTAACCTTTTCTTGAATAGTTTCGGCTGTGGTAGCAGTGTCATTTCTTTCTGAGAATATTTTTAAACCATAATGATACCGTTTGTTTGAATCTTGCTGGTTTTTTTTTCTTCTCCAAAGTGGTATTTGATGAGTCGCCCAAGAGTTTGTGATGTGGACTCAAATCCTAGCTCTTGGTCATGAAGTTCCTTTACATGAGCTACTGGAACTTTACTTGAGCTGCACTCTCTCAGTGGCCTCTTCAGCCTGTATGAATTACCGAGTCATATCAATCATAATAATTAGAAGAAAATTTATCAATAAAAGCACGATATCTAAGTTTACTTACCAATCAAAGGATATCACATCTTTTTCTGGAAGTAAACAGGGATCTAGCTTTCTTTTCTTTGCCATCACTACAGTCGCCATACTGCTGTAATGCATGATGATGGGATATGATTTCTTTCCTTAACATGCATGATGGGATATGATTCCTTCCCTTAACGTGCACATGACGTGGGATATGTTTAGTAGTATCGGTTATTGTATTTTTCCTGATTCTTGTTGTTTTCAAAATTTGAGAAAGATCCCTTCTCAATCAATGTTACACTAGGCCGCTCTGCGACAAAACCACCCAAAACAGTCAGTTCTGGCTGAACACACAATACACACCACAACATTTTTTTGGGGAGGGATCTAAAGTTATTTACAAGGAGGAGGTGTGGCATCAAAAAAGTGGCTAGAGGCCTGGCAAATTGCTAAGCATGGGTCAAACGTATTATTTAACAGAGACGGTGGCATAACTTTACTGGACAGTTATCGCAGCTTATTTACTGATTGTAATTAAAGCATGTGCAATTTTACTTATACAGAGTGTGATTGTGTTTAACATCGTAGAAGGGCATGCAGTGTATTTACTTGCGTGATTTATTTTTTTTTATCACAACTGTCTACCCTGATGAAGAGCAAGTTGCTCAAAAGCTTGGTTATTAAAAATGCGAGGCTGATGAAGCAAAATCGTTACGAATCGTAACATGGCCTACAAACATTTACTGAATAACAAAGTTATCAGGAGTTTAGTGCAATGGGAAGGAAATTATGACTTGGTAAATTGCTTTTTTCAGATATTTCACCTGAAAACGACCCAATTTGAAAAATAGATGCATTTCCCATATACTACAGTTACTCTGGTACCGAATATGACAATTGTTTGATCTTTGACCACACCCTGCTCTAGTTATGTCAAAACTAATTATGACGGCAGTTGGAAATATTGACAAATATGATACAAAAATTGTATGTATTGCTCTAAATAATACAATGTTTTAATGATAATTATAATTCAATTTTCATATTCTGTACAAATTCTGATTTTCTGATTGGTCAGTTTGTACCATGTGACGCGTTGTTATGATGTGACAACACGTCACTATGCAATAATAACCAACAATCAATGGTGTTAAAGCACAGTTGGAAAAAATGTCCCTGGTGATAAATATGAGGATTTTTCGAAAATGAGAAGATTAGCAAGCATACTTTAAACATAAAGAAGACTGCTTGGCGTGCCTGTTTTGAAGGTAAACTCTAAATTTCATTGAAGTTTTTGGAGCTTACTGAGATCAATATATTTCAAGGGCTTAAAAACAGAGTTCACCAGTTTTCCCAATTCATCTTATTATTTACTGTTTTTGTTGTTACTGGCTTTTTATAAAAGTCAGTAACACTATGTCATCGAGTGTGTAAGTCCGATAATCCGGTACTTTTCTTCGATTTTTGCTATGGAAGAATGATTTATTAAGAAACTAGCTGGCGTTTGTAGTGATTAGATTTGATATTTTATTGGAAATCACTCTTCGAGGGAAAAATAGAGCAAGTTTTATGATAAATATGGTGTCTACGAAGAAATTCCGAATGAAACAGGAAACCCAAGCTGTATTATTGTAGACTCGAATTTCCATATGCTTCATTTAGATATTGTCCGCCATTGCAGATGACATTTTGAAGTAAGTTTTTAGCATTTTTTTTCGGTATTATTATTGTTCTTTCCAAATGTTAGATAGAATTACCGTTTACAAATCTAGACGTGATTTCTTATTGAATATTTTGCTGATTCATAGAAGATTTTAAAGCTTCATCGATTGTACTTGAAATAAGACCTGGGGCCAACGGAAACTATCTTCTCAAAACCTAATCAAACCATCCTAGAATTTATCGGGAACCACACACAGTTCCATTAGATGTAGTACTTTTATTGTCAATAATATATTTAAGAAATATACATGGAAATAAAGCTTTTTTTTTCAAGTCTTTTTTTGAACAGTGATATTTTTATATGTGTGATCGAGAACCCAGCAGAATACCAGTCGAGAGAATTGCACGCTACATAAATAAATCCAGGAAAATAATAAATATTCTAGGGTTATGACTGCACATCATAAGAGTAAACTCAACTGAGAGAAATTACATAACACGGATATTTGGAAATAGGAGTTATGAAAAGTCAAATGTAAAGTGAAATTAGCAAGGAATAATCTCAACCAGTATGCTTAATAAAGGGTATAGTACATGATTCCCATTCATATACGGAAAACTATAAGTCATCTGTTTATATAAAAATTGTTTATAAAAAATGAATTTTATTCTGTCAAGTGATATAGAAACAAATCCTGCTCCTATGATCTCATTAAGACTACCCGAGCACCTTTTAGTGACAATGTGCTATTGTTTGGTTGAATGCAGGTATCCAGCTGTGTGTAGCTATGTCCCTTACATCTCTAATATTTGCCCACAATTATGAACATTGGTAATGAACTGTATGGCAGTTTATCTAGACTGTCCCGACAAACATTTTTAATATTATAAACAGAAGAACCTGTAAATTATTTCCATATTCAATACTACCTTTATATAAAATTGACTACAGTCCAAGCTACAGTGGAACTATTCATGACTATTGTACACTAGAAACTTTTGATTACTGTACATCATTGGTATTATTTAGTGCGTCCACAAATGTCAGCTCTTTTGGCCCATCGTTTTGATGGATTTGAGTTGAACATCGGGAGGCTTGGAATATTGTCTTTATCGGCAGTTCCAACATACTGAAAGAAATAAACAATCAGTCAAGCATATCGAATTCACACTTGCACGTACAGCCAAGTTGCTAGTGACACTACCTGATTCTTGGTGGAGTTATTTTGGCATTCTAATACCGCTACGATTTCTAAAATCATGGTTAATTCATCTTCACTGGGGTTCTGTATCCACACCAGCCAAAAGGAAGAAATTGGCCGACCATATTTGTCTATTAGGTTGTGTTGAACATTAGAAACCTCTCTGCATAGGAAGGCAGTTCCTCTTGGTTGAACAAAGCTGTTCATATATAATAATGGAGTGCTAAATGGGACAAATGTCCATTGTGTCGCTTGTATGTTTTATCTCCTGCATTGATGAATGATATGGAATACAGTTCTGGTGCATTAACACCATAAAGACGGTGGTATGTTGCCTCTTTAATTGTTCCTGCTGATTTAAGCTCAACAAGCCCATCTCCATCATTTGGGAAAATACATGACAGTGCAGGGTTCAAAATAATTTTTCAGAAAATGCTGAAGGTGGTGCTGTAACTACCCTTACTTTTCTGTTTTCTACCCTGGCCTGTTCTTCTTCTTCTAGTCTTAGAGCATGTGCATGGACTTTGCTTCGTACATGTTCTGTGATGGCCGATAGTTTTAGATTTTTGTGGTTACTCCCGTCTAAAGGACGGAGTACCACTATGCTATGGAGCGATGTAAGCAAGGGTGGAAGGAAGTCTGTAACACCCGAACACGCGACTCTTTTCCGAGATCGGTCCGATCTTCTGATGCCGATCTTCAGCATAACACAGAAAACATATGTTTCAAAATAGCTAGCTAAAAGGAAAATCAATGAATTTTACTGTCGTTACTATTAAGGCAGATAAACGTATCGGAGAACACATGCTCTAGAACTGATACAAACTGAACATTGAACATTATATATAGCTTGAAATACGATTGAGTAGAAGTACTCCCAGACATGTCCAATACACACGACGTTATTAAAGCTAAGGAGAAGCCAGCAACAAAACTTTTTCTCACTCCAACATCAAAGTCTTTTAGTGTTCGTACTCTATCATCACTGACACTGAGTCAAAGAAGATAAACAAACGAAGACATTTTGAAAGCCGCCGTCCCGAGCGCCGTGCATGAACGCCGACATTGAGTCTGCTAGCCTAAAACAGCAACAGAAAGGGATATTTAGTTAGTTTATTGGATTAGTGTTTTACGAAGCAATTTCTTTTATATTTATAGCGACATTTTAGAAAGAAGCATTTTTGCATTTGTTTTGTAACCACTGACTGACAATAAATATACTAAAATTCACTATTTGAAAACGTGTGTCTTCTGCATGGTCGAGTGGATAAACCTCGGCTTCCCAAGTGAAAGGTCCAGAGATCGAGCCACGGCCACGACAGTGATTGATTTTTTTTTTCACTTTTTTTCACACATTTTTTTCTTTTATAGATAATGACTCTATTTTCGCTAAAGAAATTATTGATTTATTGATTTAGATTTGTGTCTTCAAATTAAAACTCGCGTCCTCGGAGACTATTGTTTGGGCTTCCTGTGGTCATTTCGGTCAATCCACGATTGTAGCTACTCCCGTAGCTAGAGTACAACTATTTGCAACTAAATATTACAAAATTTGGAGTAACCACATGAGCTCTTTGAGCGCCTTTAATTTGAGCCCAGTAATAAAGGCATTTGTACCGCCAGAAAGTTTTGACTTCCACTTTATACAGATTGAACATGTTAATATTGTATTTGTTGGATCTGTGATCAGATATTTGTTCGCCTTTTTCCACGCTTCAATAGTAGATAACTTCACCTTTGACATGATTACAAGAAATCTCACAAAAAAATCTTCTGACCGTGAGTGGTTTAAGTCCGGTTGGGAGGAGTAGGTTGGGATTTTTGTACAGAAAATGGCGGGAAAATCTCGAGAAAATGGTCAACAGGTAAGTCAGGTATGAATTGCATTGGAAGTCATGACTTTTCAAAATGTTGTGGCTCTGAAAAGAGCCGTTTTTATTATTACCAGTCCATGGTTTCGAATTTAGTTAACATGTTGTACTCGAGAATGTCCAAGCCATCCAGCATTAAAAGTATATGTTGTCTCTGAAAGTTTGAAAAATTGCTATAATTATTAAGAATTCCTCTTCAGCCGTCTCTGTCCACGAGTTTCCAATACTTATCGCCTCAAACATCTGATCTGCATCCCTGCCCTCTGGGAAAAAAGCATCCTAATTTTCTTATCTGACTACCATAGTTTTACTTTTACTTATGCACTCTAAACCGTAGTTAGAATAAAATGGCAAAAAAAATAGAAAAATTTTACCAAACACTTTTAGAGTTATTCACCCCAAAACGTAAAATTAGACTGCGCATGAGTCAACTCATCTCAACTGATGTTCAAGAACAAGCTGACGGAACGATTGCTGATGGACGAATTGAAAATGTACGTCCTCTAAAATAGCGTTGTGGACCAACATTGAATTGATTCAAAGTTATATTACTGTTCTGTGAATTACAGTGATTCAAAGTGTTTGATTATTGTGGTAATAAACCGCAAAGTCTTTGATATTCTTGTTGTGGAGGACGGCAAACAAGATGGAGGCAAAGCAAGCACTGCATACATTCCTCGTTTCCCGTGCTTTTTGTATACCTGACAAAGGTGGCAATACGAAATCCCTTGGAATGTCATCTTCTTAATGATCCAGTTTTACAGGACAACTGTTGTTAAAATGGTCGTACAGATTTCCATGATATGAAGCGATGAGATGAGATAATTGCTTTGGTCTAGCAGATTCATGTCTATGAAGGCATCCTCGGCTGAAATACTGTTGCACTGATTCACAAGGACTTTTTGGGTCAGTTGCAATGGTGAAGTACTGGACAGTTTACAAAGGGCTTTGGTATCCTCGAGGGCATCATATGCACATTACACTTGTTACACACGTTTGAATTTACATCCCTCCCTGGAGCAAAATCCTCTACTGTAATAATAATGTGCTTTATAAAACCAATTTAAGTGAAAAAATACGATGGTAATATAATATTAAAATGCGAAAAAAATAAAATAATCATAATCATAATAATATGTTAAAAACTATATACAAACTATGGTTAACATGATACGAGTGTCTAGGGAGGTGTACATTTTGCAATGCACACAGACTACTGTATCAAAAATGTATATACACACACACACACATATATATATATATATAAAGTTAGTAATATTAAGGAATAGTAGCTAACGCAGTTAAAAAGTGCTCGATACACATAATTGCGTAGAGCGATGTTCAAAGTGAAAATTTAAATTACAAAAGAACACACATGATTATCCCTGCAACTCTGAGTTTCGTGCGTATAGCACTCATCAGGCAGATTTAATGAAGAACAATCCCAACGGTCAGTTTCTTAAGTACATCTATATACAAATGGTATAAAATTACACTAGGCGGTTGTAAAGTGATATTTACAATGGTTACAATAATAATAGAGGAAACTAATAATTGTAAGCGATGCGATCTTTGTCTTACAGAAAAACTGATGATCATCAAACACAGCAGCATCAACTTACTGAACAAACGATCTGAACTAATATCCAAATGTCGACACGAAAATAAATTTTACCTAAAGAACAATTATTAGTTTCCTCTATTATTATTGCAACCATTGTAAATATCACTTTACAACCGCCTAGTGTAATTTTATACCATTTGTATATAGATGTACTTAAGAAACTGACCGTTGGGATTGTTCTTCATTAAATCTGCCTGATGAGTGCTATACGCACGAAACTCAGAGTTGCAGGGATAATCATGTGTGTTCTTTTGTAATTTTAATTTTCACTTTTATATATAAAGTTATATTCCACAAAATGTATGAGCTCTTGGTATGAAGGAACGTTGGTGCCTGTTGTTTCATGACACTTCGATATATGTGCTTCTCCTAGATCTTAAATTGTATTGTTTTTTTTGGTGCCGATTTAATAAAAATGTTATTTGGGTTACATTCGTCCTTTAGAACTTTTCAAGTTCACGTTTGGTCGCAGTGTTCCTTTTCTCATGAAGCGCAGGGAGGGCAGTTCTTGGTACGCCAATAATACTAAGGCTATGGTCTTGAACTCGTTGGACTTCTTCAGACAGATAGTTAAATAAACCTCCCCAAACAGGTGATGCGTACTGTAATAGAGGGCAGATCTTTGTGTTGTAAAGTGTAATTCCAACGTCTAGGTGACTTTCTGAAGGTCAATAACATGTCCTTTGTCTCCTTTGTCTTATTAGCATGTGGTTGGATGTTGTCCACTCATGTATACTATTAAGTATAACTTGCATAGAAGACTCGTCGTTGATAGAGATAGACTCATAGAAGGTGCAATCGTCCACGTATTTGCATACACAGACTCGGTCGTGGAGGTTAGCAGGAATGGCATCATCAATGTCATCGATAAATATATTAAATAATAGCGGTGAGATTACAGACCCTTGTGGGACACCGGCTGGGCAAGAACTTCTTGTAGAGAGAGCTCCAGGGAGTTTCACTTGTTGTGTGTGGTCTGTCAGGAAACTCTGGATCCATAGCCATAGACTGGTGTTGATATTCAATTGCTGTTAAAGTTATTACAGGTGCCTCCCTTAACAGCCCCTTCAGAAGCACCAGTGTAGGGTCCTTTGGAAAAAAGAGGGCACTCCTCCCTCAAGGACGATGGAGCGACAGTAAAAATTGTTTACTAAAGTTGCCGATCAACATCAGACCATACAATGGTCTTATTTACCCCAGCCTTCGGGCGGAATTTGTGGTCATAAATAGCCCAACCCAGCCCTTTGTGAACACATGCGGCATAACGTATCACTCTCATATACTGCATAAACTCTTGCGAACGTAATGGGTACTTGCTTGTAAAAATACTCATATACATGTTGAATGCAGTATTCCACTGTTCAATGTCTGCTATAGACGCCGTTTTGGGTGATTTCTTAGTTATGGCGCATTTGCACTACGCGAATCTGTGTTTGTTTTGCAAAAAAATATATGTCAACACTAGCACTTCTTAAGTGCAAACGACCATGACAAATTTTGTCCGACTTTACCAAACTTCAAAGAAGCCGTTGTCTTGCTTCTGAGGCCTCCAATTTTTTGGTAGTGTCAAAAACCCTTTGTTATTTGACAGCAATCTGTCATCAATTTTTAATTGACTGCTTAAAACATCTCCTGTAATATGAGTTCCCGCCATTTGCGATTTGTGATGGATCCCTCAAACATGTATTTTCAATTCTCCCAGCAAAGTCAGCCAATAAATCAACCAGGATATCCATATTACAATCATTATGGTTCCCAAATGTTTTCTAGTCCATCTACTTCTACAATACAGCCAGCATTTCAGCCGGGAACTCAGTTTTCTGTTGTTGACCACGAAGATACTGAATTAACTGTTGATTGCAAAGAAAGGGAAAGTAATATGAAATGTTCAAGTCAGAGGAAGAGAAATATCTCGTAAATCTTTGGAAGGAAAACCATGATCAATTGCAAAGTAAGAATGCGCAAAAAGTGTGGTCCAACATATGAAATACTTCGTCGATAAATACAAAGAATGCCATGATTGGAATAGAAAGCAGTCAGGAGGAAATCTATGGAAAAGCCCACACTATGATGAAATCGATTTTGTTTGGGGATGTTGCAACCTGGTGACATTTCAACATGTGAAGGAGAGTAGTCCTGGAAGTTGTGAAGCTAGTAGCTCGAGCACAGCAGACTCAGAGAATAATAATACATCCAACAACGATTCCAACGATCCCTCTCCGGATGCAGTGCAATTGCATAGGAGGCAGTGCAAAAAGAGGAGATGAGGGATTCGCAAGGAGAAAGCTGTGTCCACGGCTCTTAATGCAGTTGCCAAGCGAGGCAATAAGCTAACATCCGTGATGGAGGATATGCAGAGATCGCAGACTCGGCAGCTGCAAATGATGAACCAATTTATGAGTTCCATGATTGAGAAGAATTCCTCTAAATAGTTGGTACTACTTATACAAGGGAAAGCTTAAACACATCAAGTACTCATGAACTGACTCAGTGAATGAAGTCTGAGATTTTTATATTCTTTGTTACTGTTTTATCACATATATTTATCATAATCACTTCACATATTATGATTTTTCAAATTATACAAACGGTAACCTTGATTATTTTTTAGATCACAACTGAAACATTTACATCGAGCTCATGTAATTGCAAATTGTGTTTCGAACTATAAACAATTCTGATTATATTGTGAATATTTTGTATCACTGTAGATATGATAATCTGTTATAGTGTAAAGATTTTGAAATCAAAAATCAACTAAAGAGTTTAACTACAGATTGTTCTTCAGTAGTTCTCCTATTTCATCTCCGTCTCTTTATTTCTGCATTTTTGAAAATATATATATATGAGGTTCAAGCACATAAAAAGGCTCTACTTTGCTAAGATGCTTTTGTTCTAGATTTGTTCTAGAATTGTTTGCAGTTGTTTGCTATTGGATACACACAGAATCCTTTAGAATGCTTTTTATGTGAACATTCCTCATATATATATATATACATACATTACAATTCAAATGTGCAATACAATTTTTTGTTGTTTTTCCAGTAGAATGACGTGGTTAAGATCACAGGAAAATATTAGAGCAATGCATAGACCCTCAGTTAACTTAAGATTTTGAGCTAATTTAGGTAAAAGTCATTATGTCATTATTATTTTGCCTGTTACCGTCCTCATAATTTAATTCCAAATCGTCCTCATCCCACTCGTCACAGGCTAGTATGCAGAAGTTGTGTAGAACACAACATACAATTATTATCTTTAAGATCACAGAAATATTAATGCTTCCATCTTCAATGCAGTCAAGGATTTGCCAGCGTCCTTTCATAATTCCAAAAGTGCACTCTACCTTTACTCTAGTAGACGACAACTCCTTGTTAAAATCCCTTTCTGTAGGATCCCTTGTTTCTTCAGGGTACAGGTTTCTGAAGCCATGGAGATAGGACGTATGCACTATCACCCAATAAGTAGGGTTTGATTTGTCGAATTCCCGATGTGGTGCCATGGTTCTGTTAGAATTTCCCCATCCTCTGCTCTCTGATAAATTGTACTGTTACGGCATACACGTGAGTCATGTAAGCTACCTGGAAATCATGCAGCAACATCTATAAAAAGTTTTCTTCCATTCATTACTCCTTGAACAATGACATTGTACTGTTGATATCGGCTAAAATAATCTGCAGGGCTGCCCTTCGGTGCTTTGATTCTGGTATGTGACCCATCGATTGCACCAACAATATTTGGCAGATCATTGAATGGTATGGCGTAGGATCACCTCCAAAATTCATGCTTTGTATTTTACTGTCCCAACTTGAAATTTCAATATCAACTTTGATATTTTGAACTCAACTTATCGTATTTACAACACAACTTTGAAATTTCAAACTCAACATTTCGTATTTACAACTAACTTTGAAATTTTAAACCCAACATTGTCGTATTTACAACTCAACTTTGAAAATTTTGAATCCAACATTTTATAATTTACAACTCAAAATATGCATCACAACTTTGAAATTTCAAACTCAACTCTCCGTATTTGCAACACAACTTTGAAATTTCGAACTCAACACTTCGTATTTGCAACTCAACTTTGAAATTTCGAACTCAACACTTCGTATTTACAACTTCGACTTTGTCCGAGTCGTATTTCAAACTCGACTTTCGTATTTGCTACTCAACTTTGAAATTTCGAACTCAACACTTCGTATTTACAACTCCGACTTTGTCCGAGTCGTATTTCAAACTCGACTTTCGTATTTTAAATGACATTTGATCCCTTTGGCTCAACACAGTTTAGGGGGAGGGGAGGGGAGGGGTAATGCAATGATAGACACCAGACCCCTGGCGCCTCTTTACCCAGCATTCTTTGCCTGATGTCATACTTGTCAGTTCTCTCACCTGATTACGATGAATATTTTGCTCAGGAAACTTATCTAAATATTTCAAAAGAAAGGCTTTTTATATTTATACCGAGGCAAGGTAAGCTATTGAGTTTCTAATAAGTTTGGTTGAGTATTATTGCTCTGGCCCGAAGGGCCCAGAGCTGAGGATTGCAAACCGATCGTTCGGAAGGTCAGAAAATGATTTTCCCTTTACTGCGCACCCTCGTGAATAAACGTGATAACACGAAGACACTCGAAGACGTACGAAGTAGTATCGGCACATCTCCGCCTATTGTCCGCAAAATGGAAATCTCTCCGAACTGCCGCGATCACTACCAATTTCGTTTTTCCATATGCCCTCGGGCATAATTCAGAAAATAGGCACATGTTCGATGTGTTCTTAGATCCTTTCCCGCAGTTAAACGCCAGAAATACAGTGTAATCAGTGCGCCTATTGTCTAATTTTACAGCAATATGAACTAACTTGAAAAAAGTATATTGTCTAATCAACACTATTTAGTAGAAATTAGTATTATTTGTTCCAGATTAAGTGTGTAATCTATATAATAGAATTATTATTATGTATAGGAAATCATATGGTTTCGAGTGCAATGTGGAATAAATTTGAACGAGTGGGTTTTCAAAGAGTTCAAAATTGCACGAGCCCATAGGGCGAGTGCAATTTGAGCTCTTTGAAAACACACGAGTTCAAATTTATTCCAAATTGCACGAGAAAAACCATATGATTTCCTATTAATAATATACATGAAAAAATTTATGCAGGAAGTGACGTCTGAGACATGTGACAGGTTAATTTAATCTATTCAACAAACCATAATATCCTTACACTTGCAAATCGTGTAGATGTGAAATTCTGCCATCAAAAGTCGAAAAACCTGTTTGTTTTTGCATAAAAAGTTCTGAAAATCGTATAAAAAAGTTTCAATCAGTGTCAGAGTCGCTCTCTAGGAACTGGTATCGACGTTTTCGTGGTTCAGTAGGCGCTGGAGGCAAAACAGGAGACACTGTCTTGTTGTTCACGTTGAAAGTGACTGTGCAATTCAGGAATGAATTCATCAGATTCTGTGCTTGAGAACTCATGAGTTGGGGATTATTTGCTGCTGGAATGGCACTGGTACTTGGCATCAGATCTTTAGTAGCATTTCTTCGTGATATGGCCCATGACAGTCGTCGTTGTTCTTCTTTGTCTCCTTCGTCATAGTCATCTAAAGATTGGATATTCCGATGGCCGGTTACTTTGGCAATGGCAGCTCTTTCCAGATTTGCCTTCTTCATCTTACTCACGACAGTTTTACGGGCGCTGTGATTCGAAAATTTCTTATCGGTTGATTCAAGGGAGGTTCCGGAAATAATTTCTTTCATCAGTGCTGTTGATCTTATTGACTCCCATTGGCAAGACTTTGTACCAGGTGTCGTCATTCGCTCGTCTGTTGTTCTTTATGGAGAGGTAAAATGGCCCTGAATGCTGCAGGTGTTGTGGTCTTCTTTTGTTATATTCTCGAAAAAGTTGCACTGGACATCTTTCCCCTCCTGTTTGGAACATTTTTGGTATGAACTGCCTCGGTTTTGAGCTCAAACCGCTTTGCCTGGTTGGTCCTTCTGTAAATTCCACATACTCGATGCCGTCATCTCCTTTACCAGTGCGAAAGTCCTCCATTCTCATGCAGTGATGTTCTTGTCTTCCTCGCATGCCAAAGTGCTGGGTAAGTAGCCACCACATCCTTTGTATTAGACTTTCAGGAGATTTAGAGCCCAGTGATCCGTTCAGCCACAGTATTTCTTCTTCCTCTTGTGATACTTGTCTTGCTTTATTTGGTCGTTTTCCTCGGCCGGATTGGCGTAGTTGTTTTGCTTTCCTCTCTAACACTTGTTTTGAAGAGTGAAAAACTCTATTGCGAACAATAGAAGTGTTGTAGCCTTTGTCTTTGAGGTATCTATCAAGTGATGTCATCATAACTTTCAAGCTCTCCGGTTCGTAGTCCTCTCCGTTCTTGTTTTTAACTTCAGCGTAAAAAATCTCTAACAATTTGTTGAAATTAGCCGGCTCGTACTCCTGCATTTCGTCGTTTATTCCTTTCTCTGAACACCATTTTTTCCATACACTGAACCAAAATGATGTACTCTTTTGGGTATTTTCATTTTTAGAATTATTTTTGAGCTCTTCTATTGTGTTTTCGTTTGCCACTGAAAATCTACTAAACACCCCCGCCATTGCATTGTTTTGTTTTTGCTGGCAACTTCTTGTTGAATTTTCCGCTGCTTTATAGGTCATTTGTGATTGGCTGTCTCGCGTTTCATTGTTTTTCAACCAACCAGAATGCTTCGTCCCAAAAGAAATTTGCACTAAATTTCCTTTTTTTGGCACTAAATTTCCTTTTTTCTGCACTAAATTTCCTTGAAACAGCACTGCTCTTAGCCAATCAGCATCGAGAAATTTTTTCATGTATATTATTAATTCTAGAAAAATACAGTACCGTTACTGATGATCAGTTGGTAACTAATGTGCAGCAGCAGCATCCAGGAGTTGGAATAAGGATGTTGATAGGACATCTTAGAAGTCTTGGCTACCACATCCAAAGGGACAGAATACAGTTTTCTTTGTTGCGAACAGACCCAAATGGTGTTCTTTCAAGGTGGAAAAACTCTATAAAGCGCAGAGTTTACAACGTATATGCACCCCAGTCCTTGTGGCATATTGATGGAAACCACAAGTTGATTAGGTAGTAATTTATTAAAAGTACTCGATTTTCACATCCTTTTACAGTACATTACTCAAAAGTATGACCACTTATAATGTAATCACATACTTCACCTCTGCATTTTAGCCAATCAGCTCAATTGCTAATTGGTAAAAATGCAGATGAATTATTGACATTGGCACATTTTAAGCACCACACAGTGTAAATAAATTCAATTGTTTGTTAGACAATGAACTACAAATACATTTGCAAAAAAAAAAATTCTCCAGTTAGCCTCATTTTATGGGCATGCCGGAAATGGAGAACTAGTAAGAGAATTAGAACATCAACACTTATTAAGTGGGTGACTGTATGCATTTTATGACTGCATGTATCTTATTTTTAAAGGTGGAGGATTGTTGTACATGGTGGAGTTGATGGTTAATCTCTACTGCCGGTGTACTTGCAGGCATCAAACAACAATAGGGCCAATACAGTACTGACACTTTTTGAAGAAGCAGTCTCAGAGTGTGGCTTACCATCCAGAGTACGATGTGACAAGGGGGGAGAAAATTACGATGTTGGCTGGTTTATGCTTAATCATCCTGCAAGAGGGCCTGGTCGTGGAAGCATAATAGCTGGTATTCATAAATATCTAACAGCGAAACTTAAATTATAAACAATTGCTGTAGACAGAGCAGAGGTTAGCACAACAGAGAATAGATCCAGTCTTAGTGTACCGTTAACAGCAGATAACAGATATTAAAATTTTTGCTTTAATCCAGTATACATTGCATTAAATAATAACATAAAGGGTAGAGTGATGCATTTAATCAGTGAAAAAGTACAAAATCTAATTAGTACTAAAAAGTACGAAATCCCCTCTTTCCCATTGTTTTATAGTGCTACTTTGCATTATTTAGCTACAATCTCCAAATTAATCTTTGAATCACCTCTACCCCTTTCCTCCGTCAATGTTGATTGCCGTTCAGAGTTTTCTACTAAGCGCTTAATGCAGAAATGTGGACTGACTGTTTCTGACGTTACCGAACAAACTGTTCGCAGGTACTTACATGAACATGGTTACCACTTTCTTCAAGGAAGAAAGAAAGGACTAATGTCAAGTGGAGATATGCGTAAGCGTTTACACTTCGCAAGACACATTCGTCGAAGTTACCCTGAAGACTTGTGGACGGCGTTTTACCTAGACGCGACGGGTTTCACATACAAGTGTAATCCATTAGATCAAGCGCGTGCTCCTAGAGGACGCATTTGGAGAAAGAGATGTGAAGGCTTACTCCCTGGGTGTACAGCTAAAGGAAATAAGACCGGAACAGGAGGCAAAGTGTTGAAAGTAATGGTGGCTATTTCATATGACAAAGGAGTCCTAGTAGCAGAGCCTTATGAAAAATGACAGGTGCTTACTTTGCTGACTTCATCGAAAGAAACTTTGACCGCATGTTTGACGCCGCCAACAAAGGACCTGGACGATTACGGCTTCAGGATGGTGATCCATGTCAGAATAGCAAGAAAGCAAGAGCGGCGATGATTAATAAGAATGCAGAACTGTTAAAAATACCCCAACGCAGTCCAGATCTAAACCCTATTGAAAACTATTTTCATATTGTTGGGAGAAAACTTAAGGAAGATGCATTGACCCGCGAAATAAATCATGAAACCTTTGACCAGTTTAAAGTACTGAGTTGTTAACACGTTATTTGCAATTAAGATCGAAACGATAGATAAACTGATTTCTTCCATGAACAATTGTATAAAAGCTGTTGTCGATTCCAAAGGAAAACGTTTAAAATATTAGGCATGTATAACCACATTTAAGATTTTGTAAGAAAATATGCATTTTGCAACGAATAAAAGTGGGTTTTGATTTGAATGTTAATGTTGGTTTTCTTTTTTGTCTCAAGTACAGCCGCGACTTGCAAATGAACGATTGAGAAAATATTTAAGCTTCGTTAAAAGCTAAAAATATTCAATATATGCCGATTTTTTTGACAGTGGTCGGTAATATTTTTGCACTATTGTAGCAACTTTTTTACTTTTCGCGTAAAAGACAAATACCCATGTTGTACAGCAACTTGTGAGCGCTTAATTTATTCATCTGCTATAAATAGCATTACACAAAGGTGTTTGAGCCTATTAATACATGGTGTGTCGTTAACGATACACCATATTGCAAGCAAATTTCTTCTTGTTATTTAACTGATATCTACATATTGGCTGCATGAAACACTCTGTTCTTACCCAACGGGGATATCAAGGTAAAACAAGCTATATTATTTCTATGCAAGCTCTATGAAATTAAGCATTCAAATGGTGCATCGTTGGAATCTCCAAAAGAAATATATTAGTTATCTTTAGAAACGATACACCAACGGTGTATCGTTGGTAATTTGAAAAAGGGATCTTTGTTAGCGCAAACGACGCTTTGTATACATATTATATAAATTTATCTATAGCTCTGTTAAGAAATATGGTCGACAACACAACTCAAGCTGTGCAAAATTACAGTAAAATGTATGGTGCACGTTGCTATGCAATTAACAACACGCTCACACACTTCGTTCTAATTAGGGCGACACTGATAACATCAGTTTGGCAAAACAGCGCCCGCAAGGTGGAGTTTCCACTTGGTCTTCTACTGATATTTGGTGGGTAAATGCAAACGTTTTCCAACGAGAAGCCATCGTCTCTCCCTCAACTAAATCTACCACTCCCCCTCTCACGTACGTGAATGGCTGTTTGGTAGAACAAAAGACAGGTACGTCGTGTTCAAGTAGAATGTCTTGACTGTAATGAGTCTTCGGTGCGGCCAAGTGTACTTTTTGGCCTTCCAACAGGAGCAAAAAGTCATGCCAAGCAATCACTTGTGGTGACCACCTAAAATCGTTGAGAAAGATTACTTCACTTGATTTGGCCCCTACCCACGCGAAACTGGTTGACGCTGGATTGGTAAAGGTTTTGTACAAAACGTTCAATGGCTGTAAAAGGAAGGTCTTTCTGCAATTTGTTTTTCCATGCAAAAGGACATTACGCTTTTTACCACGCCCTTCGATCAACAGGGTGAGTACCGCTTCTGCAAACTCATTCACAGCTATGCCGTTGTTTTGTAGAATTTCGCCTAGACCACTTGCCGTTGCAATTGGGAATACAGTTCTCTGTAAATGCATTCTCCAACAATTCGAATCTAGTCACCTGTTGCCGTTGCAGTTCTTGAGGGGCGTCGAACATACCCCATCCAACACGCACAGCCTTGTCCACTGTTTTTAAGCCCCTATTTGCCTCAAACTGGGCCAGCTCTAATTTGCCCTCTCTTTTTTGTGACTCTGCCATAGCAAGGACTTGTAATCTAGTGCGAAGCCCTTTCCTCACTGCTATTTGCGACACTTCATAGACGCTTAAACCTTTCCTTTTTGACTGTCTCTGCCTAGCCCTCGGCCGATTACTACTATGGCGGCTTAGTCTGCTAACGCTCGCCTTGGTTGTCTGTGGTGCCCGTGTGTTTGTTAAATCTGGATGATTAGTAGATTGTATATATGATATGTCTTCTTTCGTAACATTGCCAGGCTCTGTAATAGTTGGGCGTGCTGGAGGTAAAATGAACGTTTACTTGATAGCGCCGAGCAAGATAATGTCGAACTTGTATCCACCAAAGTCTTCTACAAAGTTTGACAGCCATATGATAATGCACACCTTCGGTTTGTGTGTGGGGTTCTTGGCAACATACCCACTGTTGTACTACAGATTGTTCGTTATTCCTAGCTCTCAAGCTGTTACTGTCAGTGTTCACTATTCGCGCGAAACTTTCTCGCGACGGCACTTTGCTGAGGTCAGCTTGACTGTACGTGATTAGATAAATAGACCTTACTGCACGTGGATTTAAAAGATCATTCGGATTCATAATCAATGCTCGGGCAATGTAGACTGTTACTTTGTGGGTAAATAGAAGCTTTTAAGGCGAATGTGTTGAGAGTTTTGGCGCAAGAAATCGCGATATTGCGCCAGCCATCGGTATTCAACGTTCCCAACTGTAGTGTACAAACGCCGGATTACAGACCGCTGTCACGCATGTTTGTCTCAATCATGTCTTTGATTGGACTTAGTAATTATTGTCAACAAAAATTATGTCATCTTTAGTATTCTGCATAGAGACTTGCGTTTACGGTTTGCCTATATTTATCACCTTTCAGAGTATATAGCCTTTACATGTATTCCAATTGATAGTCTTTCTTTGGTTTCCGGCTAATACTCAGTGTTGTGCTACACCACTGGAAATGGTAAACATTCCTTTAATCAGACAATCTCCAAATTAATCTTTACCCCTTTCCTCCGTCAATGTTGATTGCTGTTCAGAGGTTCATTTGGAAGCCGTTAGCACGAGTTTTACGGCGCCCAAGGCTACCATCAACATTGATAGGGAAGCGCGAATGTGTTCTACACTTTCAGAACATTCTTGAGTCAGATAAAATCGTTGCAGATTGTAGTACAATTTCATGGATTAAGTGCAATCACTCTAGTGATGACATTTAACTCAATCTGTGATATACACACACTTACACTAACTTATAATTATTACAAACTGCTGTTATCTGTAAATTGGGAAAGCACATCTAACATTCAAATAGAAAGTGCATATTTATTTTTTGTTTGTTTGATTGATTTTATATTGTTCTTTGTACAGGTAAAAGTAGCCACAATCAACGCATTGAAAGGTTGTGGAGGGATGTTTTTCAAGGGTGTCTCTCCTTGTTCTACGAGCTATTTTATTATCTTGAGAGTGTAAATGTACTGGATCCAGTCAATGAAGTTCACTTGTGGTGTTTACACTTTGTATACTTATCCATGCTCAACAGACATCTCACCAACTGGAAAAATGCATGGTCCCATCACCCCCTCAGAACCGAAAAGAACCTCAGCCCTATTCAGTTATGGATCAGTGGTGTTCGCTTAACTGGTGGTTCCTCATTAGATGTAGTTCAGGTACATTCTTTGATTTTGGAACATTAAATATGATTATAATATTAATTATCTTGTTAAGAATAAGTCAGAAATTATGCAAGTGGGACCACCCATGGTGATAATCTAATTAACCTGGTGTGAGTATGGCATTGTTATTATTTTACTCATATTTGCAGAGTGAAGAAGAGTATGGGATTGATTGGCAGGGTCCTCCACCTGTTTTTGATGAAGACGCAACTGTAGAAGTCCCAGACACCCCCTGCTGTTTAACTGAGGAGGAGTTACAGTCCCTCAACTTGGAAACTGGCAATGGTGATCTGTATGCAGTAGAGTTGTATACCAGAATTCTATGTCAAGTGCAAAGTATGTTGACTTAGACAAGCTGTCGCTGG
This sequence comes from Telmatactis stephensoni, assembly GCA_029948255.1. Lineage (NCBI taxonomy): Eukaryota > Metazoa > Cnidaria > Anthozoa > Actiniaria > Isophelliidae > Telmatactis > Telmatactis stephensoni. Next base: position 438,979 of record JALIZF010001654.1, on the reverse strand, counting down.
GCAATACTCTGTGCTCACATGCCAAAGTTATCATTAATTTCATGCAATAGGTGAATACAACTAATGCTATTGAGCCCTGGTCTCAAACTTCATAATGTAAAAATTTATTTGTATCTCTATTAATAATAATAATAAAATAACTAAATAGTACATGATTACATTTAATCAGCCTGTATGTAAAACTATAGTGAGCTACCTTAATGTTTTAATTTCTGCAACTCTCCCTCAATGGCTATGTTATACTTCATCTTATAATATTAATTATTTTTTGTGGTTACTGGCATAATGCCAGTAACACACTATGCCATCGTCTCTGTGAGTGTGTGGGTGCGTGCGGTGTAAGTAATTCGGGATTCTCCGAAGCAGACTCGAAGTGTGGCATGAAGTCTCAAGTCGAAAGAGATATAGCAAGTTCGTGCGCCCGTCGGCAGTATAGCCATAGACTCATGGCGGAATCCCAATAATCTAAGATGGCGCTTGTATCACCTCCAGAAATAGCCCCTGCGAGCAGTAAAAGAAAGGAAAGTGGAGCTCTGTACTCGAAATATAGATATATAGTTATAAGAGCTTCAGGACTGGGTGTTGTTTTGAACTTGATCTCCAATACTTTGACAAAACATTGAACTCGAAATGACGGATAATTCTCGCGTCATCTCGCATTTAGGGTAATTTGATATTTCAGCTAGAAATCATTTCTCACCCAATATGTTGCTCAACAAACAAGCATAGAGGCAAGTCAATTATATTTCTCATTCAAGCATTCAAGTGAGTGTTTTTTTATATGGAAATTCTGGACCAGACCATTTATATTCTTTGGAAGAATTGGGAGTTCAATTTGACCTGGTGAATTTAATTAGGTCACCCAATGTCTTTTAACATCTGAAATATCAATTAAAGTCATACACTAGTATTTGTTTTCCCAAAAAATGCTGACTAAAAAGCCCTACAAATCGAAAGAGTACTGAAAAAGGGTTCTGGAAACCAGTGACTAGGAAATTAACGGAGCATTTTACTTTGCGTGAGAAGCGGCACAATTGACAATACAAGTATAGAATTCCTGATTGACAAAAGGGCAAATGACAAGACTAAGATGACAGTCGTCTCGTCACATAAGTATTAAAGAGACACTTTTCAATCATCTTGAAGGAATTTCTCGTTGCTGAAATCAGCCAGCTGATCTATATGCCAGGTCTATATGCCTTGGGTGACTAAGAGCATTTAGTGGAGAAAGCACGAGAATTTTCGTTAGAATATATTATAACTGCCATGAAAACAACTTTGATCAAACTCTTCAACAACAACAACAAAAAATCATCATGTTGCATCTAAATCCTGCCAGTAACCACATCGCCTCGTAGAGGTCCATTTTGAATCTTGTTTATTTCACAAGCAATGTACTAGCAAGGGATAATTTTGTTTTAGTATTGTTCAATAACACTTGAAGTAATAAGGCATAACCTTTAACTACTACCTATACTATACATTTGATTGGACAGACAAAAACAAGGCAGATAAACTCAATATTTTAATAAGGAATAACTTTTTTATCATACAATATTGGAAAAATAATTAAATTTAGTTTTGTAGTGGCAATTCAGTTAGGACACCTAAGTTAGACAATGTTTTTTAGTTTTGTGCCATCTGCCCAATACCATAAATGTTCTATAAAATATAAGCATTGTAACTACAAGACTGACCAACTAAACCATAGCAAAATGTACATAATATGACCCCTTTTTGGAATCAAAATGTCATGAACTGTAACAATTATTAACCTAAAAATAGCAAATTTATATAAAATCATTTGCCACAAAGTTTTTTAAGAGTGAACGTCTGTAAGGATCGAGAACCTCGCGACAGTTCAAAAAAATCGAGATTCTTTTTATTTCACCAAAAGAACCCCTTTATGAAACTATTCCAGAAAATGATATTTAAAGTCCTGGAAAATATTTATTTGAAAGAAAATTTTGCAAAAGTTTGAAAACCCACCTGGTGGGCTTGTTTACGGCTATTTCCGAGGGTGGAATAATACCCAACTTCAGTGGCCTACTGTACAGTTAATATACTTGGGATAAAACTGATATTTTACACATTTAATACACATCTCAAACGGCTTACAAAACACTAAAAATATTTTTGTTATGTTAGAAATTGGCTTTGTTTTGAGGCGTTTTTCACGACTAATTTTTGAGAGCGAATTTATGCGTGTAAACAAAGGTAATTTTCAAATAGTCAAAACTACTTCTGGTATACGTATTTTGGACACAAAAAATACACCAATGTAAAGTTTAGTTATCCTTTTATTTACACAAGAAGTTTCAAGCTTGGGAAATTTAAAGATCCTACGAAAATGATATTTGAGTATGACCTATTTGTCACGCTTCTCAATCACGATTTGGAGGAACGCTTCTCTTATTACTCGTGCCCAGGCCTTTAGGCCGGGAACGAGTTATAAACTGCAAATGTTTTTTTTTCTCTTTTCGTCCTCAGCTATTTCTGATTGGTTCGTTCTAAGGCACCTCTGATTGGTTAAGAACGTAAAAACAATGCCCTTCATTCGTCAGCCCTCTAGGAGGCGTGAGCTCCTCGAAGCTGGGAAATAAAGACTTGGGCAGGATTTAATGGTGGACAATGGCTGGAGTACAGCTTTAAAAACAGGCCCTTTGAGCAGTAAAAAAAGCAAAGTCGAGCTTTTTACTCGAGGCATACCCAACTCTATTATAAGAGCGTTAGAATGGACAGCTATTTTGAACTCGGTCTCCGATTCTGCGACCAAAAATTGAATTCTAAAGGGACTTCTTCGAGTCGTACACTTTCCCCGTCTCAAGCATCAGATGTAAGCCAGAATTGGCGAGCTCTTATCATCAAAGCAGAGTGCCCCTAACAGTTCTCACTGTATATGTTGCTAAACGAACAGTAATAGAGGGAAGTCAATTGTATGAGAGCTAATGGGGCCGGTTTTTGTACTAAATTTGAATATCGAAAACGAAGGAGACTGAAGTTCTGTGTTGTACGTGCTCTGATGATCTGATAGTATGCGTGTTTTATGTTTTCATATTAAAATATGAAAGAAAAATGTAGATGAGTAGTTACTATGTTAGTGAGTCGGTTGTAGAGCCTTTACGACAAACAATTCAGATGATAAGTGAAATAAAATCAACTTAAAGAACAAGATATTAATTCGCTTGAATTTTACGAGGTCTTAAAGAAAACCAGACTCTTGGAATGTGGGGTCAAGGTGGATTGGCAAAAATCTGTCACGGAGCTCTGGAAGATAAGTAGGGCTTATCAAAGTAGGATTCCTATCAAAGTAAATTAAAAGGCTGGGGTCAAAGTCGTCACCCAGGTTGATTGTACACAAACGTACAATTATTGAGGCTGAGCGTTTGTGTCAGTACTTCAGATCGATAGAATAAAATGGGAGATTGAACACTCTATGTGGTTGAATTCTATTTATCTTTGGTTTGATCATCTTGAACATTGAACATGTCTAAAAATGTAAATAATTTGGCCGTCATGGTAGACTATTTATATGGCATGGTAAATTGATACAGTTCATTAAGTGGATCTAAGTAGGACAGTTCGGGCAAAATTAAGATGGTTATTAAGACCTCTCCTATAAACAGGGCCTCACCTTGGGCACGAGTGAACGCACGAGTGCGTCTAGTTTTACCCATAATTTTGGTACTGAACTCTTTCTAATGCAACAAAACGACGATTTAAGCACTAGAATAGAATATAGCTAAACGTAGGTTTATTAATTGTGAATATTTATGTTTTGATCTTTCGCGTGACTCATTAACACATCCGGCGTAAATTGAAATGTCAAGTTAAATCAGGCTAGGTATCAATTAGGCCAGAAAAATTCTTCAATTTTCAAATTAAAACATATTTGGCTTGTATTTTAAGTAAACCTTTTAAGTCATAGTTTTGTGTGACAGAGAAAATTCATTATTTAATAAGAAAAATCCAGTGTCCATCGATTGATTTGTATTAGATCGTGTTTTAGACGCTAGCGTGACGGGGTCACGCAATTTTGTTTCCTGATACTAAATTTTAAAAAGATCAATGCTTTAGCTAATAACTGGACGTTTTTCCTGAGTATAAACTGTTAAATATAAAACAAACAAGATACTCATTATAAATGCCTACATATGACGTGGCTGTGTCTAAATGTTTTGTGTATTAGCCTAGTGCTACGCAGATCGCAATTTAGTTTGTATGCTAATGAATTGTTGCAACTCCGTCCTGTCATGACTATTAAAAAAAAAACGCTTTTGAACAGGGTCCCCTATACCTTTTGCGTGAAACGTGAATGGCTGCTTTATTTTGACGTGAAACGTGATTTGAGGTCTAAAATCTTTTTGCGTCCACGTGAAAGAAACTTTATATTTTTTTGCGAACGTGAAAGAGATAGACGGATTTTTGAATTATCCGTGACGCGTGAAAAGACCAAATATTTTTTCGTGATTTCATTTTGCAAAGGGATATAGGGGACCCTGTTTGAAGAGAACGAAGAAAAATACGAATTACACAACTCGTAGCTCGAACGTATATAGCAAAAGTTAGTTTACTAATGTATGAACTAACGGCGCATCATGAAGTCGATCTTTTTTTGAGAATCGTTCCGGATCATTTCCACGTTTTAAGTTTAATATGGCAATGCCATTAGCATATAAAACAGCAATAGGACACAATAATATTAAGAACTGATAATTATAAGCTTGACATCGCGCGATCTGCATGATATTATTATGATTATCATTATCATGATGATGATGGTGGCGATGAAGATAATGATGATGATGATGATTATCATTATCGTCATCATCAACATCATTATTATAATGATTTAACAACAACAACAGCAACAATAATAATAATAATGATGATGATGATGATGATGATGATGGTGATAACAACAATAATAAATAATGATGATGATGATGATGATGATGATAATACGTTGCTCTAGTAAACATGCACAGGCTAAACATTCTGGCACGAGCATCTACCAACAGCCTCCTTTAGTAAATCTAAGTATGGAGCCCTACGACGCACTCTTTTTTCTGGCACGTCCAATTCTAGGTTTTCGCAGATTTCCTGTAGCAGTGTAAGCTTCATCTTTTCTAGCGAGCATTCTTTAAACATCTGACAGATGTTATATTGGTTGAATTCAATAGGATGCTGCAGCTGGATGCTGTCACAGGCGGAATCACGCGCCGAACAGAAATTGGCTTCTTCAGCTGCAATGATATCCTCAGGCATGACATCACATTGCTGTCGCAGCTTTGCAGAACGACGAGAGAAGTAGGACTTGATTTGTTGTGGTGACATTAAAGAGTTGACATTAAAGAGTCGTTTGCCATCTGAATCGAGGGCCTTTCTCATTTGTAGTGAAACAGTATTTGGGTCCATTTTTCTTCCCGTTTCTTGGCCGATGTTAAACTTAGCATCCAAATAGTTCTTTTGTTTGTCATTGAACCGGTAGGACTTCTTGTTTGCTTTTAGCGCCCATCCCTCTGATACTGAACGAGAACCAGATGAAACTGTCACAGTTGGGTTTAATGTTGGTATGACGCCAGGTCCTTCTTCCAAATACTCTTTGTAGCCAAGTTTTGCACGGTCAAGTAGTGACAATCTCTCTAGCTTCTGTTCACACTTCTCCAATGACAAATGCTTTTCTAGTGCAGAGAGCCTTTGAAAGACACGCACACAGCCATCATGTGGACAAGCGTAAGCCCCGCTAGTGGAACTAGTGTTGGTTTGAACTTCTTCTTCATCTTTATTGTCTTCATCGCCTTTGTTGGCTGTAGTGTTGCCACCCAAAGCTGACTTTCGTTCCAAGGATTTAAACTTTCCTGGCGTAAAAGTAGACTCTATCCAGTTGTACTGACAATCTACAATAAACATAGAAATATAAAAACTAGCTCTGTATTACAGTGCAAATGAATTATTGAATCATTTACCTTTCTGTTGGTACTCCACTTCTATTTCTTTGCCTTTTCCAATACCATATGCTCGCCAAGCAGTTATTTTATTACTATCAACTTTAAAGTTGTTTAACTTGTTGATGCCAGAGATCTTGCCTTGTTCGCTGAGCGGACTGTTGATGGCTTGCATTGCAACAACACGTACACCCTGTATTCCACCACTAGACTGGAGGGCATTCTTCATGTTTTCTGCAGTTGTCACATCGTTACCTTCGTTAATATACGCTCTAATGTGTGCCTTGCAGGTGGCTGCTAGTCTGTCCGCTGCCCCTTTACCGCCTTGAGGATCGCTGAAGTCGATGCGGACTATTTTTATTCCAACTGATTTGGCAATGGCTGGGCAGGCAAGAATGGTGTACGCCGAGTGGTAGCATCCTGCGTTGTCCTGGCGGAAGTAGGCTTTATTAATCTGTGGGTACTCTCTCTTAACAGTGGCAAGGACATCTTGCATTATTGGAACCACTGCATAGCTATCTTGGGTACAGCTTTCTATGATATGGATGAATGTCTGCCAGTGTATTACCTTGTCGATTCGGTAATAAACGACTGAGATATGCCATGATATACCACGTTTGCCGAACCAATCGGCCTGCGATTCACGGTACTTTTGTGGTATAAATTTCATAGCCCAGTCGTTTATAACCAGGATGGTGTCAGCGTCTAGTAGCTCGAGGACGTCGATTCGGGCCTGGTCTTGGTTTACGCATCTCAATATATGGGATTGCCATGACTAGATGGCAAACTTCGATGACTTAACCACGTAAGCTACTTCATCTCGATCATCGATATTGGAAAATTGGGCAGTGGTGGCCTTTGTCTGAATATCATGTAGTGTGTTGGCCAATGCTTCACAACGCTCGCATACCATGTCGTGTTGATGGTCACACTTCTTTCCATAGTCTGCATCTTTGGCATCACTCAGGGAGTGAACGATGCAGTGTTCTGCTACATTGGATGATTCTTTGACGTGAAACTGGATAATAAAATCAGTTTTTAATTATTAGCATAATGACGTATGCTATACAAAATATGTTTTCCTCATCAAACCTTACCTTGTAATCTCCCTTTAAATACAGTTTCAAAGTCTTGAGGGAATCAATCGTTGTACTTTCCCAGGTGGGGTCAGAAATTACTTTACCAAGTTGTTGTACAACCTTTATCAAGTCGTCAAAGGCCTGTGCCCCCTCTGCTGCATAGTAATCCAGACCTTGCAGGGACTTTCTGACTGTGGCACTGCATTCAGACAATACTCTCAGCATCGTTCTTGTGCTGAAGGGAGTGAACCCAGTATCATCACAATACTGAGAATATTGCCGAACTATTCTTTGAGGAATCATAGCACGTATAACATTTGGTACCTCAATAGTATGACCACTTGCAAGCTTTAATTTCGTACTACCAAAAGGAAGATCTTGGACTAAGTGTGGGCTGGTAATAAAACCAAGAAAGTGATCAAGCTGCTTTAGATCAACTTTAATGCGGGTTATTGATTGATGTTCTACTGGTACTCCTCGACCAAGCTGGAGACGGTGTAAGTTGGCGACTGAATAACAGTATCTGGTCAAACCGGGGATAAAACAGACTATGTTGTTGTAGTTAGCTACACCACACATAATAGATAATATCTGTCGTCTAGCGTCCCAACTCTTAGCGTTATGGTACGATTCAGCTAACGCTTCAAGGTAACTCTTTTCAGACGGAGATAGCAGGTCAATTCCAAGAATCTTGCTCATGACGGGGGAAGATATCAACTCTTGCCAAATGAAGCCTGCGTTATCAATGGATATGGTTTGTAAGACAGATGATACAATTTTCGTGGACTTCTTAATGTAGCGCTGTTTCGTTCTATCACTTGTTTCGTTCCACTTCATCCAACGCCGTTCTAATGGTTCAATTCCACAACAGAGAAGAAATTCATTCAGTTTCTCGTGTTTAGCATTTTCGCTAGGAGTTGGCTCATCACTTTGAGTCGATGTTGTGCTTCCTTCGTCCGGTGAAAAAAGTGATTCATTCACTTCTAGACGGCTCAACGATTTTGTTACTTCATCAAGGGAACTAGTACTTTCGCCTGTTTCTTCCTCTGAAGATGACCTAGTTTCGACCTAAGAAATGAATAAAATAAACGGAAGCTTAAAGTGGTACTTGGATGAAAATAGGTCAAAATTGGAAAGTGGTTAATTCCTAAGCTGACGTCAATTAACGACCAATATAGATAAATATAAAACCTACTGTCCCAAAAATTCTGAATTTTAATCATATTATCACCAAGAAATTTTGGTTTAAGATCGAAAAGAACAATAGGGTTGTACTTATGACGTCATAGATACACAATGTAGATGCTAAAATACGTGATAACTTTTTATCTGTACCTTTGGAATTTGATGAAAATATATTGCTTGGTGACTATTGGTCACACATAGATACATTAAACCAAGTTTCAAGTCATTTTAAATTTTTATCGATTTTCATCCAAGTACCCCTTCTTGAAAAAAAACATCCACAACTCTCAACGCCGCCCATACTCTTCTGCGCGTGGACTTACAGGTTGACATGATGTGTCCATTTCTTCAACTGTTATTTCAGGCAATGCGGCTGACGCTGATTCTTGGTCCAAATTTCCCTTTTCCTCTAACGAACCATGCAGTAATAACTTTTGTAGCTTTAACTCCTTGTCAAGGTTCTTCTTGCAAGTGGTACAAATAGCTAGAGCAACAAAACATTGTGGTCGTTATTATTTTCACAATCATTTTTAATGCGCAATTATCAAATGTCTATCATATTATTGTGATGACAAGTGGTGTTCAGACTTATTTATACACAGTATAACCTATGTAAATGCAAAAAAAACATAATAACGGTCCGTGAAGTCGATAACAATAATGACAGTGATAACGATAATGATATTAATGATAATGATAATAATAATAATGATAACAATAATTATGAACGCTGCACCATTTTAAAGTGGAAAACCCCATTTTAAAGTGGAAAATACAATCAGTCTGACCTCTGTCTAGGACAGTCCACAAGTTTGACCAATGAGAGAAGGTTTTAAATCAAGGCTTTTAGACCTTGAGGACTGTCCTCGGTGTTATCCAATCACAAGTTGATACTCAGAGGACTGTCCACAAGATAGACCTATGAGAGTACATGATCATCAGACCGTGAAATCATACTCTGATAAGCCGTGGACTGTTCTCTGTGTTAGCCAATGAAATCACGTTTGTCTGGTTAACACATGTCACCATTAATAGCTATGGATGACAGAACATGTTCCAAACTCCCGGTTATACACTAGCTTAAAATCCTCAATGTATTTCATTTAATTTATTTGGTTTTTCGAATAATGCAAAGTTAAAGTGTCATTTTGGGTTTTCCATTTTGGCACTCACCAGGAAAATACATAAAGAATTACTTTACGATGAAATGAAACGGCCTCAACAAAATGCATTTCTTTCAAAGTGCAAAATGGCCACAAAAAGCCTAAAAGTGTACTTTGAAATATTGTTCAAGCAAGCAAATATATTTTGAGTCCGATATCTAATGAACGGGACTGTCCTGGGTGTTATCCAATCACAGTTTCGTACTCAGAGGACAATTCTCACGCTAGACCAATGAGAACAAGTTTTCAACAGACCGTGAAATCATACTCTGATAAGCCGTGGACTGTTCTCTGTGTTAGCCAATGAAATTTCGTTTGTCTGGTTAACACATGTCATCGTTAATAGCTTTTGATGACAACACAATTATTGCATGAGTGCAACCAAAAATGCGGTTCTTCTATCAACTTTTACAAAATCCGTCGAACTACAATAGAAGTTTGTCACTTTGTATTATTTGCATTGAGTTCCTCACTTGTCTCTCTTCAGCTCTACAGGGTAATCATCAAAAGAAAAGAGTTGCTGCTTATTAAAAACTTAACCTGGGAACCATCACAACTAAACTTGAATGAAATGCAATTAAACGTTTGGCGTTGCACTGTGATTTTCGTTCAATACATAAAACTTCATTTCTACGTGTACATTTTCTACGAGAGCTAGGTGTCCTGAATGCAAGTTCTTACATCGAGGACTATCCGCACGTTAGACCAATTAAAAAAGCTGATCATCCGTTAGCTAAACGTCATCGTCCTCGCACTTCACCCATCTGTCACGTTTCTCTAATCGCAAAGTCAAGATCGAACAGAAAAAATTTATTCCACATTGACATAACCTTCATGACCATTACAATTCTTTGAATTTACTTGACGATGCATTTTATTCACTTTAAATACCAGGTCAAAAAATGTAGGTGAGCGAAGTATCTGGTGATTGTGTTTTCGCGATTGTTTATACGTGTTCGACGTGATCACTGCCAATTGAGTGTAATCTTGAAATATTAAAAAGTGGCTGTGCAGTATTTTGAACAACCTCAAAGTTGTCAGTTTGAAAGTTTTGGTCTCTAGAGTTTTAATAATGGTGTGCCGGTCGAGGTCTCGGCCGACTGTCAGCAAGCGTAAATCGCTCGCACAGTCTTGTTAATGAGCGCCTCAAGAGGTCACGGCGCATTAACTTGACCAAGCCACTACAAGCAAATTTCATCCCCAAAGATCACTTTGCTGTTCTTGGTATCGCTATGATATTCATACAGTTGCTTTTTACTCACCGTTTCCTACTTTTCGGTTCATTTAACGTCTTGATCCATGGTATTCTAGATCGCGACCAAATAACAAGCTACGGCATGGCGAACTACGGTAATCGAATATAATATTCTTGGCGCGAGTTTTTACCGCCCACTTGTAAATTTCTGTGTAATACTATACTCCCAGAGGTAGCATCACGTGTAGTCTCCTTAAACGTTTCCTTGTTCTGCCCCAGTGTTGACACCAAAGAATCATCAGAGGAAAGAATTAATAATGACTAGAATGTACGCAATACAATATTGAACGGGTTTATTGAAATCACTTAGACTTAGTTATTTGCAAGCTTCACGTATATGACGAGCAACCTAGATATTTTCCCGCCGCGTTACCAATGTAATCCAATAATTTCAAGATTTTCTACCTGACTGGCCGGCTATGCATTTTTGCTATGACCTCGTGCTTCTTGGCATGTCGACAAAGACACGTTCAATATTACACATACTGTGACTAAAGGTGATCTTGGTGTATTAGAGGCTGTTTATATGGAAGTAAGTTGTTCCTTGAAGCCGGGATAACTCTTTTGCTTTGTGTAACAAAAGGGTTATTCCGCCTAACAGGGGTAACTCGCCTTCACATAATTGGCTCCCTAGTCATGTCGAAACTGATTCATTTGGATAAAGTATATCTTCAGTAGCGATCTACGGCGAAATCTAATTTAGGCCAATTTGTGATTTTTCTGTCAAAGACGCTTACAGATCAAAGGGGTCCAAGGGCGCCAAATGACATTGTCAGTTGTCCGACCAAAGTTTAAATAATCAAAAAGGAACATTAAAATCTTCCTCACTATCCGCACAAAGGTCGCATGAAAAATATCCCAGAAGAAATTCTGGATAGTTTTTATTCCATAACAAACACCAGGCAGAAATTGTACAACTAGGGATAACACATTCAGAGCATAAATATACACATTCGTCGGGTAATCAGATTTTACTATTTTGAGATGACTTATCCGTTTTGATATAATTGCACATTTCGACACATTAGTAGGCCGAGCAATATTCAAAATATCCAATGAACGAGAAAATGTTTGGAAGGGAGCAACAGTCAGATGAAGTTTTCAACATATTTACACGTGTTGCATTGATGTAGACACAGTAAAATTTCAGATTTCAACATATTACTAGGCCGAGCAATATGTATATTATTGCAAAATTAATACTTGTAAAGAAAGAGAGCAATAAAAACAATTCCAATATGTTCGGTGTTCAAAATATCCAATAAACGAGGAAATATCAATGAACGTTTATATTAACAAGTACACGCTTTCTCTGTAACATGTATTGTTGACAGATACAGTCATTTAGTGACATTTCTTGAGGTCAAATATGCGGCGCTCTTGAACATTTCATGACATTTTATAAATATTAAATATCATTTGTTCTAAAGTTTCACTAGACTGATTGTTTGCACTACCACGAAATTTTTCGTTTGCACTACGATGAAATTTTCAAAAGTTACTACATTTCGAGATCAGCCAGACACTGTCTTAGAATAACTAAACGCCCGGCAGTCCGATATTTTATCGCAATTCCCTTCGAAATCCAAAAAAAAGTATTTATTCGAAAATGTTCTACCTCTATTTAGAATCCTCAAGCGCTACTAGACAGTCAAAACATTCGAACGTTGTCCTTTCTACCAACCCTGTACACAGAGTACGAGGCCCTCCAAGCGCGTGACAGAGAAACTTTCATTAAAATAACACTGCCGGACGTGGTCCTCGAATTACTGAATGCCCTGTCTGTTAAACGTTTTTGGTGAAACCTTTAACGGAAATCTTTTTCTAATAAATTTTCCAAGTGACACGCTCGGACTGCTTTGTACCCTTTGTACAAGGTTGGCGGCGGAATATGTTCGAATTTTTTGACTGTCTAGAAGCGCTTGAGGATTCAAAATATTGATAGACCATTTTCAATGAAAGATGGTTGGTTTCAAAGCGAAAAATGGAAAAAAATATCGGAATACCAGACGTCTAGTAATTTGTGTTCGACAGTAACACGGCAGTGTCATTGAAATGTTTCCAAGTGTCACGTGCTTCGAACAGAACATCAAGTTCCAAATTTTTGGCTGCCTGGAAGCGCTTAAGGATTCTAAATACAGAAAGAACATTTTCCAATGAATGTGTTTTGGATTTGGAATAGAAATGTGAAAAAATTCCAGACTGCCGAACGTTGGTTATTTCGTGTCGAAGTTAAACGTATTTAACTTTGCTAACCTGTCAATGTTGAAGGAAATTCAAAATGTTTTGAATTTATTTTGAATCTATGTTACGGATTTTTTTATTGTCCTTCAAAACCCAATGAGCGAAGGACAGCAATTTCTATATCTTTGGCAATTTGAAGATGAATTTCCACGTCCAAAAAAATCGTGAGCTTTTTCCAAGTCATTTTGAATGTAATACAAGTATGCAAATTGTTATGAATTTAAGTTGACAGACGTCAATAAAGCGGACAAAAAAAATCCACACCCTGGACAAAATTAAGACGACGGCACCTTTGTAGTTTGACAAGGTTTGCCAAAATTTCCCGTTTCACGTACTAACCCAAAGTAATCAGATTTCCGCATAGTGCAAACATTGCATGGTAGTTCACCCGTGAGCAAAATTCGACGGAGAGTGAACAGGAATTGACTTAGGGATGGACCATTACATTTTTGATAGGGAGGGGGATTGGGTAATAACCAAAAACAAACTCGAAGACAGCTTTAAAGGAAGAAAACATTCATGTAAGTTGAAAAATAGATTCATGCACGATTACGAAGGTAGAAAAAATCCCCCCCCCCCCCCCGCCTCAAAAATGTAATTGCCAGGTGAATCTAGCCCCTGGAACTCGATTTCTTTTGTGCACGTTTCTTCTGGCGTTTTTGTTTCTTTGCCGGAGGGGGCGCTTCATTTCCGTTTTCGGCTACAGCCCGTCTTTTTTCTGGCCTACGAACTAGTTTCACCTGTAAATAACAACAGTAGAGAGAGACAACGTAATTTACAATTTACACCCGATAGACAATGGGGAGTTTGAGAAACTCAGTATTGGCATACCGGAGGACGATTCATATCTTTATCAATCAGCTTTTGGATTTCTCCCTCAGCCCTAAGAGTTTCTTCGTCTTCACTATCATCTTCCTCTTTGGGGGGCTCGGTGAAGTGCATATTGTCAAGGTGGAACGCCTTTCCCAATTCCATTAGTTCTTCGTCGCTGATGTCTTCCATGTGTGTTCTTGTTTTCTCCTCCTTAGCTATAAACGTCTCCCACCAGGTATAATCTTCTCGTGTTAGCCTAGATGAGAGATGTTTAAGGGAGTTTATCATTTCTTCCGGTGACGGATTTTTTCTATTTTCTTGACGAAGAACTGATGGTTTTCCCTCCGGCATGACCTCCATAACCGTCTCCGTTCCTCTCCATTTCTTGTCATCGGCCCAGAGACGGTGTGCCATTTCCACTTCCCCCTTCTCGTTCTTCTTAAATCGGAATGCGTGTGGTGTACTGTGGTTTTTTAGAGTGCAGGTGTATGGTCGTATGAAGGACTTGATGTCGTATATATTTTCTACGTAGACAGTTGATGGTGCCGGAGTGTAACTACAATGGATGATTTCTCGTAAGGTGTCCAGTGTTGTTGCGTTTTTCTTTTTCAGCGAGGCAGAAATGCGACTGAACATCTGTGAAAACAGCAAAGCATGATAAAAACTACAGGACAAAACTATATTGGTTTTGAATGCTGGGGGATTAACTGAAAGGAGCACTCGTACACACTACAGCTAATAGAGCTAGCTTCCGCAATTACTTACTTGATCTACATCTTCATGTGTGTGGCCCACCATGAGATAAGACAGTCTAACCTGTTTTTAAATGAAAAAAGTTCTTTGTCACTTTAGTTTGCGATTAGAGGGTAGCTTCCACGTTTTCACTCGTCATAAGCAGGGTTTTGTATATTATTTGTGATACTCACTTGCGGTAAGTCGAAACTCTCACCTTTTTGAAAACTCCAGACATAACGAGGAGTGCGCAAAATCCAAAAATAAAAATGTTTTTGCAGTCCCGCCAACAGTTATCCATCTGCCAATAGAGGACAGGTGGCAAGCTTCCTTCCTATTACGAACAGAATTTCTCAGTCATGTACGCTCCATGTTTTTTCAATTACAAGGTTTGTTTACTCTGTTACCTTTTTGGCTATGATTTTTAAAACGATGAACATGATGTTGAGGGTAGTATTTGAGTCTTGTTTCCATCTTATAAGATCAAGAAAACACCAAGAACGTTTTTGTCCATGTGACAATACACCAGTCACGTGGGTTTTCAAGAACTTTGAATACTCTCCCTCAATCTGTTGAATATCAATAGTATTTGTCAGTGGAAGAAATGTATCCAGAGTTTTGATTGTTTAAAATCGAGTTATTGCCTAACCGGAAATTGAGCGGGGCCGTGCTGGGGAAAACTTATAGTGTGCGGAATAAAACTTTGTCAAGTTTTTTTTTGCGACAAAGTTCTTCTCAGTCACACTCTTGGCAACCTTTGCATGCTGAAGCAAACCCAAATACTGCTACATAAAAAATAATGCGATTGCGTTGGTAAGAATAAAAAAATCTCCAATACGCAATGCTCGGCCAGTTCAATCATTTCCTACCCGGTGGCTTGTCTCACCTTAGATGGCATATAGAAATAGGGTAGGTTCGTTTTTGCCTGATCCATCCCATCAATTATTATCGATAAATATCGTTTTGGATGTTTCTTTGCCTTTATTTGGTGCTTGTAGTATTTTTGCCTCTCACACCTGTTTTTGTCAAACAGAAAATGAACAAGCAATTTTTTTGTAAGTACTGATTATTTCATTTTAAATTATTTTTTCACTCACGACTGTTGTTTCAGATGTATTTCTTTGTTCTTCAACCAGTGAAGACGCCTTTGTTGGCCTCTGACTTTGAAGGTGTGCTCTTTAAGTAGTGTACACACCCCACACTTCGTGAATGTTTGAACCTGCGGAAGAATCCAAATGTCTTCCTTAGGTGTTCCGTTTTATTTAAAAAAGTACAGAAACAAGTAAACACATTTAATCATTTGATTTATAACATAGACGTCTCATCTTCGCTTTTTTCCAGATATTTAATCCGAGCTTTCGGGTTACAGACCATTCATCAGGGAAAGATATTACAAATGTAATTCGATCTACGTGCACGTACAACAACAATACAAAAACAGTAACCAGCTATAGGAATAATAGAATGAAATAGTTACCTCCGGAATTATAACATGGGAGAAGTTCATCTTCCACATTCTATCGACAAATTGTGTGTAGCTTAAGGGCTTCTTGCACAAAATGTCTCCTGCCTCAAAAGCCTGTTGATAGTGTCCGTACACCTCTTTTTTGGTCACACACGATGGCAGATGCTTCTTGGTTTCATTTGGCATGCTGTCAGCCATGGAATGGATGTACCCCTCAAACCACATCTTTGAAGCAAGATACCGAGCAGATTTTATCTTCCTTCCAACTCTGAAACTTATGGGGCACGTTCTTTCCTTACTTTCTAAGTCTTTTTAAGATTGAAAAACCTAAAATCAAGGAGGTAAAAACCGAAGTTAAACTACAAGCATCAGATTAGGAAATACAGGAAATATTGTCAATGTTTTACAAAGAGAATGCACTTGTGGAATATGGCATAAAAATTATATGACTTGAATTTACTTTGGGCTAGATTTGGCCTCACCTGCCATTACTTATTCCATAACACCGCTTCCACGCTTCTTGACACACTTCTTTTCCTTTGATGTTGTATTTATATTGGTACTTGCCATCAGCCCTTTGTAGTTGGTTTAGGAAGAGATAGTCTAAAATAAAACTCCGCTGTTCCTCTTCGGACTTCTCCCAAAAGAACTTCAAGGAGATTTCGATTTCCTCACTTTTTAAAATCGCCGTAAGGCATTCTTTCATGCAGCATTGTGAATTTTTCGTAAGAATAGAGTTTAAATGTGTACCACTTGTATACTTGGTGCCTTTTTTACTGGCACCTTTATTTGGTATTTTTCGCGGGATATTACTCGATAGTGTTCTCAGGGGCTGTCGGATTACGGCATTGTCTTGGACATCTCGATTGCAAGATTCAGGTCCCTGAAATTGCGAGAAAAGAACATTGTGGTATGGTACAGTCCCAAAATAACTCAACAATTAGTCTCCAACTTTAACACAAATGTAGATTTGCAAAGTTTAAAGGTATTTTTGCCATTATCCTGGCATCGGAATATTCTATGAATTTTAATCTATCTTTTGTGATACGCAGGCATCTAAAATTCTTGATATATAATCAGACAAGAATCGTTGCGGACACACATCACCATCACTACTCAGGGCATCCCATCTTCCTGCTTTTAATATATGACACTTGCTTTGTGGCTCGCATTGCTAAGACTGATAACATAGCCGGCAAACTATGCTGTCTACCAATCTTGACAAGTGACAGCAATTCATCAAATTGACATGCCCGATGACATGCCTTGCATGGGGTCATCTATCGATCCGGGTAATATTTGTGGCAGGCGTAGCAAACGACGATAGGTTTTTTGGCCCGGTACAGAAAAACTTGCTATTCAGTGTACTTACTTGCTTTCTTTTGCCACATCCTCCTCGAAGTCGCAAACAGGCGGAGGTTGTTGTATAACTTTCTCGTCGCGTTTCTAAATGGAAACATGAGCACTTGACATGAAAACTATGTTAGACGATTAATAGAACTAGCTCTGCAGTTTAGTCAGTTTACCTTCGAATTCCTAACTAAAATGGCCATCGGTTGTATCATCTGATTCACAATTTCAATTTTTCGAAATAAAAGTGCACACCACACAATCCAACTGAGAAAAACTGAGACAAACAGTCGTAAACAGAACTTCATGTTGTTGACAGTACGCGCCAGAACTCAATACAACTAGACTAATAATGGCACTAACATTCATATTTCCCGCTTAAATGACACCGCTATAGTTTATTCGCTGTTTAAGAGACTAGTCCACAAAATTAACCAATCAACCCTGCTTTTAATCACATGATTTGCCACTGAAACAGTGGATATTAAAGAGGACAGTCCTCATGAAAGCCCTATGGGCCAAATGACAAGGGTGGTCATTCACAGACCGAGACGGTAAGTCTAAAAGTCCTCTGTAAAGCAATACCCTTGCTTTATTATCAAAATACCAATTTAAAAACATTAAAATTCACTTAATTGTGAACGCATTTTTGATCCACTCGTTTAACTCCATTAGAAGCCGTTTTTTTATGATTCTTTTGACGTTACTCAGTGGAGGTGTGCAAACAATCCATCCTTTATTGCTCTTGTACCACGGGAATATTTCTCCCCACCACAAAACATCTTGATCACTTTTAAATGACTTGTCATGATTATCTTACGATAACGCCTACATGGAAATTCAAACGATTAGGAAATATCCGATTTGCGTAATGCCTTTGTTATGTATTTATGGGTCAGGTATAACAAGTCACCACTTCCAACTGACGACAACTGTTTTTTTCTTACAAACGTGACGGCACTCTCGTGAATATACTGCTGACACTACAATTGCTTCTCTCCTTGTTTGATTCGGCGAAAAAATGTATGCTAACTTCGATTCGTTCCTCAAAATTGCTCCTGCTACTCCGGGTTCCACTTCGGGAACATGTGAAAAGAAACATCAACCAACTCCTTATATTACCCCAGCCTTCATGGATACCGTCGAGGACATGAGAGCGAAACTCTTTGAGCTTCAAGGAGGTGATGCCTCAGTAAATGAACCCACAAGTGATGGTAAAATTCTATCCAAATGGAAAAAGAGCATCCAACTGCGATATGGAAGCGTGAACGTGAGTATACATATGCCTAAATATTATTGCAAATAGTGGCGATATATAACAATATTAGAAATGATGAGTAAACGCATAAGGAAGTACCTATAAAAGAGAGATCCGAGCCTGAAAATCAATTTACAATAAAAAGAATTGTGCTTTAATAATTTGATTTAGCATGTAGATATATAATCAGAAATATTAAATCTTAGACTGACGTTACCACTTGCAATGGAATCATCTATTTACTATGCACTGCACACTTTTTTAGGACCTGCGAAGGTTTGAGAATATCGCGACCTTAAGCAGGCGCAATTTTGAAATGGTGAGGGAGATCGGTCGGAGAGGGCCTGAATTTAATTCAACAACTGGAAAAGTTTCCCAGCATACCTTCAGGTGGATCACACCCTCGACCATGACTGAGGACGAAATCCATGAAAACCTTTGTAAACTTCTCTCCAAAGAAAAAACTGTAGCTCAGCTAAATAAGGTGATGTATGGAATGAAATTATGAAATTATGAAATCCATGTGTGGTGAATTTCCGTATTTCGAGTCGGTTTCTATCAAATCCTGGTATTAAAATAAACTTGTTTGCTTTCAAACAGGGAAAAGGGAAGAAGGGTAATGAAGTGATGGACGCCAGTGTAGAACACCACCATCTCTACCAGGTATTCTCAACTGACTTCTGGTGAAAATGACAGGGTTGGCGGAAGCAAGTCATTTGGGGGGGGGGGGGGGGGCATGGAGGGGGGATGGGGTCAAACAGCCTGTATTGACAATTTTCAGGTCCGTAGCGTGCTTGGTTTAAAAAAGGGGTTGCATTTGCATTCAGTAACAAAGCAAGGTGTGTAGTTAGTTTTTCCGAGTACAAAGGGCAATTGCAATAGATGCGTTTGGAATTGCTTTCAAAATGTAAAATTCCGATGAAAAAATGCCTGGAAAGAGGCGACATAAAGAATGCAAATATGATGCAGAAGATCAGAAATTTTGTGGATGTGTGTGCGTGTTTGTGTCTGCTTCTCACCCCATCAAAATAACGGTACAAAGGGGGAGGGGGAGCGCTTCCGCAGCCACTGCAAAAAATAGGATAAAAAATAGGGATGCATATTAATATATTTTGTTTGTTACTTCAGCGCGAGAACGAAAGATTACGAAGAGATCTATTGAGGGAACAAGAAACAAAGCGCCTTTTAGAGAAAAACAACAATGAGGTGCTTGAATAGTGTTTGGGATTAAATTGTTTGTATTACCCAAGGAAATCAACTTACATCAAAGATTGCAAATGAAAAATCCGCAGAATATAAGTGGAGGAATGTTAGATGGTACTAATACTAATATTAGAGAGTAACAGTAGCTTGCTTTGAGTAAGACGCAAAAGAAAATATTAAAAATAATGTTATTCGGGTCCATTCGTGCCTCGTGGTTTTCTTCTTACATCAGTTCCCGCAAAATTTACAATACAACAACACTGTAGACTTTGGAATTTGAAAACAAGGATTTTAGCTCAGTTCTGGTGATTGTGCCGACATAACTGAGTTGACACTCGAGTAACCTTACAGATCTTATGACATGAAATTTATGACCACAAAGTATCTCTTTGCTTTCCCTTTATTTTTTTCCTTTTGTGACCCAACCTTTTTATGTAAAATCAAGTACTCCTCAACTAATGACAATGACTGACCATGGTTTCATGATTTTTAGGTTTCTGCACGGCTAATTCCAAATTCAATAGTACTTTGACTGATTGTGTGTAACTTTCTGCGCACCATTTTACACATTATTTTTTATTGCTGTTCCACGTGTTAATGAAAACCATTTTTCTAGTTCCATTAGTATTAATTTACGCGTTTAACCTTTTTGACGTTCTTATGTAGCATCAGGCGAATCTTCGAAGTTTAAAAAAAGAGCTTGAAGATATGAGGGCTGAACACAGTCAGCTCAAGGAAAAAGCTGAGAAGGCAAGTTATATGTGTGTGTTTGTGTGTTCCTTAATGCAACCCTTCTTGTTAGTACTTCTCAAAAGCCCAGTGCCAATAATTATTATGTCCTTCTCAGCCAGAAAGTATGTACGGGAAAGTACAATCTGTTACTACTTTTCAAGGAATTTCGATATAAAAGCACTAAAAGTGCTTACCGGCGTTTATGATTAAGGGAGTTGTTATACATTCTCAGTCATTCTTCTAAATTTACAGCTGCAACATGAACGAAATGAGCTGTGTTATGTCATAGACATGCTCAAAGAGAGGGAACACCAAGAAAGAATAAAAAGCGAACAAGTATGACATATAGGTTGGATAGTAGTTATAGTGGGTTGGCTATTGATGCATGAGTTACCCTAGAAGCAAAGCTACCTTTTGCTTTTTTAGACTACAAAAGAGAAAATTAAAGGGAGGCTTTATTCGCAGGGTATAATCACATCAGCTTGTTTTCCTTAATTTCTAGTTCCTTCCATTTTCCTTTCCCTTCCTTTTCTATCATTTTTACGACAAAAGCTAGTCAGCCATGACTTGCATACATCTATTTCATGTGTAGCGAATTAAATTTCTGGAAGAAGAAGTTAAATCCCTCAAAACAGAGTATTTGGGAAGTCAGTCCTTGGTAAGTAGGTCAATTTTGATAAGAGCCAGTTATGCTCTTTTAACATCTTTTAAATATCCATTTTTTCGTTATCCAAGGACACTGCCGACTTAGACGATACCAGTTACATCGCGGATCAACAACGGCAAACAAGGGTATGTAAATTTTGCGACAAAACACTCATATATAACAATAAAAATTTCAAGAACATTTATTTAACTTTGGTATTTTAAAACAATTATGGGGGAATTAATTACAAAACGACAAGTCTCGACGTTATGGGGCTTCAAACACCATTCTCAAGAGTGTTTGGGTTAGGGATGTGAACAAAGAAATGTCTTGAGGGAGGAAAGCCTTAGTTTTGGTAGCACCCAAATATGAGATTGCTCGATGTTTAATAAGTCTTATGCGAGATTTAATCATACTGTTACAAAATTCCACGCATTATCTACAGGAAACAAAGATGCAAACGGCTATAGCTCCAACTTTGGAGGAAGTAGTCCGTACTAAAGCCATAAGTACTGTTACAACAACGGAGCAGGTATACTTGTGTTGATACTCACGTCTTTCAGCTATGTGCGCTTTTTAATTGAATAGTATGATGTAGGTGTTTGTACGATGCGATTTGTCCCTGATAGCAGGGATAATGTTTGCCCTCTTCTCCTTGAAAGACACAAAACAGAAGAATCATCCAGGCTACTGTTACTATACAGTCTCATAAGTAATAAACCAGTTTCGAATTCCGTTTTGCTTAGGCTTCGCAAAATCCCCGTCGAATTCTAAAGTATTTTCTCTGTTCGTTCATTAGCTCCATCCCTTCCATGGGCTGTTTCAAACATTCTATAGCGGAATAAATTTTGCGTAATCGAGGCTAAGCCTGACCAAAAAGGAACTCTAAACTGAAGGATTCATTCGACATGTGAAACACCCTATCCATTGCAAACTCAAACTCGAACTTGTTTTAGCATCTTGTCTACGCTCATGACTATTATATGCTTTCATGTACCTATATGATGACAGAAACTATTTTTTCTTATAGATAACTTTGTCCTCTGGTACATCCCTTATCATGAATGAAATCGACGAGTTCTCGTTTACGAACACTTCAGCAGACTCGTTCAGCCAGAGTCAGATAAAGGTGAGGGTAAAATGGCATTCATATTTATCACCGTGCCCTTGCCTTTAGAAGTTTGGTTCAAAAGTGTCAAACATTGTAATTTTACCATTTAATCAGGATTCATCAACTCCAGACAAGAATAATTGTAATGAGGCAGTAAAAGTGGAGGAGACAGAGGTCTTTGGAAATGGGGTAGGAAATGTGTCACCCACACCTCTATCTATGAAGGGTGTTATGCATGCTTATCTATAAGCACCGTTTATATTTCCATCAATCAGGATTTGTCCACTCCAGACGAGAATGACGCAGGGGTAGAGAAAGTAGAAGAAACAAAGGTCGTTGAAAACGAGGTATGAAATGTGTCAATGAAAGGTCTATGTACGTTGCGCGGTAAATATCTGCAATGACGATGTCGTAAACCGAATACCATGCTTCCAAAAATAGCCCCTTATGAAGATTATCTACACTTGCCACAATTTCGGAACAAAATAAAAGGTGTATGTTTATTGAGGAAGATCAGGGTTAATTATATACACTAGCTGTCCTAACTTATAGATACAAATTAAACATACTTAATATACTAACTAGTGAGGAAACAGTGCATAGACAGCGAAACAACGATTAGTTTGTTTTTACTAGCAGATATGTGAGAAAACCTCAAGGACCAAGGGTAAACGTACTCGGCATGAACAACCAACCACACATAAATCAATAGTAAGTCATATCCCCATTTCAAGTTAAAAGAACTTCACATTTGATTGTAAATAACAATCTGAAGCAAATGTACCGACATGATCGACAGAAATTCTAAAAAGTATAATATATACTATGAAAGATACAAGACCCTTTGAAAGGGTATGGCCGTACGATTTTTGATCCCAAAGAGGTTAAACTACATCTCCCGCGAAAACTCTGCTCTAAACGGTTTATTTTTTACTTTCAATTTTTTATTATCATAATCCACAAAAGTTTCCCATCACGTGGATACAAAAAAAAACTTCAAGTAAACAACAAGCACTCTCTCAGCTTTACTTTTTGAAAAATGACTTTGAATTCTGAAATTGCAAACTTAATTTTGAAGCCTTGAAATATGCAAACATGACTAACCATATTTTGACCCCCAAAAATATGACGAGCATAACCCCCCGACACTTAACATCGGACTGCCGGCCTGGGCTTACACTCGACTATTCTTCTTTGAAGGAAAAGCTTTTGAAACCAACAAAAAGACAAGCTCCAGATGTTGAGGTATGAATTAGAAAGTGCAATCGAAACTGTTATAATGATTTTATCACATTCCTCTGTCTTGAACTTATTATTAATTTCCTGGCAGACTGGTTTCATAGCAGTCGGCTATACAGCGCCAAAGCCGAAGCCTCCTGCCTTTTACCTGGGAAAACTAGAAAATGAAGGGAGCAATGGCACTCTTGAAGTGCGATTTCTGCAGAAGGTGAAAGGAGGGGAGGATCAGTTCCAATGGCCAAAGAGAAATATAATCGAGGAAGTATATCCACACCAGGTTTTTGCACGAGATGTAAAAGCCACTGTCAAACACGGGAATTTCTCGTTTGACATGGAAAACCTGGAACAGGAATTCCAGTGCTGCATTAAAAAACTTGTTGTTATTGAACGACATTCAAAGGTAAATAATAGTAACTTATATTAGGCTGTGTACTTTGCAACAAAACCTAATGGTGCTGATTTGGCCATACAGTTTCACTATAAAAACGGAGTACGAGTAGAACAACAATTTTTATTGATCGAATATTTCGACTGCACATACCTGACAAAGTAGTGATTGTTCTTGTTCGTTAATTTATGTTTGGTTTCAAAGCCTCTGATATTTCACGTTTCCAGTTTTGAGTACATGGAAGTTGTTTTTGATCACTGGCATATATCCGCTGCTTTTGATGCGTTTATGAAAGTGAACATTTATCAGTTGTCTTTTCCGCTGTGCTCATTTATCCTCTCTTGTAATTGTATTACGGTCTCATACATTATGTTGTAGTTCGTGTTCAAGCTTATGTACGTTGTATTCTACAGGTAGAGGCGGTTTGGAATGATCTTTCCGCACCTTACACAAAGATTGGTCAGGTCTGCTGGAAAGACATAAAAACGTTACAGAAGGAGATGCCCATTCCTCATGAGATGAATATGATTGACCTGATGAAAAATACAAATTGGAAAATGGGCTATCTTAACGATGAGGTAGGCCACAAGCATTCTTAATTAATATTGTGTTTGTGTGTGCGTGTGTGTGTTTTTCGGCGATCAAACGAAGGCACAAAACTTGCATTGACTTGCACCTCCTTGCGTTCTCGTTTGATCTGGGCCTAATGTTGCAATCAAAAAAGCAGTCTACATTTGGAATAATGGTTTTTAAAATTGGGCTGAAAAACTAGTTATTGATCGGCAAAGGTAATACTCATTGATAAATATCAGATGCAAACAACTACCAATAACTGAATAATTCACAATAAAATAGTTGACTTTACTTCCTTGTTATAGGTAATTGATGAATATATGTGCCTGTTGGAGAGAACCGCAAATAAAATGGTAAGTACATGTGAGAACTTTCTGTGAGGCTGCAATTTTGAACTGCACTCGAGAATAACAACGTTACATTCTAGGGGACACGAGTTGTAACGGCTAACACAAAATTCTATCAGCGGATACTCAAGTGGAAACCCTGGAGCTGCAGAAAGGTAAATTCATGTAAATCTTACACTTCGTTGGTGATCAAACCAAACTGAGTAGCAATTGTGCCACTGTTCCTTCTTTCGACAGACTAAGATTTCGAAGTTCGAGAAGCTTATTTTTCCAAGCCAGTTCATAGAAAACCACTGGAGTATTGGGGTAAGTAACGTGCGCTTCAACATTTTCATTACCTCAAGCTCTCAAGTGCATTCCGTTGGAGTTTGCAATGATGATTATGGATGGTCCTCAAACTCAAGGTGCTTATTTATGGTTCATTACGCTGACAATTTCTTAGGTTGGCAAAACTAATGGAGTACGTGGAGACTTGCCAAAAAGGTTAAACTAGTAAATACTATCTACTGACGATGTATTTCAATTCCATCACATGCCATTAGGTTGTCGACCTTGTAAGAGGTACAATTGCGATTGTTGATCCCCTTGGAAAAACGTTAAAAACACCTTACCAAATTATAAGGTATGGATTTGATGAAGTTGCTGATATTGTTTGTTTCTTTGCTTGTTTGTTTGGGTCAAATTATCCCTTTCATATGGATAAAATGCGTAATGACTGTCATTGTCCTTTGGCTTTCAGAAAGTTCCTTGTGGGAGAAAAGTTGGAGATAGAGTGGAAAGAAGAGAAGATTGAACACCCACTGCAACAGGATGCAGTTAGCTGTGGTGTGTACGTTCTCAAGGTCAGAAAACCTTCAAAATAAAATCATGCAGAGACCCATCTCCTGCGGTTCTCCTCTCTACCAATTTTTCCATTCCTTTTTCCATTTTATAGAGCAGCCAGAGTATATTTGTGTCACAATAAAAAGGGAATTATACATTATCTACCCCTTTACAGATAGCAGAGTGCATTATGCTTCTTTCAGGAGAAATGAATTTTAATAAGGTATGATCTTATACCATGTAACAACAATAATAAAAATATATATTTATCTTTACTGAAGAGAGAAGAAGAAACGACAAATTGTATTTTGCATATTCCGTTTTCTTTGCAGGAAGACATCGATGAATATCGCTACATAATTGCAGAGCGATTAATGGACGGAAAATACTGAATGGGGCTTGACATGGATTGCCAAATAATGTGTATTACTATATAAACTTTAATGAAATACCAAGTGATCTCTCGGGTGAAAAAGTGATATCTTCACATGTTACTTCAAATGTGAAAATAACACGTAACCATGGATACTCTTTGCATAATTTTGCTATTTTGGGTTATTTTGCTATTTTTGTATTTCATTTGAGTTTATATAATAAACAGAGCGTTACATGGGCGCGCGGAGATACGGATTTTATATTCTCATGTTCAATTGCTATATCAATCGAACCAAGAGACCACAATACTCGAATATAAAATACGTATCTCCGTGCGCCCTTATAATATCCTCTACGTATTAGACTCCGTATCTAATGTTTTTTGTTGTTGATCAACTGGTACGGACAAAATAGTCATTTTTTTCGTTAACGGGCGAATGAAAATCACGCTAACTGTAAATGAAAGTATAGGTCAATTCTACTCGCTGATAAATGAAATTCAAGAACAATTAAGAAATCAATAACCCCGGGGCAACTCCATTGTAAACGTCGTGTATGCTCGTCATATCTCTCAGGGATAAAAATCAGCGCTCTGACAGCTTTGAAGTCGACATGTAAGTTCAAAATGTCCTTCAAAAAAGGAATGGAAAACAGAAGTAATGCAGTGGGAATTGAAGGCAAATCAAATCTCTCATCTCTCGATAATTATTATGTTGACTTTTCTAGCGTCAACCAAATAAGGAACAGTGACCAGTAAATAAACGTTCTGGACAGGTATGGGTCGATACAAACTGCGAGGTGTGCGAGCCATACCTCATGATGCGAGGCACCCTGCGAGCCATTATTAAAATAACTAACTACAAAATACTATTATAAACGTTAACGTTTTGGTGCGAAAAATATAGAAATCGAAAAACAAAATATATATCAGAATGAACATGCATTTTCTCCTTTAGTACACCCTTGCCATTTCATTTTAAAATAGCTAACACGTTGGCATTGAATGAGGTTAACTGGGGTTACTATGGGGGTCTTACTATGAATAATGTGCCGAGTAAAAACTGAGCTTTTCGTGAATTTTTGAATTTGGTGAATTTGGTTATTCGCTTCCGCCCACCAGAACAAAACATCCAAAAACTCACTACTAAAAACTCCTAAAATCGTACAAAATGACCAAATACGATCTTTAGATGTGAACAGTTGTTCGTATTTAATAGTGATTTTTATTTTTGATTGACAGAAGTAAAATCGCATATTTGCAGTTGGTATTTGAAAGCCAGAGTTCGCAGATACAATACCGAAAACCGCAGTAAGAGCTGCTTATGGTTCGAAGAGCGCCGCATATTTGACCTCAAGAAATGTCACCAAAACATTTTAAATGTTCATTGATATTTCCTCGTTCATTGGATATTTTGAACACCGAACATATTGCTCGGCATAGTAATATGTTGCAATCTGAAATTATAACTGAGTCTACGTTTATTAGCATAATGGTCTTTTAGGTCAATTGATACGTGTCAGAAAGTATCAATGCAATCATGTGTAAATATGTTGAAAACTTCATCTGACTGTTGCTCCCTTCCAAACATTTTCTCGTTCATTGGATATTTTGAATATTGCTCGGCCTACTAATGTGTGTCGAAATGTGCAATTATAACAAAACGGATAAGTCATCTCAAAATAGTAAAATCTGATTACCCGACGAATGTGTATATTTATGCTCTGAATGTGTTATCCCTAGTTGTACAATTTCTGCCTGGTGTTTGTTATGGAATAAAAACTATCCAGAATTTCTTCTGGGATATTTTTCATGCGACCTTTGTGCGGATAGTGAGGAAGATTTTAATGTTCCTTTTTGATTATTTAAACTTTGGTCGGACAACTGACAATGTCATTTGGTGCCCTTGGACCCCTTTGATCTGTAAGCGTCTTTGACAGAAAAATCACAAATTGGCCTAAATTAGATTTCGCCGTAGATCGCTACTGAAGATATACTTTATCCAAATGAATCAGTTTCGACATGACTAGGGAGCCAATTATGTGAAGGCGAGTTACCCCTGTTAGGCGGAATAACCCTTTTGTTACACAAAGCAAAAGAGTTATCCCGGCTTCAAGGAACAACTTACTTCCATATAAACAGCCTCTAATACACCAAGATCACCTTTAGTCACAGTATGTGTAATATTGAACGTGTCTTTGTCGACATGCCAAGAAGCACGAGGTCATAGCAAAAATGCATAGCCGGCCAGTCAGGTAGAAAATCTTGAAATTATTGGATTACATTGGTAACGCGGCGGGAAAATATCTAGGTTGCTCGTCATATACGTGAAGCTTGCAAATAACTAAGTCTAAGTGATTTCAATAAACCCGTTCAATATTGTATTGCGTACATTCTAGTCATTATTAATTCTTTCCTCTGATGATTCTTTGGTGTCAACACTGGGGCAGAACAAGGAAACGTTTAAGGAGACTACACGTGATGCTACCTCTGGGAGTATAGTATTACACAGAAATTTACAAGTGGGCGGTAAAAACTCGCGCCAAGAATATTATATTCGATTACCGTAGTTCGCCATGCCGTAGCTTGTTATTTGGTCGCGATCTAGAATACCATGGATCAAGACGTTAAATGAACCGAAAAGTAGGAAACGGTGAGTAAAAAGCAACTGTATGAATATCATAGCGATACCAAGAACAGCAAAGTGATCTTTGGGGATGAAATTTGCTTGTAGTGGCTTGGTCAAGTTAATGCGCCGTGACCTCTTGAGGCGCTCATTAACAAGACTGTGCGAGCGATTTACGCTTGCTGACAGTCGGCCGAGACCTCGACCGGCACACCATTATTAAAACTCTAGAGACCAAAACTTTCAAACTGACAACTTTGAGGTTGTTCAAAATACTGCACAGCCACTTTTTAATATTTCAAGATTACACTCAATTGGCAGTGATCACGTCGAACACGTATAAACAATCGCGAAAACACAATCACCAGATACTTCGCTCACCTACATTTTTTGACCTGGTATTTAAAGTGAATAAAATGCATCGTCAAGTAAATTCAAAGAATTGTAATGGTCATGAAGGTTATGTCAATGTGGAATAAATTTTTTCTGTTCGATCTTGACTTTGCGATTAGAGAAACGTGACAGATGGGTGAAGTGCGAGGACGATGACGTTTAGCTAACGGATGATCAGCTTTTTTAATTGGTCTAACGTGCGGATAGTCCTCGATGTAAGAACTTGCATTCAGGACACCTAGCTCTCGTAGAAAATGTACACGTAGAAATGAAGTTTTATGTATTGAACGAAAATCACAGTGCAACGCCAAACGTTTAATTGCATTTCATTCAAGTTTAGTTGTGATGGTTCCCAGGTTAAGTTTTTAATAAGCAGCAACTCTTTTCTTTTGATGATTACCCTGTAGAGCTGAAGAGAGACAAGTGAGGAACTCAATGCAAATAATACAAAGTGACAAACTTCTATTGTAGTTCGACGGATTTTGTAAAAGTTGATAGAAGAACCGCATTTTTGGTTGCACTCATGCAATAATTGTGTTGTCATCAAAAGCTATTAACGATGACATGTGTTAACCAGACAAACGAAATTTCATTGGCTAACACAGAGAACAGTCCACGGCTTATCAGAGTATGATTTCACGGTCTGTTGAAAACTTGTTCTCATTGGTCTAGCGTGAGAATTGTCCTCTGAGTACGAAACTGTGATTGGATAACACCCAGGACAGTCCCGTTCATTAGATATCGGACTCAAAATATATTTGCTTGCTTGAACAATATTTCAAAGTACACTTTTAGGCTTTTTGCGGCCATTTTGCACTTTGAAAGAAATGCATTTTGTTGAGGCCGTTTCATTTCATCGTAAAGTAATTCTTTATGTATTTTCCTGGTGAGTGCCAAAATGGAAAACCCAAAATGACACTTTAACTTTGCATTATTCGAAAAACCAAATAAATTAAATGAAATACATTGAGGATTTTAAGCTAGTGTATAACCGGGAGTTTGGAACATGTTCTGTCATCCATAGCTATTAATGGTGACATGTGTTAACCAGACAAACGTGATTTCATTGGCTAACACAGAGAACAGTCCACGGCTTATCAGAGTATGATTTCACGGTCTGATGATCATGTACTCTCATAGGTCTATCTTGTGGACAGTCCTCTGAGTATCAACTTGTGATTGGATAACACCGAGGACAGTCCTCAAGGTCTAAAAGCCTTGATTTAAAACCTTCTCTCATTGGTCAAACTTGTGGACTGTCCTAGACAGAGGTCAGACTGATTGTATTTTCCACTTTAAAATGGGGTTTTCCACTTTAAAATGGTGCAGCGTTTATGATAATAATAACGACAATGATATTAATGATAATGATAGTGATAATCATAAAAATGATAACGATAATAATAATGATATTAATTAATGGTATTGATAGTGATGGTGATTATGATATTAATGATAATAATAATGCTAAGGAAGAGACTGAGAAAGAAAAGAAGCACCATAAACTTACGGGATCCGACTGGAATTAGTTTTTGTGTGGTGTTAAGCAGATAGTGAGACTGGCCGCTACTAATGCCTCGATCGCCTCTTGCTTTGGTGGATTTGTGCCAAGCTATTTCTTGAGGTACTGAGCAGTATATCTTGCCACATCTCCAACGGAGGCCAAACTGATCTCGATGATGGGGACATATTGTGATTGATAAGTGTGATTCATCGACTGTAAAGATACCTAGCAAAATTCAAATATATATTTAGCAAAAAATCATTCGAAACTTAAACAAGTTAGAACTTTTCAGTGATCTTGTTACATCAACCAGTACTAATTTTAATACCAAGCTTTCGGGCCTTTGGCTCATCACAAGCATAATTAAGAGTAAATAAAATCAACACTGAGGACATTACAAAAATCTACGCATGCTCATGGCGTAAAGAACATCATCCTTATTGGTACTGGTTGATGTAACAAGATCAATGATATGATAAAATCAACCAAAAAGGACATAATAGATAAGTTAGAACTTACCCGCTCGTGCCAGTAGTAATTTGATTTCATTTTCAACTCCCGTGTCGGAGCTTATCTTGTGAACCTGAAGGTGTCTAGTGACATCTCTGGTACAGTCTTTTAAAGCAATGCATTGACTTTCGCTATACTCTGAAGATTCACCACAATCACTACTGTCAAGTGAAAGGTTTTTAAACCCACACGAAGCCATGGCTGCACTAAAAAGGAATCGCGCGAAAGCTGAGAGGATTGCACGCGCAAGTTTAATTACAAGCCCGTCAGACATGATTACGTGACCCAGTCACGCTAGCGTCTAAAACACGATTTACTGACAAATCAATCGATGAACACTGGATTTTTCTTATTAAATAATGAATTTTCTCTGTCACACAAAACTATGACTTGAAGGTTTACTTAAAATACAAGCCAAATATGTTATTAATTGGAAATGCCATTATTTTTCTTGCCTAATTGACACCTAGCCTGATTTGACATTTCAATATATGATTTGTTTTTGGTAATAGATAGTTATCACTAAACCACTAATTTATGTCGCGACAGTTTACACAATATATCAACTTTCATCTTGATTATGACATTTGAGAAAGTACTTTGTTCGGAATATTGCTCTTTTCCTCATTTTCCGGCAACGCAATTTTGAAAAATATCCACTGAAACGTCATCGCTGCAGTTAAGCGTACATTCGAGCTTATGAATGGGTCTACTACAACTGTTTTCGTGCATCCTAATGGGCAGGAAACATCACGATATATTATTCCTTGTAACAGTCTGTAAAATCGTCAAAACTAAACATATATATAATAACTTTATTGTAATAAAAATAATAAATAACATTATTATTTTATTATTATAATTATAGGGTTATATATTTTTTCCGTATCACTTACCGTCACCTTATCGTTACCACATTTTACTGTTACCTTACCGACCAATTAAATTATCCAGGGTCCCCTATATACCGAGCGCTTTGCAAAATAAAAACACGTAAAAATATTTTGTCTTTTCATGCGTCACTGATAACTCAAAAATCTCTTTCTCAAAATCAAATTTTGCTTTCACGTGGACGCAAAAAGATTTTAGACCTTAAATCACGTTTCACGTCAAACAAAAATTGGGAAAAGGTATAGTTAGGGACCCTGCTTATCGACCACTTACCGACCACTTGTCGACCACTTACCGTTACCTTACGGACCACTTATCGACCACTTACCGTTATCTTGCCGATCATTTTACCACCAGGTGCAGATTGTTCATTACCGTGAATCAATGAGTCACGCGAAAGATCAAAACATAAATATTCACAATTAATAAACCTACGTTTAGCTATATTCTATTCTAGTGCTTAAATCGTCGTTTTGTTGCATTAGAAAGAGTTCAGTACCAAAATTATGGGTAAAATAAGAGAAGCGTTCCTCCAAATCGTGATTGAGAAGCGTGACAAATAGGTCATACTCAAATATCATTTTCGTAGGATCTTTAAATTTCCTAAGTTTGAAACTTCTTGTGTAAATAAAAGGATAACTAAACTTTACATTGGTGTATTTTTTGTGTCCAAAATACGTATACCAGAAGTAGTTTTGGCTATTTGAAAATTACCTTTGTTTACACGCATAAATTCGCTCTCAAAAATTAGTCGTGAAAAACGCCTCAAAACAAAGCCAATTTCTAACATAACAAAAATATTTTTAGTGTTTTGTAAGCCGTTTGAGATGTGTATTAAATGTGTAAAATATCAGTTTTATCCCAAGTATATTAACTGTACAGTAGGCCGCTGAAGTTGGGTATTATTCCACCCTCGGAAATAGCCGTAAACAAGCCCACCAGGTGGGTTTTCAAACTTTTCCAAATTTCTCAGAATTGAAAGCGCGCTGGGACAATCTAATATGATTTCCTAAAACAACTTACCCAAAGGGTTGTTTTGGTGAAATAAAATGAAATTCGAATTTTTTGAAAACTGATTTGAGATTCTCGACGCTTACAGTCATACGCTCTTAAGGATTCTAGAAATGAATGTATTTCATTAATTTGTGAAGAAAGTAAACATGCCATAATTTAGACAACTAACAATACTTTTGTTGGAAATAATTAAAATTGAAGCATGTAAAAATATGATTATATCTGTCCTATATTTAGAAACATGACTGTTCAGGGGTGGATCCAGAGGGGGGTGCGCACCCCTCCCTGAGATGACTTTCTATCCAATGGTTTTCAATATTTACCTATTAATGTTGGTGATATTGTTTTTGGGTGCACCCCTTCCTGAAGATGGTGCATCCCCCCCCCCTGAATTTTTCCCTGGATCCATCCCTGCTGCTCCACACTTCAAATTCTATTTTGATAGTGGGAATATTTTTATAAAACAAAACTTTCATAAACATGCTGGGCCACAAAGTTTAAAACCTAACAACACTTTGGAAAATTCAAAATATCAAATTAATGTAGTTTCTACTCAATAGACTGTACTCAATTTTCGACTACAATGAAATTGGGAAAATGTTCTTTTGAAATCATAGGTTTCTAAGGTGATGAGTCCCACAAGTCTGTCTTGCCATTCTCTCAATTGGCTTTTTTGGATTCTTCAGAAGTCTTAATGGTCAATTATGATAAAAAAGTGAGAGACTTGGAGCAAGTCAAGGTGTGTCTTCAATTAATTTGATTGTGGCTGCATTACACAGTTGGTAGAATGTAATGTATCACAGGCTGCGTTAATTGCACTTAAACACATACATTGAATCCTATTGGTTTAAAAAATGTGACAATTAAACACTTGTAAATGCTTTGCCAGTACTGTTGGAAACTGCATTAAGTGCAGCTAGAAAAGTATCTTTGTCAGGAAATATTTTTGGGAAAGTGACCTTTTTCAAACATGTTGAAGAAAAAATAGAAGAATCATCGGTGAAACTTATTTTGATTCTTCCAAACCCAAAATCTGGTAAGCAAGGAGTCCCTGTTGCAAATGTCAAAAAGGCCTTCAGACTCTCACTTGAGGCTGTTGTGACATACTCTTCTAAATAGGCTTTGACTTTGCCTTCATCATCACTTAGCTCACTAGGAAACTGCAAGCAGTTCTTCACCTTTTCTCCAAGAATGTCACTATGGACAAACAATTCTTTGAAGATTTCAGGGTTGATGTTCATCCTGGAACCAAATCCAAGTGTCTGCAGGCCTTCCCTTAGTTGATCAAGCACGATTTTACGCTTACCAATAGCATCATGTACAATTAGGGATTGAATCAGCTCCATTTTGTTATCATTCTGAAAGTCCAAAAGAAGCAATTAAAGCCTGGTAGTTCACACTCCTTAGTTTAGGGTTTTGCACTGGGAATAATAACAATTACAGTATACCCTAGTAATTATAATGATAATAATACTGTTATTTAAAATTTATAGGGTGAATTTTACATGTCAAAATGATTAAATGCACCATAACAAAAACAAGCAGACTCTTTTGTTGACTGTGACAATTGAGGGAATTTCACCCACAAATTCTGGGTCTCAGTGTGGGTCTTCCGACAGTTAAGCTCATTGCTACATGTAATGACATGAAAAATTAACAGATTTTTTTAGCTACATAAACACACGTTTTACTGTGTAAGCAGTACATACAGTCAGTACAGCAGTTGAACCACTTGCAGACAAGGCAATTGCAACTTCTTCTTTGTATGTCTCATCTAGCTCCTGGACATCAACAGCACAAGCAATCTGAAGAAAAAAATTTCATTAAAGAAAACAAAGTGGCAATATTGATATCTCAGTTGAACACAAATGTATTTCATAACTCAGTTTAGACTTTATACATAATTATTTAACCAACAAATGTTTTTGAAATAAGCTGCAATTTGGGAAAAATGTGTTGTTGTTGTGTGCATAATACTGATTCTATCATTGGCATATCATTTTTCTTTCAAGAAGTTATGTTAGGCCCTCCTTTCCTCTATCAATTCGCAATTCGTTGTAACATTTTATCATGGGAAAGATTGGTTAAATGAGGGTGATGTGAATAATTCCAAAATTGACAAATTGATAAATTGACAGCTGACAACTGACAACTGACAACTGACATTGACAACTGTGTATATTTCCTATAAGATGTCCATTGCCTATTAACTCACCTTAGAAATCATGTCTTGAATGTTTAATGAGCAATCTTCTTTTGTAACAGTTTCTACAGCAGCTGTCAAATCTCCATTGCATAGATATTTATACACACATGGACTAAAAATTGGCAAACCTGGTCCACCTTGAACTACAGAATGCACAATTATACCGCTACAACACCACTACTATAAATTGGTGTTTTATAGTAGTCTCCCTCAAAGAACTCCTTTGATATAGCACTGAGTATTTGGGTGTAAAATTGACGGATTACTCATCCAGTATCTGCTGCTGACTGTCCCCAATACATTATTCGAAGAGGTTTCCTGGCATCAAAGTCAGTTGACTTATAAAACACCATGGCATCTTCTAGTAGATCTTCTTTATCGATTTTTAATTTTATTTTTTCTGTCTAATTTTCTCTGAAAGCTTGACACTTCTGCTTGTAATCTCTGCTCAATGGATTTACTGTCCATTTCATCAAATATGCTTGTCAATAAATCATTATCCTGATCATCATCATAAACATCAAGATGGCTTTCAACTGAAGTAGCAAGTAATGAATTGACAGTTTTGTTGTATGACCCATATTGTAGGAGACAATTTTCCAGTTCTGAGGGAGTTTTGTTGGGAAACATATCAATGAGATGTCTCAATTCATTATCTTTGGAATCTTTGGACTTTGTCTCTTTATATACTGCTTTTGCTGCAGACGGATGGAACATGTCATCATCATTATCTTCACTATTAGGAGCAAAAAAAGAAAGAAAGTTTACCAAATGGGACATACTACAAGAAATAATTAACCAACAACAATCAGCTTGAGTGGTTTTCTTTTGTCTTATAATGTGTTTTAATCTACTAGTTCTAAAGCTGAGGACAGCAGTTACGCAAATAGGTGTATACGTCCATGGCAGGACAAGATTTAAATTTGTAAAGCAACAATCAGTCATGTTAAACATGAAGTACGTACAAAACATACCTAGAAGTACCTGTAAGATCCATTTCCACCAAGGTAGCTTGATGCTGGAAAACAGTATTAAAACCTTAGTTGATTTGGCTATTAAGCAATTATTGGATGAGTTCGAGTAGGATATGGGGAATTATTAAGGCCGAGATTTGTGTTATCTGCCGAAGCCGAAGGCTGAGGCAGATAACACAAACCGAGGCCTTAATAATTCCCCATATCCTACGAGAAACGAATTCAATAATTGTTTTATTATTTTTTGAAAATAATTCTTTCTCAGTTGTGCTTTGTTGACAAGACTACATGTTGTTGTTGTTTTCCCGCTTTTGGCATGAATCGCATAAATTAGCGTGACGTCATACCGCAAGCTAATTTTCCATATTCGAGAAAACTACGTCATAACTTCGAATAATGGTTTTCAACATTTTCATAACTCCAAATTTGGGCAGCTAGCCGGCGACTATGGTAATTTATCCGGTGGCTCTTAGCCAATCAAAACTCTTGAATTATTTTCAAAATATAATAATAATTGTTAAGTGTTCAACAACAAAAAATCCTTTCCATACTGATCCTCTTCACCAAATTGAAAACAGGAAGTCATTGAAATAATTTGTAAAGCTTGTAACAATTATTTGTAAAAGAAACTATAATTTCTTTTACAGACTACAAAGACAATTCTATATATTATAATAGTTTGTATAGTTATGTCCTCAATGTGTTATATACATGTATGTTAAGGAAAATATTTGTCACCAAGTTTGACTCACATTTCTTTTCATTGAATTTGGGTGTTCCTGCTCCTGGTGCTCCTTCAGCTTGTCCATGTTGACCTCCTTATTGCACTTGAAGCAGGTTACTTTAGGTGATGGCTATTAGAAAAAATAGGGTTAGTCAGTATTGAACTGCTTTTCCTGTACTTGAAGCAAACAGTTATGAAGCAATTTGAGCAAGAAAGAAAAGTGCTTTATTACTGCTAGGAGCACAAAAAAATGGTTTTCTAATTGTTTTATTATTATTTTTAAACAAACATTACATTTTATCGTAATGTTTATAGACCACTTCACGCTGTCGGCCGCCATTTTGAATTGAGACAAACACGCCTGAATTATTAGAAATTCCCTGAATTATTAGAAATTCCCTTTGACTTCCCGTAACTCCGCTCTTTTCTGATCGTTTTTCAAAATTTAAACCTTAATAAACAGCAGCTATGGACACCAGTTGTAGGACTGAAAATAAAAGCAATGCAAGTGTTTTAACTAATTTTTTTGAGACACCCTGTTTTTCATGAATGGTTCTAATAATTTCGAAAATTCGCGCGCCAAATGTTTTAATTTGGAAAACAAAAATTTTTTTTCTCAAAAAATAGCTTTCTAATTTTCACCACAGTAAGAGACCTAAAAAAGATCGACGCCACCTTTTCAAAAAGTACCAAATTTCGAAAATCCATCAAAAAAGAGTGGTGTTACTGGAAGTCAAAGTGATGGGAATTTCTAATAATTCTGGCCTGTTTGTCCCAATTCAAAATGGCGGCCGACAGCGTGAAGTGGTCTATTAT
Source organism: Telmatactis stephensoni (assembly GCA_029948255.1). Classification (NCBI taxonomy): domain Eukaryota; kingdom Metazoa; phylum Cnidaria; class Anthozoa; order Actiniaria; family Isophelliidae; genus Telmatactis; species Telmatactis stephensoni. Next base: position 401,395 of record JALIZF010001654.1, on the reverse strand, counting down.
CATTACGATAAAATGTAATGTTTGTACATGTGTGATCACAAATAGGAAAGAAAAGAAAGTAAGCTTTACCTCACATTGATCAACAGGCATGGCCAGTTCTCCCACTTCTGTTATGTCAATCTGTAATGGCCGAATGTAAACTGTGGCCTGGTTTGCCAGAGCTTTAATTTTAGGTACTGTGTAGGGTGTTGGGATTTTGTTGAATCCCTGTTCTTTTCCACCTCTTTGAAACAGGAGTAGTTCATAACCACCACCAGAAGATAATGCAGGGAAGGTGTTCATTATCTCATGGTGAATTGAAGCATCAGCGCTGACACTCAACGTAGCAGGTCCTAGTCCAACATTTAAAAGTGAAGTATGTGCACTTATCAAGGTTGGGGGCCTGTCTTCATTGGGATTTCCCAAGCAAAAACACTTGATGGTTACCATTTTCTGTTGACTAGGTCCCTTTCCTTTGCCACCATATGAACTTCTCCCTTTGTAATTAAACACATGCCTGTGCTCCTTCACATTGAAACTTTTCACCGAATTGGAACCAAATACACCTTAAATAGATATACAAAATAGATATACAAAATACAAAATTATTATCACACCATAAAGCACACATGTAATCAATAACTGAAGTGAAAAACTGGACCCTGTTTTAGCAATAGGCATATTTTTTCCTGTGGGAGTGGCATTATTAGATGATGAAGCACCATGTGATGTACCTATGACAAATTAATGATTGTTAATGACATAATATGGACACTACATTCCCCAAATCCTGGTTCTCACTAGCAACATAAACATAAGCATAGGCAACATACTCAGACTCAGTAGTGTGCTGTTCATTAGTATTGCTTGTCTTTTATCACACCTACAGGTGATAAATTTGATGCTGACTCTGTTTATAATGCTTCTGCTCATGCTGCTAGTAAGGACCAGGCTTTAGCTAAATGGGCTGATTTTAGAATGATTAAAATGTGTTATATACAAAGAGGCATATTTTTACCTGCTGGTGTGGCACCATTAGTTGATGAAGCACCATTAGATGATGAAGCACCATTAGATGATGTACCTATGACAAATTAATGATTGTTAATGACATTTGTGTTAGCTAATGGCTATTTTTTAAATGATTAAAATGAATGACTACAAAACACATGGCCCATGTAGAAGCATCTACGTGTAAGAAGTTACAAATTCAATGAAATAGAGTCATATATGTGTGAACCAAATCCAATGCAATGACAAAGATATTGAAAAGTGCTATTAAAAGAGTATGTTTAATCAATATAAATAATCACTAAACCACTAGAATTTATGTTTTTAATGAACTAAACTTGGATTTCCAGGAAGTTTACTTTCTTATTTTGACTCTTGACTTTGAGGACTTTAAGGGCTAAATAAGATACTGATCAGTGGAGATATTAACTAACAGAAAAGTTAGTGTGAGCTGCATCAGTGTTTTTAGAAAAACAGTTGAGATCAAAATGTAAATTTAACACTGTAAAAAAATTAGTGAATAACTTACTGACGTTTTGGACGCTAGTACTTCGTCAGATCAGTCACAAAATAGTTTTTATGGCAAAACAGTTATGGCCTCCTGATCCTTAGCTTTGATTTTAATAAAACAAAACAAGAGCGGGCTTGAACTGATTCTTTTAATAGTATTTTATTGTTGGATATCCTCTTTTTAGTTTACTTGTTTCCATTGCCAATCTAATCAAGATTTAGAATAAATCTTCACAAGAAATTCAAGTGTGAAAAGTCGAGTATCGTGTCTATCTTCCTGTTAAAACTTAAGCTTACTTTTATACTTATAAATTCAGTTGAATTAAAATATCGTTTTACTTACTTTGGTCAGCAAGCGATAAAAGCTCTCCAGCTACCCGCAGCAATCTCTCTTTTGTAGTATTTAATGCAGCTTGTTCCATGATTTTCACGAGCACGTGTGCCAGATATTTGACAAGCCAGAGATGGTCGAGAAAAACAATGTGCAAAGCACGATGGGTAAAGGAACCGTTAGGGCCTGGGCCTAGCCGGACCACTGATGCGTGAACAAAAAAATTGAAAGTCGAGTTGAAAATCTTTGTGCAATGGCGAGTGGCATTCGAGAACGTGTCGAATTTGGAAATTTGCAATTAACACAAATTTATTCATCATCAATTAGAAATGATATCAAATATAAAAGTATAGTAATTAATAACATAACACAAAGACAAAAGTTGAGTTGATTCGGCCACACGGTAGAGGTGATATACCACAGCCGAGTTAAAAATATAAATAGTCGAGTGTAAAAACGTTTTTTAATGATACACAATTAAAAATATTAGTGTGTAATTTTGAATTCATTATGTCAAATTCCAGAGTTGGGTTTGAAATCTCAAACAACGAGTGTAAAATTTCAGCCATGAATTTTGGCAGGGATTGTACGCCATAGAATGGAGCAAAAGTATCAATGGAAGCTCTAGTCTCTGCAATAGTCTCTGGAAATTTTATGTATTCATTTTGCAATTCATATAAGCCATTTATGACATGAAACGCTTCATAGATGGTACCTTTTCCCACGTTAATTGACAACCCAGTATTGTCATAAGAACCATCATGAGCGATTTTCTGTATAAACCTATTGCCAGTACCTTTTCTGCAGGTACACAATCTTGTATTTTGCCTTTGAACGAACGGCCTCATAACAATGAGCAGGTTGCGGAAAGTATTCCTTCCCATTCTCAAATAACAGCGAAAGAAATCTTCAGGAAAGTTGTGTTGGTTTACGTGAATTTCAAACCACGATTCCACCAGGCGTGGGAAAACCCAATATGGGTGAAATCGTCTTCGATGCTGATGTCGCTGGAATTGCAATAGCTGCATAACAGTAGCAGCTTGAAGAAGATAAAATCTTCTTAAACATAATAAATACAAAATTTGTTGCCTTGCAAGTAAAATACTTTGAATCAAAAGAAAAAGCCCAAGAAGCTAAATGATCATCATCATCATCATCAACATTTTGATAGAATGAAAACACTAGGGGATCTTATTTCAGAGATCAGTCCTTGATTGGCATTTCTTGATTTAAGCTTATATTTGTTGGGACTAGTGCAAACAGGACTACCAATATAAAAAATTACCGGAAACTCCAAAATTTAGATTTTTGTTATAGTCCAAACCCGCCCATACTTTCAAAACTGAATTGTCCAGCGTCAGAACAAGGTTATCCTCGTCGTAGAGAGATAAGCTCTTTGGAAGTAATTTTGAAATATCAAAAAACTCACCACTTTGAATGTCTTTCAAGTAGCTGGATGGGATGTCCTGAAATGGTGATCCAAATTGGTTTATGGTTGAATTTGTTGGAGAGACGGATGACACATCTTCGATGACATTCATGGATGGATTAGGTGATGGCATTGATATTGTTGCCGTAGTGGCTTGTGCTTGTATACATCCCACCACCTCCGACGCGATTTCTCCTGTAGATGCTTGTACTGTATCATCAAGTCAAGCTGTTGGGCGGTGAACACATGGGCATTTTGGATGGGTTCCTGTTCCACAGAATATGATGTTGTAGCACTGTAGGAACTGCCTCTCAGCCTTTCAAAGAGGGCTTGGCGATTGCCAGTCGCAGTCATTCCTTTCTGGCGACAAAGGTTTCTGAGATCAGAAACAGTAAGGCCCGAAAGAACAGGGTGGTGAAGGGTTAATCCATGATCCGTGATTGAGCCTAAATTGGGCTCGTGATTCAAGAAAAGCAGAAAAAAATAACCGTGATCCGTGAAACTGCCCCTGCCCGTGACCTGTGACTACTAGATTTTAACTGTCGTGAATCGTGATTTAAGAGTTGACAGATCCATGAAACATGACATTTAATAGTCACGCTGCATCGGTGTATGTGACCTTTCGCTCTGCCTGTAAATAAATCCAGACACAAGTAAATTGAGACACTCCAGTTGCCAGATCACAGTATTCTTTTGTTCTATCTATTTATTAAATATTAAACCACTGACCTCGGTGGTCCTAGTTTCTGTAATTCCTTGGTTATGGCCCTTTTTTCAGCGAGTAGTAGTTTTTTAGGCGATTCAAAAATATACTCAAGATCATTATCTTCGAGATATTCTAGAACATTTTTGCGGTTTCAGGGTCATTTCTGATTGGTTAACGAACAATAAACATTCCTGAAATATTTTTAGGCGCCCATGGTTTTTCGATTTTCACAGTAATCATCAGAGTATTGTCTTTTGAGCTCATTGATAAAAGAGTTTTCATGTTTTAGATTCACTTCATCAATTGTTCTTGAATTGGTACCTTTTTAGGGGACCATTTTGAAAAGTGTAGACAAGCATTCTCACCCCTTTATATATGGGGTCTGCATTATTTGTAATAATCATACCTTGAAATCAAGAAAAAATTATAATAAACATTCCAGAGTGCATTAGCCCAGTTTATAGGCACAGTCAATATAAACCATCACCTGACTGATCATTATCTGAATCATTTGTGATTCTTCTGATGACATATAGTCATTTACCATTATCCGCATCAATCTTTCTTTTTCCTCCTCTGGTATGGAGGTTGACCTCTCAAAGGATTTTGTTTGCTGTAGTCTTTTATAAAAAAGGAATTAAAGAAAATTCGTCAAGACAGCTCATAAAATCTTCATTTTCAGATTTCTCTCAATAAACAAGAAGATAGTCAGTTCCTAAACCCTTTAAAAGTACATTTGTTAATGCATTTATTTATATCTAAGTGTGTTCCATGCCAAAGGCATCAATTTTGGATGGTTAAGGTGCCTCGATCGAAATTCTGAGCGCATTGAGGTGCTTTGATAAAACGCTTCCAAAATCGTTCTTTCATCTTTGATTGCAATACAAATTTTTGCTTATTGTATGTCATTTATTGAGAATCACGAACACACTAAAAAGATATGAAAATGATATGCGAATGAGACACAAAATAGCAAAAACTACACACCACTATTTTCATAAAATTGCAATTTACGAAAAATTGAGCGCTAAGATTTTAACCGCATTCACAGAATCATGAAACGCTAACCTAATCTAGCTCTCAAGCATGTTAAGGCCTGGAAATGCTTTGTGGGGGGTCTAAAATCAATCTTATTTTTGTTCTGCAATCGCTTTTATTCCAAACCTTACAAAAATTGGCATGGGCATGTAACTTGACGACCTTAAGATTTTAGGGTGAAAAGTTTTAAGATTAAGTGATCACGTGACCACGATCCTGGCTCCCATCAACCCATAAACTTTGATTTAAAACGCGGAGATGGATGTCGTGTGTAGGTAGGACTTAATGGTATATTTTCACTTCTCCCTAAGAGATGTATACGAATCTGCCTTAATACCTGAATTACCTTTGCTCGTTAAGGCGATATTATGCAAAATAGGTCACGTGACCTACTTGATGAATCAAAACAACTGCAAATATCGCCTTAACGAGCAGGGAGAAGTGAAAATATACCATTAAGTTCTACCTACACACGACATCCATCTCCGCGTTTTAAATCAAAGTTTATGGGTTGATGGGAGCAAGGATCGTGGTCACGTGATCACTTAATCTAAAAACTTTTCACCCTAAAATCTTAAGGTCGTCAAGTTACATGCCCATGCCAATTTTTGTAAGGTTTGAAACGTAAACGACTACAGAACAAAAATAAATTGATTTTAGACCCCCCACAAAGCATTTCCAGGCCTTAACATGCTTGAGCTGGTGGATCAGTAGGAAAAAATTGTAGGACAGGATTCTGAGATAATTACGATGTTTGAAATTGTACCTCTTGATCTGACTCGGAAGTTTAGACTCTTCTTGCGTTATCCACTTTAGCTTTAACGCCGCCATAATACACGGACAGAATGATCAATGTTTCTTCTAACTACCTGCCAAGTGAAATTGTCTTTGGTTAGATAGAAGAAAAGTTGTAATCGGCCGTATAAGTGAAGGTTTATACTCCAAAATATCCACAAATTGCAAATGCACGTTTTTCGAAATTACAGAACATTTAACTGTGCAATTTGAGCGAAACCTCTCAATAAAGAAGTTCCGTCCTTAAGACAAGTTTCTACCTGCATTTTGGGTGTTGGACTTATTTCATTGCTACAAAGTAAAATTTTAAAGTAAGGCACCTTTATGTTGCTGCCGCTCGAATTGTTTGTTGTTATCGGATTGCCACTATGCAAATTAGCTAGCCTCTAAGGAATTCACACTTTTGACAGGGGGGCGCTAACATGCATACTTTGTTAATTTATACACCGTAACTTCAGCTTCTATTTTCATTTCTCGTCAAAAACCCCCAAATATCTCCGAATATGATGAAAGTTCTCTTTTCATTTTTCAAATCTCCTTTGAACTTCACGTCAAACAGCTGGGCTAAGCTGGCTGACAGCAGTTGTCAGACATCAAGACAGGCCATCAGCCAGATTAACTTCGCTTTCTACGTACGACAGATGTAAAGAAATGTTCAACGAAGACACTGTGAAGAACAATTCCTTGAGAACCCGGTTCAAATCGACACTTCTTGAACCCTGGTGATTCCATGCATGAAAAACTGCCTGGTTATCAATTTGGGCGTCAACCCAACTATTACAAATCCTTTCCCCAATAGAGAGTACGAGCTTGTTCAAAGCTAGAGCCTCTTTAACAACGTTGCAGCTTTGTTCCTGGGGCGTCCAATAATCAGATACTCTTAACTGCTTGTCATCATTCACATAGCCATCCCAACCCGACTTGGATGCGTCACTAGCGATACAAACTTTCATCTCTCCAAGGAATGGGGGAGTCCCACGATTCTAGAAACAACCAGTGTTGCACCTCTTCTCTTAAATCACAAACCACTCAAATGGGACAATGGGAACTGAGGCTCTTCCCAATGGCATGGTTCATCTCACTGGTGAATAACAAGGCCCCAGGCATTGCTAAAGAGAGGGAGTCTTAACTGAGACAACTTTTTGAGATAAGATTTCCCATACCAACGAAATGAACTTCTCTTTCTTCTGTGGGATTAAGGTAAATGCCTGACTAGTCAACCAGGAATCCTTGGTAAGACACCACCCTTCAAGGCACCAAAATTGATTTCGACAGGCCTAAGAAATAACCAAGACGAATCAGCATAAACGCAACAACAAACAATGCTGACTTAGCTGCAGCCTGGTTATAGTCATTAATACTTGAGAAGCTGGCAAACACACTGATCACGAGCGACTTGCAACTGGCCATTATGCCGATCATCGATATACACCTATTTCAAAAAAGGTTGTCACCACTAAGAGCGATAGGCGATAGGTAATAGGTCATTCCAAGACCGCAAAGCACTATTGATTTCTAATCGATTTACATATGAATAGCCAAATATTTGATGGAAGAGTGTAAAGAAAGATTTAGGATGGCTTAATTAAGAAATCAATAGTGCTTTGCGGTCTTGGAATGACCTATTACCTATCGCCTATCGCTCTTAGTGGTGACAACCTTTTTTGAAATAGGTGTATACAGAACATGGGATTCCTTTGGAACGAAACCAGTTGGGTGGTACAAGAGCCATTGTATGATACACGTAGGGTGAGATTTTCCACCCAAAAGGTAGTGTATTGTAAACAAACCACCACCCTCCCCATTCGATACCAAAAAAGGTACGACTCTTGGGGGATAGCAACAAATGATCGTAACCAGACTTGTCATCGAGAATGGACTGAAAATGATCCTGTCCTACGTATCGTGGTACATCGGACAACTTATCTAGCATAAATGGTTTGTCAGTCATCCACAGGTTTAGAAACTGGGCATCGTGGCATAATCGAGGCTTGGTAGGTTCAACTGTCAAAGGGAGTACAAGATGGGGTGGGGTACATTCTTCAACTTTTCCCACAAGGGACACCGCCCCAGTCCTAAGACGCTCAATAAGTTTTACTGACAAATTGGCATGAGTTGGCATGAGCGATTGTTTTTGAACTGGCGAGATGGACGTCTAGACGAATTGTAATGTTTCCCTTTGTATGTGCCAACAGAATCAGGAAAAAAGGGAAAGATCAACACTTTCTCAATCCAGTTCAAGACTTCTTTTTGTTCTGCACATGGATTATCACCCACTAGCTGTACCCACTGTTCATAGTGTTTATGTAATTCACCTGCTTGGAACGATGATGGATTGCGGAATATGAGGTCTGTCGGGTCACAATTTCTCACCAGAGAGGACGAGCTCAAGTTCCCCACTTGGTAGGTCATTAGTTAATGTCACCTCTGAACCGGTCTTTATCTCCTTGCCTTCCCAGTTTACCCACCACACAGGGTTTAGGTGAGTGCACGAGGATGCACTGGAAATAGATGTGTCAAATTCTTCACTCAGTTCCCACTCCCAAAAGGCGGAGTCAAGTACCTAAAGGATATAGAAAGGCAACCAAGTTCAAGTTCAAGTTCAAGTTTATTTGCCATTTCATACAAATTATATAGAAATACATTACAATATATTCAGAATTTAAATATACAATACATCTATATTGAAAATAAGATATAATATGGCGAGGAGACTTGGCTGAAACCACTAGGCTTATAAAGCGCCAGGTCCCCTCCTAACGTATTCTAATATATATATATATATATATATATATAAACATAATATTTAGAAAATGAATGAGGAGAGCCACAAAAAGCGAAAGCTTTTCCCGTTCATTTTCTAGTTGGGTTAATGCTATAAATACAATTTATTATATGCTATATATGTATATATATATTATTCTTTTTCATACACGATATACAGATATGGCTAGTCGTTTTACAGTTAATCATAAACAGAGAAGAGATAATTTTTAAACATGCTTGAGAAAGAAGAATATTTTGAACAATTTACAAGTTTCGTATCGGTTAAAGAGTTGTATAAGAGAGGTCCTTTATAACTAATGGAAAATTGTGCAAGTTTAGTTCTTTTAGAGGGAATATGTAAATAGTGTGAAGATCTTGTATTATAATTGTGTATTTCACTGTTCATAGAGAATATACCTTTGAAACTCTTGGGAAGCAAGTCGTTTTTATACTTAAACATAAACTGACCAATTTGTAGCTTATTGATATCAATAAATTTTAAAAGTTGAAGAGTTTTGAACAATGGAGAGGTATGTGCATTAACTTCACTTTTGCTTATAATTCTGATTGCCCGTTTTTGCAAAACTATCAGACGTTTCAAATTCGATTCATAGGTGCTAGCCCATACAATATTACAATACTAATAGGTAGGGATATATCAGTGAAAAATAAAGAGTATGCAATGAAGATTTGAGGAGGAAAAAACTTGACTTTCTTATAATTCCAATTGATTTTGATATCTTATTCGAGACTTGGGAGATTTCGTCTAAAATGACTCCCAAGAAGGAGTATTATTCTTTGACTTGTTCGATATCATGGTTCTCTATAGTGACTCCACATACTGCAGCTATCCATTTTTGTCTAGATTTAAAATTAATAAATTTCGTTTTATCAAGATTGAGAGAAAGTTTATTTGTGGCGAGCCAAGTTGAAAAATTCTCTAGTTCTCTCTTTACCATATGGTTAAGGTAAACAGTGTTTTTATGTGTGAAAAGGATATTGGTGTCATCAGCGAATAATATTACTTTTGCAAAGTTTGAAACATTGCAGATGTCGTTAATGTAAATAAGAAAAAACAGTGGTCCTAGAATTGACCCCTGTGGAACTCCACAAGAAATAGGTCTCAAATCCGAAGAGACGTTATCAAATGAAACAAATTGGTACCTATTAAAAAAGTAGTTTTTTACCCAATCCAATGCTATTCCACGTATGCCATAATGTTCTAATTTTTGGAAAAGAATTTCATGATTCACCGTGTCAAAGGCTTTAGATAAGTTTCCAATAGCAGTTTCTTTGTTATCAATGGCATTAGAAATATTTTCATATAGGTCAATGAGAGCGAACGAAGTTGAATGGCCTTTTCTAAATCCATACTGATGTTTACACAGCACTTCGTGACGATGAAAGAAGTTAAACAATCGAGTATAAAAAGCTTTTTCAAAGATTTTTGAGAATGCTGGAAGAATTGAGACTGGCCGGTAATTTCCAAAACTGGATTTATGACCCGATTTGAACAATGGAACAACACAAGATATCTTCAATTTGTCAGGGAAAGTGCCACAATTAAAAGACAAATTTATAACATAAGTTAGAGGTTTAGCAATACTGTCAATTGTCGACTGAATTGTAGACATAGAAATATTGTCATAGCCGGAAGCTGTCCCAGATTGAAAGCTTTTCGTTATAGAAATTACTTCGCTTTCAGATACTGGGTCTATGAATATGGAAGAAGTGAATTCTTCGGTAAGATATGACTTAGGAGAAACATTGGTATCACGAATATTTCTTGCCAGATTCAGACCTAAGTTACTGAAAAAGCTACAAAATTTATTAGCAATATCCGTAGGATCTGTGATTTCCTTATCATTGTCACGAAATACTATGTTTGATAAAGATCTTTGATTTTTTTTGTTCATTATTTCATTTAAAAGATGCCATGTTTGTTTGACGTTGTTTTTATTTTCCGAGAGTATCTTATCATAATAAAGCCGTTTTGCCAGTCTAATAGAATGAGTTAGTTTATTCTTAAAATTTTTATATTCGTTTTCATTATCTTGACTAGGATTGTGAAGGTATTTATAATATAACTTATTTTTTGATTTAATAGACTTTAAAAGTCCTTTTGAAATCCAAGGCTTTAGTTTTTGGCTTTGATTTGATGATCTTCTTTTTATTGGGAAGCATTCATTATAAATTGAAGTGAATTCATTAATGAACGTGGAATAAGCACTGGATGGATCATTTTGTTTGGTTGTGTTGAGCCAAGTGCAATCAGCTAGTTTATCTTTAAATTTTTTAACATTATTGACCCTCATATCTCGATAGGTTATAACCTGGTTGTGTGCGGTCGTGCTGCATTCATCATTGTACATAATAGAAAATATAGGAAGGTGATCAGAAATATCAGTGAATATAAGGCCATTTTTTAAATGGCCATCAAAATTGTTGGTAAGAATATTATCAATCAGATAAGCCGAATGAGACATAATTCTAGTGGGACGACTGATCATGGGGCACAAAAAGTTTGAGAAAAGACTGTCTAGGAATTCACTTGTTTGTCCGTGATTATCAGAGTTTAAGAGGTTTATATTGAAATCGCCCATGAGATAGAAAATTTTGTTTTCCCTAGAGATGTTTTCGGCTAACTCATTAAACTCATCGACAAATGAGCCTAAATCTTGGTTTGGAGGTCTATAAATTATCCCTACAATAATATTTTTCCCCCGAGGGTTGTTAATTTCAACAAATAGGGACTCTGCAGTATTGGAGTCACGAAAATGCAAATCAAATCGCTCTTTGAACTTTAAAACCTCAGATAAAAAAAAAGACCAATCCCACCGCCAATTCTGTCTTTCCTGAAATTATGGATAAAATTATACCCTTCTAAATCGACTAAGTGGTTGGATTCCTTAAGCCAAGTTTCACTAATTCCTATGATATCAAAGTGAAATCTTAGATAATCTAACAAGTTATTAAAGTTTGAAAAATTTTGATTGATACTACGTATATTTAAATGCAAAACTGAGAAGCTATTTTTATAATTGCAATTTTCCTTGATCATCGAGTTGAATTGGTCTTCTAGATAATAGTCGGAAGACACATTATTTAAGTTTTGAAACAGATTTATATCTGGGTCAGTATCCCTACTTAAAGTAAGTTGGCGATTAGCATTAAAGACAAATGGATTAAACAATAATGACTCCAATCTTTCATGAGCAAAATTCATTCTACCATTAGCAAACTCATATAGGGATAAATTAAAGTCATCATCGTCCAATGAGCCAAATGGTAGCTCAATTAAATGATTTTGTTGTAAGATCATATTAGTTTGTACTAAATTGAGAAATTATATAGATATGAACAAAGTCATTTGTTATTATTACTGACCAATTTCTGGTTTGTAGAGGATCTTGTTCGAGGCCTGAAATCGGTGTCTTCTGGTGGCCAGATTCTTCGATATGGGGGCTTTTTGGTTGTTACTTGCGGTTCAGACTCTTGTTGATCGACGTCACCAGCAGAAGGATCATAGGTTTCCCCTTCAAGTTTCTCGAGAACATCCATGCCCGTGACTCATATTATTGGGGAGCTGTCTGATTCCCTTAGCAGAACAGTTGAGTTTTTTGTCCAGCAATATTTATATCCTTGATCTTTCTTAAAGGATTTGGCCTTGTTGAACAGTAGCTGTGTTTTTGGAGTTAGGTGGTCGAATATCTTTATATTATTAACGTCATTGGAATTCGACAGACCAATTTTTGTTAAGTCGAGTTCAGGTATTCTTTTCTTGCACAATATTACAGACTCCTTCGCAATACGTCTAGTAAATTTACATACGATCGTAGGCAGGAGATTTGAACCTCGTCGGGTTGGTAATCTGTGGGCAATATCGATATCTTGTTCGTTAACAGTCGCTCCCAGTTCCTTAAAGAGCTGCAGGCAGATGTCTACAGTATCCTTCGCAGTCTCGTATTGCTTCTCTTGCTTTACTCCGAGGATCTTGAGGTTATATTGGTAACTATACCGGTTGATTGCTTCAATCGCTTCATCTATCTTCAGGATATTCTCTTCAATTGCTTCAAGCTTTGATGATATTCTTTTGTAATCCTTCTCAAAAGCGGTTTTAAATGCTTTCAGGTCATCGTATTCATCTGATAGGAATTTGATACTTTTATTTATTTCTTGTGGCGATTCTTGTTCAATGCCGGCAGCGCTCGACGACGCCATAATGCCAGCAGATTGGACTTTTGATCTGAGATTTTCTAATTCTTTTGTGGTATCTTGAACTTGTTTTTTTAACTTATCGTGTTCTTTCTGTAAGTTTGGGTTACTTTTGACCATGGTTTTAGCTTAAAAAAAACTTAGACGAGCGGAGCTCGAACAGCCACGTCCATACATCACGCATTGCTGCAGTCTTTTTTCCTTAAGTATATTGATCAAGAGACTCTCAAGACCGGTTAAAGGTGTCAGTAATGACCCAGTTAAACTGGGGGAGCTGTTTAGAGGCTCTTTTTTCACAACTGACACTCATAACCATCCTATGATGATAGGGGAAAGGAGAGGAAAGAAGATGAAAAGTTCATTATATGTAGAATCTGTAATTTTATTGGTCCAACAGTAACAATAGATTATTCAAAGTCATTACAATACATAGTCTGGCCGTACACCCTTATAGAAGGCACAAGTTCATTTTCACAATAGCCAAATCACCAGTAAATAGCCATCGTTAACAGGTTCTACTTTGGTGGTTCTTCCTTCATCTTTTGTTGGTGTGGATTGAAGCGACTATTTCCCTCAGCTGTACGTTGTCTCCTAGGGCAGTCTCTCCTAAAATGCCCCACATTGTGGCAATAGTAACACCTAGGACCATCATTTCCCCTACTATAGGGCCTGTAGGGGCTATAGCCACCCCCTGGCAGGACTGGTGTTTCTCTACCCGTGTCATGATTTCCAGGATCTTTTCCTGGTCTTTATCACCCAATTATATTAAGGAAGTAGGTAGCTACGCAACAGCTCATTGGGCTCATTCATTTTGGTTCTTGATGTTTGAAAGGCCATTCTATAGTAGCTGGTCTTCTCATGACCCGCATCTTGGGCAGCATTTTTCAAAGCTTCAAGGAATTCCAATGCCTCGAATTTGTTGAATTCTGAGCGGGAACGTTGTGCCAGATTTCTAATCTTCATCAACAGATTATCCACCGTCGTCACAGATCAACTGTCTTCCTCATATCGTCGTACTGTCGTTTCAATGCCTGGGTAAAGGAAACAAGGTCAATGAAATATCAATAAACCTTCCCAGCAATATTCCAACAAATCATGTTGATACTTTATACACAATAATATGGAATTTTTGAATAATCCAGGCTATAATTCCCTTTGATGGCAGTCAACCTTTTGAATATCAAAAGGCATCATTCTACAAACAAACTGAAAAGATATGCCTAATTGAAATATTTTCTGTCCGTAATCCAGGCATTTGTTCCCTCTGATTGCAGTCAACCTTTAAATACCAAAGGAATCATTCTACAAACAGATACGCCTAATCGAAATACTTTCTGTCCGTAATCCAGGCTTTTTTCCCCTCTGATTATAGTCAACCTTTAAATACCAAAGGAATCATTCTACAAACAGATACGCCTATTTTTTAACAAACAGTAACTTTGTTAGATAACAATTTTTTAGATAATTTTCTGACAATGAGGCTTTCAGATGTTTGAACCAATCTAATCTCTTTTATCAAAAGAAAACTTGACTTAAACAACTTATTCGAGAATAACACTAGAGATTTTGATAGATTTTTTGCACAAATATGCAGAGAGTAGAGTGCTCGAGAGTACAGAATTCATAATTCTATAAATTACCTCTAACTGTTCTGCTGCTGTTAAAACACGAGGCGGAGCTGCTGGTGCCACTCTTAGTGGTGGAGCTGGTACTTGTGGAGCTGCTGCCGGAGCTTGAACTGGAGCTGCTGCTGGAGCTTGAACTGGAGCTGGAACTGGAACCGGCACAGGAGGTGCTCTAGGAACTTGACTAGACCTACTCATATTCGCTGACAAATTCATGACGGACATTTCAAAGGCAACCTTCTTCGTCAGCACTGATCTTGTAAATGAGCAGAGTTTGTAAAATCCTAGTTCAATTTATACTATTTGTCTTAAACTACTCTCAGGGGACCACAGTCGATATTGCAACGCGCCACGTGGAAATTATTTCACAATCATATTGTTATTTAGTACTTTGTTTTCGGGTATTGTGAATAGGTCTATTGCACTGCATTAAAGGGCAAGAACTCCAATTTTCTCTATTTGTCACCTATATTCTCTCTCTATTTCTATTCGTGTAGAATTGTTGCTGCTGACCATCAATTACCGTGGTTCCCAGTTTCTATAACATTAAATAAGAAAAATATATTATTACATGTACCAATTACAAATAATTATTGTACTCAAAAAGAACAGATTTTAGAACTTTATTAGACTAAAAGCATATCTGTCCTGGGTGTCTCGAAAACTCAGACCCTTGAAAACTCAGACCTCAGACCTCCAAAACTGCAAATATTGACTTCTGGAAAACAACTCTAAAGAAAATATTTGATCAGTAGTGCGCGAAGTCTGAAGAAGACGCACTAAGTGTGATGAAACGCCGCCAAAATAGACAGTATTTAAGAACTCCTGAAGACCACAATGACAAATAATCAGAATGTTTGACTTATTATTGCCGAGTAGTAGTGCCGGAGTTTTCACAGCAACGTAATAAAGATGCCATGTAATACACAGGTCTCTTTCAAAAATAACCTCATTTTACTCTCGTCTCTTTCGTCTTCCTTGATCTTTTTCAAAACCATTTAGAACGATTTCCCAGACTTTGATTGTTTGCTACCTATAAACACTGTGCCAACAGAGCCAACACCATTCTTCATTTTACTTTGATCTCGCTTAAGTTAAAAAAAGGAATGTTTTTGTCTACTACAAAAGATGGAATGGATTTGCATGACTTCAAAGAAGGTATCTTGAAAGCAATGACAAATCGCACTCCCAAAAGGTGGATCAAATGCTATGCCGTTTAACACTCATACAAAAGTGCTTTAGTCTTTTGTACTATACCAACATTGCGTGGAAATTTCCCGCCATGTTTTCAAACTTGGCGCCGGCGGGTGCTTTTGGCTTTACAAAACAGCTGGAAATTTTTGGTAGCTGCAAACACCTCCTTTGGTAAAGTTGATTTTGACAAGGCTTTGCACAAAAACAACTGAAAAGAGCTCCTCAATTGCAAGGTAAACACAAACGCCTTAATCATGCCTAACTAATTCTGGGATTCATCAATGGTGGAATATATTTTTTTGGACTGTTTCACTTGGGATTGCAAGTACAAGAGGTATGATCTTCACAACATTGTGTTATAGTCCGGCTGTTATTGACCCAAATTGTTCGTTTTGTGATAAAAGCATGAAACTTGGCCAGATTACTAAGTTTACCAAGACAATCATTTTGTGATATGGGGCCAAGCAAAATAGGCGCTCAGAACCGAGTACTGCGCGTGCTCCAAAATGGCCGTGCATGGAAACGAGGCTGAACTAAAATGTGGAATTTAATGGTCTATTCTCCATCTATATTATAGTTTCTTGGCTGAAATGTGTTACTGGTAAGTTCATGCGTTAGTTGTGACCCCAAGAGATGTCACGTGATTTGTCACGTGACCGTGGGATTTTTATTTTAGTGATTTTTTTGTCAAAATTAGTATATTAATATTCAACTTGCTTAAAATGAAAAGAGATGCAAGTAACTTTATTTTCCAGTGTATTTTCTCTTTTTACTGGCATTCTCCGCCACATTTGCAAAGACCGGTACACACTAAATTAGCCTTCATGCATTTGCAACGTCCCCGGCAGGCTATTTTACATCCACAGCGAATCAGCTCCTGACAGCTATCCTTTACTTCTTGCAGGGATGTCCACTTTGGAGTCCATCCCTCGTCAGCATGCTCCCACCCCCAAATTGATGGACATGAAATGATGGGTTGCGTGAGAAGAGTTTGTCCCCATACATGGCTTCCTTGTAGAACTGCCCGTTTCACGTGTTGTGCAAGAGCTTCTCTTGTGGGAGGGATATTTTCAAGTGTTCTTGATTTCTTAGAGAACAAATCTTGTCTTGCTTGATTAACTGTGGCTATGTTGCTTGTTCTGTCATAGAGAAGTACAGTGAATCTTTCAAGTGTTTGCATGCTTTCATCGTCAATAGTTTCTGGCATTGACTTGAGCTTCTGTAGGACTGGTGTTAGTCCAGGGTACACACTCCAGATAGCCCAGGCGGTTTTCTTTCCTCTCCCGCAAAAAAAGGATACGGTATCACAACCGGTTAGAGCGTGGAAAAGGGGCAAACATGACGCTTTTTCTTGACCTAGTGATGCAGCAATACTATGAGCAGCAAGGATCTGTAAGTGCTTTCCTAATCCATATGTAACCCAGAGCTCATCAGCTGGAATGATATTGGCTATTGATACTGCTAATACAACTACATCAGCATCATTTGATTTCACCATTATTCGACGATTACCACATAAACTTGCATCTAAAACATGGATCATCATTCTGGTGTCTGCTTCTTCGTGGGTGCACGGGTCAAGGCTGGCTATGTCTAGTCTGTTCGTTGATGACAACACATGCTGTCCATAGGTGGTATAGATCTCCTTACCCTCTGGAATGTCTACTGAGATAATATTTTCTGCCAACAGATGGAAAAGCTCGGTCTTGTTTTCACTTACTTGAAGGAACCCTTTCCAGTCAGATGGAATTCGAGTTGTAAGAAGAACTTTTCGTCTCTGTCCTAAGCCCCTTTTGTCTTGTGTTACCCGCTTCAGGGAGTCTTCAATATATACATCCCACACAAGGTCAATTCTCTTTACTGATTGGATCTATAGAAGTTAGAACAGAAAATGTGTTTATACTTAATATTTATAAATGTATTTGTTTTATGAAATTAGTTGCTTACAATTAAAATTGAATTACCTGTCTAAGGATAAAACGGGCAAACACATCGTTGAAATATTCTTCAAATGTACGTGCTGTCCCTGGAGATAGCATCTGAACAAGCACTGCTCCATCAAAGACGATTGCATCGACGATTGGCTGTTGCAGCTGTTCTGTGGTGACAGTTTGTAAGCACTTCACCAGGTCTGCTTTTTGTCCCCCTCTAAGCTGGCCCCTTTCAGCTAATGATGGTGGCCAAGGCTGATTTTCATACTTGAAAAACTCTTCCAGATTACCATCTCGATTCTGACAGGCTATGTATAGCCTTGAAAACAGAGCACAATCTTCTTTCAAAACTTGGATTTTTGTCCCTTGCTTTGAAGGTGTCTTCTTGGAGGAAGTGCTGAATGTGGCTAAGTTGTTTTTGTGAAGGACTTCTGACACTGGTTTGCTCCTATCTATAAGGCGTTCTTTAACAAACGATTGGTATTGGTCTTCTCCAATTTTTACAATGTTCTTAACGGTGTGAAGAACATCGTCATCCATGATATTTCTAGAATGCAAGGACATCAATTCTTTTCCATTGTCTTCAAACGGATTGTTCAGTTCTTCGAATGCTGAAACAACATTTAGAACATCATCTACGAAGGTTTGCTGGACTCCAGGTCTCTGCTCGTGGTGTCTTCTGTCCTTGTCATCGTGACAGCTTTCGAATTCTGCAATCATCCGTGAAATTTCTGGCCCTGCCACCATCCATCTTCGTAGAGCTGCGGGATCTTGAGTCAAGCCAACAGCTCCACCTTCTCCTTTTACTAGTGCATTTGCCTGTTCGTGGGCATGGTCTAGGGCAATGGAAGAAAAAGCATGTTTCGTCTTGTGCACTACGAAGGAGCCTTTTGAGAACTTTTCGAAAACATCAGGATGCTTGTGAGGAAGATCGTGCATGTCTCTTATATGTACTGATAGCCATCGTCCATAGTTGAAATGATCGAGGGCGAACAACCAAGGGATAATCTGTGTAAGGCTGTGGACATACAGTGAAAAGTTAGCTTCCCTGATAGAGCGCACCAGTTGTAGGCAACGTATTTGGAAATCTAGGACTCTTGACCAGTAGAGAAAGAGTGGACTGTTCCTTTTTCTGTCCTCTAGCCAATTTGCAAAAGATTTTGCATTCTCTGTGTTTGTCGTATACAAATCATATGCTTTATGTTGCAAAATGTGGAGACTCGCCGCAGTTACTTGGTGAGCGCGTCTTGTTCTAGTCAAGTGACTGGCAGAGAGAAACGACTCTGCAACACCTTCAGTTGCAACGCTGGCGTTAGCAAGAACTTCTATCCATCCGCTACCTCTTAGCCATTTACCTAGTGCTTTAAATGCTGCCATTTCGATATGCAGTGCTCCAAGCATCACAACAAATTGATCTTCACTATGAGTATTAAAAGTCCACTGAATGTTCTTTGCGAGAGCAAACAATGGTTGATCAAATACGATGACAGGTGTTTGCGCGGGATTGAGATGGTTTACTGTATTCTTCACAACATTCATAGAGTGTAGTATCATGGCTGATGAATGGGCGTTTTCACTGAACATGGGCAAAAGGGCAGTAATAGCTGGCTCATATGACGACAATGACACTTTTGATGCACGGTATGCTGCCCAAGATATATCTTTATGTTGATCACTGACGTTATCTCTTTTATACACTTCTCTGATATGTTCAAACCAGTCTTGTTCTTTTTCGTCCGTTATGCTGGATATAATTGGATTGGTTAACATATTTCCAGTGACTTTTGGAGCGCAAGGCTTGATTGCTGGCAAAACTATTGGAGGGACTTCTTTATACGTGGCTGGAAGCTGTGCAACTTTCTTAGAAGTACATTGGACAGATGGATCAAATGTGTCTATCTCTTGAGGGATACCGTGGTCTTCAGCTGTTGGATGCTGAGTTAGCGAAATAGCTGTTCCATGAAAGGAACCATGTGCAGTCGTCGAGCTAGGATTATGGTCTATGTTATCCATAGCTCCTGTAGTGAAAAGTTCTTTTCGCAGCAAAGCTGGACAGACAACTTCCTCTTTTTCATATCTTGAGCAGACACTGTTAGCAACATCAGTAGTAATCGATAAAAGCCTATCATAAGACACAGAAATTCCTAGTTGGTAAAATGCATCAACAAGCGATTTATCCCTTGTAGCGCCATGGATCTTGAAAGCGTTATAAATTGGAAGTGGGCATTCTTTTTCTTTTCTGTGATGTTTACTTGAGCTTGAGCATTCAGATCGTCGTCGATCTCTTGCAACACTATTGAAGACTATTAGTTGTGCAATCGTCAGGCATGCTTGGTCAGAAGACCGTTCAACTTGCTGTCGGATAATGTTTGGACCTCTAAGAATGATATTCACCAGTGTTTTAAGGGACGCAGGCACTGAGTTTCCTTGACATTCTGTTGGAAATGTACCATTAAATTTGTTGTTTATCTGCTGTATATCTCGTCGAATTATTTTTGCAGCTCTTGCTAGATGACACGCTTCCGAGTCACCATCGTTTGTTGCTTGTCTTAGTACACTTCCAATTTCCCCATGAGGTGCTAAAAGGACATCTCGACCTTCTGTGTGTGCCGATAAGTTCGGAAATGCTGCCAGTATTCTCTCTTTTAGTCGTGATGTATTTACTCTTCCTTTTTCTGCCTGACGTTCTTGTAACTGATAAGAATACAGTTTAGCAAGGTCGGATAACTTTAAGACGACTAATTGATCACAATCTAGCCTTTCTTCAATGTATGCTACTAGTTCTGCAAAAGCAAATTCCTCTTCCTTTGTTCTGTGATTAGAACGAGTGTCTTGCTGACTGAGCAACCTTTGTTGCCTTGCTCTGTTATATAACGTTGTTAAGCATTTGGCATGGTACTTGGCCTCGATGGCTACCATATCACCGGCAGATAGTTTGGCAAGGAGATAACCATCTTTCAAAAGTATAGCACATTCTCTAACCTTTCTATCTATCTCAAGTGTAGATGCTGCGTGGAGGTGTGAATACAAGTCAGGTTTACCACAGAAAAAACACACAGTTGATGACTTCTGAGTGGAAGTACTATTGCAGCTAAGCCTTCGAGACTTGATAGGGCTTGTGCATTGTTCTGAATCTTTATATTTTCTCTTTTGAGCTCTCTTTAACTTTGTATTATTGAATACATCTCTACAAGTCTTATGCCAGCATGCTTTTTGGTTATTAAGTGTCTCCTCAATGCCTTCATCGAATAACTCCCTCTTCAGTGAAATAGGTAAAACACCCAAATGGTTAAACTCGTTGATGTTTTGAACGAATGAATTATACCCAGCTCCTACATTTGTTCTTTTTGAGTTAGCAGGACATTGCAGCTGCTCTGTTGAGTTTTGTTGACAAATAATGCATTTTGTCCAATCCATGTTGATTATTATCTACCGTTGAAGACAAAATGTCAATTTAGTATATTTTGGCCCAAAAATTGCTGTTTAAGAACTATAAACTACAACATTCAATGTATACATGATTAAAAAGACAAAAATCAAAAATAGAACTAAAAAATAAGGTGTGATACGATAAAAAGAAAGAAATATTTACGTACCTATAACGTCTGCAAGTATCCGTGGGCGCCGCCATCTTGAAAACCGCTATAAACTGGACACTAGTGCCCATACCTCTTACGAAAATAGAATTATCAAATTTAAACAGGACTTTTCCTGTTTGAATTTGATAATTCTATTTTTGCAAGATTCAGTTGTTGTTGTTGTTGTTTTGTAATTTTTCGAAAAACGTTTATAAAAGTAGCTTGTTTCAAAATAATAAAAATCCCACGGTCACGTGACAAATCACGTGACATCTCTTGGGGTCACAACTAACGCATGAACTTACCAGTAACACATTTCAGCCAAGAAACTATAATATAGACGGAGAATAGACCATTAAATTCCACATTTTAGTTCAGCCTCGTTTCCATGCACGGCCATTTTGGAGCATGCGCAGTACTCGGTTCTGAGCGCCTATTTTGCTTGGCCCCATATCACAAAATGATTGTTTTGGTGAACTTAGTAATCTGGTCAAGTTTCATACTTTTATCACAAAATGAACAATTTGGCCTATTTTTGGTCCTTAGCAGCTGGACTATTAACAAAAGCAAGAAAAAATTACTTCAAGCAGATCAAAGACTTTGTAAAATTACGGCTGAAAAAGTGAAAACAGATTTTGAATGGACATGGCTTTGCTGGTGACTTTTAGAGAATGTCAACATTTTTTATGCAACTGACAAGCAAGTTATTTAAGCTTAAGCTATTATAAAGCATTTGCAGTTACTATTTTTTTACTGCTTGTTTGTCTTAATCTTGTTTGTCCAGCTCAGTCCCAAACGTCTTTTAAAACTTTTCTGCTTCTACTTTTGGTTCGTTTGCTAAAAACTTGTTGTAACTGGTCTCGTCCCTCCTTTTCAATACAGCTATTAAGCTTTCCAAGCACACTGTTTTGTTTGTCGCTGACAGTCAAGGATGTTCAGTTTTTTCGTTAGCCGCCTGTCGATATAGTTTCTTGTCATTACAGATATTTTCACTCTAGCTTTTCTGCTTAGCTTTACCAGTTGCGTTCTTGAGCTTGACTTCTGTCTTGACATTTTAGTCTGATCATTGGTCTTTTGTATCTTTTCTCGAAGTCGTCTCGGTGCCAGTTTACACTCTCCACACAATACCGAACTTTTATCATCGTTGGTCAAATTGTTTACTGCTTTTTCCTCTTCTGTACCAAATTTTACAAGAAGTGGAATGCACACACCTCTGTAGCCATTTCTCCACTAATACACATGGCATTGCTGGCTTGACATTTTCGTATTTTACCATCTTGTTGAAGTCCACTATACCAGGACAAACTATATAGCCAGAGTTGTTTGAGTTTTTTTGGCCAATAACCTCATGTTCTGTGAATTTCCAGGGTCTATCAATCCTTTCTCGACTGTTTTAAAGTTGACTTGTAATTAAAGTAACTTGTAATCTCCTGGTAGACTTATAAGTAGCCTTATTGGGCTGTAGATTCCTACTTTGTTGGAGTATTTTTTCTGGCTTGATGGACATACACAGCAAAACTTGATGTACATGACCAGAAACCTTATCAATTTCAAAAGAATAGCTTTTGTAACAAGACAATGTTTCGGTCTTAATGCACTCCAATGCAGACACTTCCTGTGACAACTGTGATTGTTGTTACTTGTGTTTGAATAAAATTTTATCCCTCAGAGATTAACTTGACTGGAACACCTTTTCTTGAAATCGGTATAACCGTCCTCTGTAACAGTCAAAGGTCACTTAACAGGTTGCAAAATTCAATGAAAAGTTGCCATTTTTACCGCGGCGCCATGATCAAGCCAGTTTGCCAACAGTGCTCTGATTTCACCGAAAGAGAATTTTTGTTACACGAGCAATGGCGAAGTTACTAAAAAATAACCTTAGTCATCAATACTGAGCATAGTTCTCTTAGTATTATGGTCTCTTGGTACGACTTAATGTTTACAAAGAAAAGGGTCAAATGTAAAATGTACCAGTACGAGAAGCACGTGATAGAAGTAAGCGTGTGCCGATGGTGATGATACCGATGGCTCAGAAAAGTGAAAATCAATCCAAAATCCTGACACAGGCAACCCAACCCAACCCAACGCGAGATCTGACGATCCCCGCATGGAACGTGCAGTGCTGTAAAGTGCTTCAACAGAGCTTTCTAAAGCGCTGTAAAAGTGCTTTATAAACACTGTAAAACAAGCGGCTGCAGCAGTTGCAAATTTTGGCTGCCGAGGACAGCGCTTCGTAGAGGCATCCAAAGACATCCAAAAACAGCGGCTGTGCAGCGCTATTAAAATAAGATAATAAATTGTCAAAAGGCTGCCAAAAGACTGCCAAAAATAGCGACATGACAGCCTTTGTCAAACACACATTCCGGTATTAACAGCGCTGTTGAAAGACGCACATAACTGATTGTTTTGATAAAATTTAATTGAGTAATGACATACACTAGGCAGATTTAGTTAATTCTGCCATGCTAGCTAAATATTATTTTGTTTCCTTGTACATCATTTCCATGTATAAGTTAATTCTGCTTATTTTGTCTACTCTATATTTTTAGTTAAAAACTGAGCAAAGTAGACGATAAAAGGAACGTATACCCAAAACGAGTATTACAACTATCTAACTTGGTCCTTTGATCTTGAGATTATTGCTGAATTATGTGTAGTGCACGCGATCCTAACTAGTACTATACTTACAAATATATAAAATTGCAAAACACGAAAATGTTATAACAAGAATAAGATATTTCTTATCTGCATTTCATCTTCAAAACGTCTTCATAAATTTCCTGTTTAACTTTCTCTTTGACGATCCCCGCTTGTTCCTGATGGTCTTGGTGAAATCTATCTTGTCATCAACTTTCCACACTGTCGCACATCTTTTAGCATATACTAAAAATGTACAAGAAAATAAAGAAGTTAAGGGATTAATTGTTTTAATTTAGTTTTCTTCCTGACGTTCCTTCTGAACGTTCTCTACCGACATCAATGTGTATGCTGTCAAGTTCCACTGAGGACATGTAGATGCCAGCACCTTCATAAGGTTCCTGTTTCCCTGGAGCATCTGAATAGTAGTATTGACTCTTTTTTTCCCAATTTGCTCAGAACTGAGATAACTACTGGAATTCTGCGGAATGAGTATTCAAATTTTTGAACTCTTTCGGATAAATAAATAAATACATAAATAAATACGTGTATATAGTGATTTCAACTCACGAACCTGAACTTGAACGCTTTGTCTGTCAATATTCAACAGCTTTTGTAAAAATTCTACGGCTTGTCGAGGTATCTCTGTAAGGAAAATTGAATCTATAAGATTTGATTCACGTAAGACAATTTTTGAATGTTGAAAGATTGTCGTGGAGTTCCCGTGACTGAGCTATCATGAGCGGGCTTGGCCCCATGATGCCAATTTTCCGGTTGTATCGAGGTTTTAGGTGCATATTCTATATATCAAGCCAAATAGTTACAGCAGCAGTAAAGGAACAATTCACGTCAGTGGTTCCTGCTCAAAAGTCAAGTTATATATGGTCACTTATATAACAGATATATAACTAAATGTATACTGATTTGAGAGCTGTCAACCTTCTTGAGATCTGCTATATACAAGAACTGACAATAAATATAAAGTTTTGGCAGAAGAAGAAGAAAAAGCTAGATGTAATAAATGAACTTTCTGCCTTAAGATAAAGTTAAAGTATTTGTATTTCTGTAACATGAATTACCTGGAATTTGATTTTTCTTCGCATTTGGAGATATGGGCACTTTCACTCTCATCACGAGATTCGCTATCAGAGACAGATGACTCTGTTTCTCAATCGAGGAGTAAAGCAATTCCCCAAATGAAAGTTCTTCGCCTCCAAGGAGAGTAGTGTCTTCTGTCCTTATCAAGTGCCTTGGTCGGATTCTTGCTAGATGGATACCATTTGAAGGTGGTGTGAGATGGTTACCATTTGAAGGTGGTATGAGATGGTTACCATTTGAAGGTGGTGT
Source organism: Telmatactis stephensoni (assembly GCA_029948255.1). Taxonomy (NCBI): domain Eukaryota; kingdom Metazoa; phylum Cnidaria; class Anthozoa; order Actiniaria; family Isophelliidae; genus Telmatactis; species Telmatactis stephensoni. The sequence continues at coordinate 376,303 of JALIZF010001654.1, read as the reverse complement.
GAGATGGTTACCATTTGAAGGTGGTGTGAGATGGTTACCAATTGAAGGTGGTGTTAGATGGATACCATTTGAAGGTGGTGTGAGATGGTTACCAATTGAAGGTGGTGTTAGATGGTTAGCATTTGTAGGTGGTGTTACTAGATGGTTAGCATTTGAAGGTGTTGTGAAATGGTTAGCATTTGAAAGTGGTGTTACTAGATGGTTAGCATTTGAAGGTGCTAGAGTGCTGTTTACAGGCGATGTTAGTTGGGTGTTTGAAGGTGGCATTAGTTGTTGTTTTGAATTATGTGGTGTTAGTTGGTAATTTCCATTTCGTGATTGTTGGTTAATTGCGAGAGGTGTTAGTGGTGGTGTTTGTTGGATATTTGATGGTGGCGTTAGATCGCTATTTGTTGGCAAGTTACCCTGTTGCGCAGGTATCGGCTCTTCTTGATTGCCAGTCTTGTTGGAAGTTTCCTTGAATAACTGATCGGCAAGGGCTTTCCTGGCTGCTATTTCTGGATTTTTGCTTTGTTTAAGCATCTGCTCTTCAGATGTTTGTTTTTTCTTTTGCTTAGTTACTTTTTTGCTTGTCTGATTTTCTTTTGATGGCATTTCCTTTTCAGCTGCATTTTTCTTCTTAGTGGCTTGTAGTCCTTCATTTTCTAAAAGTTGTGCCTTTTCTGTTCTTTTCCTTTTTTCTTTTCCCACCTACATGTGCAGACAGGACTGCCATTTGCTCTGCAAGAGCAGCACAGCGCAATTCTAGTTCCTCATGTTGGAGTGAAAATAAATGTACAACTCATGAAAAATAAACTCTGTGCCTTGTTGAGGCAAGATATTCAACGGCATACCACATGTATTAAAGAAAAAAAGCGGACGTGGAAATGGCAAATAATAAGAATATTAAGAAATAAGACATTAGAAGTAAACATTTTCCTTTCCATTGCAGTCAGACTGCTATCTACGTTATCATCTTACTCACATGCTCCCAAACAGTAGCGTGATTGTCGAGTAACCTTTAACCCCTATTAACTAGGTTCATGATTTTGAGCAGGAAGATATACAATTCCTACCGAACAGCAGCAACGAACTCAGCAGCACTGACCCGTAATTTCGGCGTAAGTTTCAAAAAATATGATTTTGCCTGTCAAATGCATAATTATTCGTTTAGATTCAACAGGTAACCCGATTGACATACGGCTCAAATAAATCATGAGTAGATTTACTCCGCTAATCAAGTACGAGCATTACAGGCTGGAAACGTTGCTGAGTTCATAAAGTGGTCAACAAATGAAACAATCAAAATCCTGATTTCGAGAATCATTATACACCCATATATATTATATAGTCCATGGATATAATTGTATTAGGACTGGACATACCAGAAACAGACTTTATCTCCGCTTGATACTTGTCATCTTCTGTGGTTCTTCCTTTCCTTTCTCTCTATTTTACTTTGCACAAAATCCCCTCTTGAAGAGTTCATTTTCACCCAAAACTACATCATCTGCATCTACTACACTATACTGCTTTTCATCTAACCAATAAACTAGAACATGCATTGCGGTAGCGTAAAGAAGTGGATACAAAATCTCAAGCAGCACACCTCAAACGGCTATGAAACTGATGAGCAGATAATTATAATTATTTGAAATTACCGCTCTTTCGCCGGTAGAGAAAAATCTTTTGATTGGTTAAACAGGTCACAGGATCTTGACGTTTTCTTCATGTGATATCATGCTGCCCAATTTAGATGCAACTACTTTGCAGAAAGGAATTTTAAGCCGCCAGATATCCAATGGCTATCTGGTTGCAACAAGGTTTAGTAGAAATATTTTAATGGGTAGTAAAAGTCTTTATCTCAAGAAGTATGCAGTCCATGCAATTTATTAGCTTTAAACTTAAGTTAAATCGCACAAGGCTACAATTTCATTGCCATGCATGCCCCTTCCCTATTATAAGCTTTTAACTGCAATTTCGTTGACATAATTGCTTCACGTGACTTTGCGTGATTCACCACTCACGAGCAACAACAAGAGCATACAGTTTGAGTATTATTTTACTTTGTCTCTACTTCAAACATATTTTGTTTAGTTGTTCTCATAAGCTAAGCTTACATATACCTTTGGCTATAACTCTAAATACACTTAAATATACACGTAAACTGGTCAAAAGGAAAGTGATCGCAATGACATCAAACATTCCAACTGGTGGCAGGGTTTCAGGACAAATCCATGAAAAATTCTCTAAAACGTATGCTGGAGAAAAAAAAGTGATACTGGAATCAAGGTAAATATGAAAGCTTAGTCTTTAATGCATTCTCAACAGAGCGCAAATGCGCATGCAGAGCTTCAAATCGGTGAACTTCGCGGTCATGATCTAACTCTAATTGTTATCATATTTAAATACAGCTTCAAACTCAACGAACTGCATAGTCATAGTGAGGTGCATACTGATCGGGAATTCCAACAAGCATCGAGGTTAACAAAAATGCAACAGGATGATTGCAATTTTCAGCCGGAAAATGTTGAAGACGAAGTAGAGATAAACATCACATATACCGAGGTACAAGAAACCTCCACATACCACGCTTTCTGTAATGCAACTGAAGTAAGTGATCTAGCTGAAAATTATAGAAATTTTTCTGAAAAGCTTTCCCGGGAACCTAATTCTTTAAAGGAAGAAATCCCCCCTTCGTGGCTTATAGAACACCTCGAAGTCTAGAGGACGAATTGATTAATATTCAGGGTGATATAAACAATGCATTTGAACTTAACACTGAAGAAGATCAGGATTTGTTTGACGAATCCCTTCTTGCCAAGGAAATTTGCGTGACAGAAGAAAGAGGAGAAAAAAAGAAATTTCTGAGACCGAACCAATTTACCCTGGATCTCAATTAACAGTTGATATAAGGACACTTTTAATAATGGCTGTTATAATTCGGCATTCTCTGTCAGGACAAGCTGCGAACGACATACTGACACTAATATCATTACATTGCATGAGTAGTTCATTTAGTAATTCGCTATCTTCAATCATCAAGCTCAAGAAATATTTTTGTCATCTTTCTTCGCCATTAAAATTCCATTGGTACTGCTCTTTGTGCTTCATGTTGGTACAGTAAGAATTTGTCAATTACTGGCAATTTTTCATTCTTTGTTGAGATTCCAGTAGCTGACCAAATAAGACGATTGTTTAATAAGAAAGGGCTTTTCCAGGATCTCCAATACAGGTTTAATCGTGGTAATAACGAAAACACCATTTCTGACATATATGACATATATGACGGCCATCTATACAAAGAACTGTCAAATAATTCCAAACCATTAGCAAATTGTCAAAACATTTCATTCACTTGGAACACAGATGGCGTACCAGTTTTCAAATCTTCAAGTTTTGCTCTTTGGTCACTTTATTTCATAATAAATGAGCTGTCCCCTAAAAAACGTTTTTCGTGGTTTGGTCCCTCAAAGCCTGCTATGTGGAGCTACCTGAAACCCTTTCACTCATGCGTCCGGGAACTCGAACTGCATGGAACTACAGTGAAGTGTTCTGGATATGATGATTTTAAAGTTTGGGCATTTTTGATTTGCGGCACTTGCGATCTACCAGCAAAAGCTTGCACTAATAACGCTATGCAATATAATGGTTTGTTCGGTTGCTCAAAATGTTTACAACCAGGATGACAATTAAGACCGGTAAAAAGGGAGGACACGTCCATGCGTTCCCATTTCAACAAAACAACGCCAAAGGCCCTCCTAGAACACATGCTCAAATGCTGGCTGATGCCAAACTTGCAGTTGTTCAAGGGGAGCCAGTAAGAGGTGTAAAGGGCCGCTGCTGGTTTGCAGGATTGGAATACTACAATATGGTGAAGGGAACAGCTGTGGATTACATGCACTGCGTACTGGAAGGGGTAATGAAGTCGTTGATTAAACTCTGGTTCGACCCATCTCACAAATCCCAATCATTCTGCATATCTGATAAAGTCAACCAAGTTGATAATAATCTTTCGCAAATAAAACCTCCCAATGATATTACTCATTGTCCAAGGAAAATTGAAACAGAAAGAAAATACTGGAAAGCTTCAGAACTGCATTCGTTTCTTTTGTTCTATGCACCTGCTGTCTTACTGAACATTTTGCCTGATGATTATTATAGCCATTTTATTTTGCTAAGCAAAGCTATTTTTGTATTACTTGGAGAGAGCATAACCTATGCTCAAATTTACCATGCAGAAAATTTACTTCATTATTTCTGTCTGATGTTTTCTGCTCTTTATCCAGAAAGCAAGGAAACTATTAATGTCCACTCTCTCTTACACTTAGCAGACGATGTGAGGATTCTGGGACCTTAAAACTCTACACAATTATGAGTTTGTTCAAGACCAGACAACACATGCTACAGCTCTGCAGATGTGTGCTGTTCAAGGCACCGATTACTTACAAGTTATAGTCATCTATAAGGGAAAAGCTTGTTTTTATGTCATGTAAAGATCAAACTACTGCTTTTGCTACACACTTTCCAAACAGAGTAGAATCAGATTAAAGCATTTATACACTCGATAGCGTAAAGTTGTAGGTAAGAAATAGTGATACCATAATCTATAGAAATATAAATACATTTATAGAAATAACTAATTTATTCAGCATATCTAATCACATGTAAGACCAAAGATAGTGCCTGTATATATGTTTCACTGCTATTGCAAAACTTTGCGCAGTACGCTATCAAATGGCTGTTATTCCGCTTCAGCCTTACGCTCTGCAAAGATTTGTTTTTAAATAAACTCTTGTATCGTAATGAATCCAGTGACAGCCCACTAGCAGCATTGTATTCCGCTGCAACGTGTCTGCCATTCGATGCACAACGCTACCGTGAGCTGCAAAGCGATCTGACAGCGCACTGCAAAGTGACTTCCACTGCAGTACAACTGTATTCAAGAGGTAAATTAGCTGCTATTCCGTTGTGCAGAATGGAAGCGCTTCATAGTGCTGCACATTCCATACTGGTCAGATTACACAGGAAACTTGACGCGATGTGAAGATAAGTGTCGATAAAGCTAGTACAGACTTAATAGAGCTGTTCCGTGTAAGTGCACTATTTATGATAATGAGTTACTATACCAGTTGGCTATATTACAAGCATGGCCGAGAAACTGAATTTGAACTAATCGAAATCGGAACAAATTCAGTCTCAGCTTTGGCCAGAGCGGGTATTGAACCTGGGACCGCCAGATAGCGAGACCAACGCTCTGACCACTCAGACATGCTGGCTCCTGTACGCTGTTCAGGGCGAAATTTGAAATGGAATCGAGTTTACTTTTAGAACTGTCAGAGTATAAAGGAGTTATTTCATATTCTACAATAGTGACGATTTCTGTTGAATTGATGGATTTTCCCAAGAAAATATATGGAGATTTGACTGTATTTCACAATGGCTGAGATGGACTGAAGGATTATTTTGAAAAAAGGCCTTAGGGGACTTGGGCTTTATTTTTCAGCTTACAAGCCTTATAATTCTCAGAAAACTGAGGGGTTAGAGTATATACAAACCCTAAAACAAATGCTAAAAAGCTTTATCCATAATCTTTATTTCAACTTTTTCAAGCCTTATACAAAATGGAAAAAAAATGGAATCTATGAGACAGATAGATAGGTGGTTTATTACAACAATCCTTGATTGCAGCTTTACCTGAATTAATAAGGTTAACAATAAGAACAAAATAAATAAATAGAATAAACACTACTATATGCATCATATCATCACATTGCTGTGTTGTAAAACCTGCGTCTAAATATCATCATAATCATCACTAGAAATTATAAATGTGTTCTTAATAAGTGCACCTTTTTAGCCAAGTTGGCTTTTTTGCTCTGGCTTTTGAATTTTCATGTTCCTATTCAACATTTTCGAGTTTTTGGTTCTTACCAAATGCTTCTGGCTTTGTGGGCTGCCGCTCGAGAATATTCTATCGACACAAGTTTTAGATTTTTGCTTTTTCACTTTTGTTTTTCACTTTCTAATTTTGCCAATCCCAAGATTCTTATGGAGCTGATTAACTGGCAGGCTTGGCTTGAGCAATTAAACGTGGTGGCATTGAGGAAGAATTGATAAGATTTGTTGTCTGGAGTGGTGCCTTTCATGGAGATATCAGTAGATTTTACTGTTTCCATTATGGAAATGTTTGTGGAATGAGTGAACATAGTGTCAGGAGGTGTTGTCACCAAAGGTCTGTTCACCAAATTAGTAATATTGATTTGGGTATCATTGTTGGTCGACTTGTTGATCTTTATGGGCAAAGCTACAGGAGGATGATTCAAGGAAGTATTAGATCAATGCTTGGTATAACATCTGGAGCAGTGAGTCAGAAGAATTTCGGAGGCATTGCGCCGAGTTGCACCACGTGCCTTCGTAGCAAGAACATGAGATACCCTCCAAAGGACTAACCCAATATCGTATTATGTATTATGGTCATTTAGACCAAAACGAAAAAGTTGCGCAATATTTTGGTATGACACTTGTACTTCACTGATGGCTATTCAAGATTTATTGTAGGATCAGTTACTGTGCCTGTCAAGAACCCTATTTTAATATGTGAATACTTGTTTCGACCTGCATTACTTCGATATGGCTTGTTTGACCAGATCAGAATGGATCATGGCACTGAAATTTGTGCAAGAATTACTGAAAAGTCACCAATTTGATCAGAGTTGACAGCCTTGGAGACAAACTCCATCAACTAGTAACTATGTAGCTGAACGCATCTCCCGTGGTGAACAGCAGGGTTAATTATCCAATAAAAAGTCAGTTTTGTTTGATTGAAACCCAAGATGACATAGATTTTGCTCACCCAGTAGTAAAGTTTTGTTTATCTTGGATGACAATTTGTTACAAGGGATGCACTTCAACATATGATTGATTCTTGGAATTGCCATCAAATTCCAGGACCAAATGGTTGCATGTGTCCCCATTGAAAACATGGGCCAGAGTTCACATACAGCACATTTAGCACCTGAACACATTCCAACTGTTTCAGAAGTACTTCGGATATATGAAGAAATGGGAGGACATCTGACACGTGATTCATCATTTGGTATTAATCCCATTATTTTTTGGGCTGATCTTTTTGAATCTCGTGAAAAGCTGTTTTTCAGTTCACAGCCCTTAGAACAAACTATATTTGCTGAAATAGTGCATGGAAGTTATTGAAGTCTTAAGAATGCTATTATAGCATTTATGCAGATAACACAATATCTTGAAGGGTTTCTAGTGCTTGATTAATATAAGTTTTTTTTATAATATCACCAGTTTTCTCCAAGTCCAACAACAATTCAATGTATCATTCAACTATTCGATGTATTTTGAATGCTAAGTGTTCATATGTGTTGATTAAACATCAGTTCAAGATCAACAAATCTGACTTGATCATACCCTGCTTTATTAGAAAAGGAAACCTCTGCAGAGATCTGCTCAATATTGTCAAGCATGTGTGAAAATGAAATGTTATCAGAACATCACTTCCATTTAAGGAGGCTCTCAATTTCTCTAGTGCAATTTCTCTAGTGCTTAACCGGTCAACTTGAAACGGCTGTAGTTCTTACTTTCAGCTATCAACTAGAGTAAGAAAATGATAAAGAAGTATGAAGCGCTGTAAAGTTCAAATCTAAGAATAAATTCCAGAGTCATTTAAAATCTGGTGAATTGCACTGCTAAATATTTGAGGCATTTTGAATAGGTGACTTACTTGATTTTCGATTGAAATTGTGGATGAAATAGAGAGGACCATGTTCACTTTTGATGATATTTCTGTCTTCATCTTCCAGGATGTAAACCATCTGGGACTTTTGTCCATAAGATTTAACTACAAACCTGATATAATGCCATTTGGGGAAATCTTTTGAATTGTTGATAATTTATCTTCTGTGTAAAAGAGCCCGAATTTTTCATCTTTCTATTTACAGTATAAGGAAAGAATCAGCCCTTCAACTTGTGGTTCTGTACTAGCCATATTTGCATCAATAGCTGTCCATCCATCATCTGTAAAAAAATCTCTACATGATGCATATATGGTGAGGCGTTGGTCCTGTGATAGCCCAAGATTTTCAACTTCAACACTTTGCTCATCAAAAGGTGTGGTTTTTGATGCTTTTGATGACAGTTTCTTTTTCCAACAATCACAGAGAATGTGGAACGGATATCTGATGACAGATGTGTTGATTGACTGTCATCTGTACTAGTGGAATGCATTGAAGATTGTGGATGATCACCACAGTCACTACTGGCTGCATCGGCTTCATTGCATGATGAAAGTAATTTTATCTTTGGCTGCCATGATGTGTTGTTTTGTTCCATATGAAGAGGACTTTTTAAATTCAATGCCTGTAGGCAGATTGGGGACCTTCAAACCTCCTTTTTATATAGCACTTTCAAGGTTTTTCCTACAGCAATACGTAGTGGAAAGAGTTAAAAATATATTAGTAAACCATTGTTTTGTAAATGCCAACCAGATATTCATTGGCAAATTGAACAATGTCTACCCCCAGTCCTCCTAAAGTCAGGACTCTAAATCTAGATTTCATTGAAGATCGTGTATTCTTTGTTTCGCGAAGATGCCTTGAGTAAAGCTGCTGAAAAATATAGCCAAAGTTGGAAATCAAGAATCGTCTAAATTGAGCATGAAACAAGGACTATGCTTATAAAAACAACAACAAAAGCACTTCAGGGTGAAGACTTTGGCCAGAAAATGATGTCAAAAAGTCTCTTGTACCCATCAATCAATCAATCAATCAATCAATCTTAATAACGTTATTTAAGTGTCAATGGCTTCAAGCTGACCACAAGTAGCTTACTAATTGGGGACACTATATTTGATCATTTATCTTTTATTTGGGATTGATGACCTAAAAAAATAAATATTTATAAAATCAACGTGTGGCCAAGTTTAAACAAACACTCAAGTACTATGACATAAATTGTTTTACGGTGAACTTTGCACTACTTTTGATAATGAAATTAGTATAAAAAATATGATTTTGAACTTATTTCAACCCCACTTATGTGTAAATACAGCTCAAGTTTGGGTCTGGAATTTAATGAAAAAATTGACAGGAAAAAAAGAAGGAATTTTGCATGCAAACTAGAGTTAATTGTTTTACCATTCATGACCATTAAGCATGAAGTTGCTCAGTGAGCCTTATGAGGGGTGTGTCAATAACTCAGACCCTAGAAAACTCGGCATTTACCATGGTTTAAGATCTCGGTGAGCAATGTTAGTGTCATGAAGGTATGCTTATCCACTTGATATCTAAGAGGCAATCTGCCTTCCAAATATGTTAGGAAAGCATCCATTGAACTTACGGTCCCCGAACCTCGAAAAGGACCAAAATCAAAACATAGGTACTCTAGCATCAGGGTACATGGATTGCTGCATAGACCTAAAAACTTGACAACATTACCGTTTTCTGTTCCATGTAATACACAGGCCTCTTTAAAAAACATCCTCCTTTTTGCACCTCTTTTCCATCCTTTTCTTTGATCTTTTTCAGAACAACGTCCTTTGATTTTCTCCTAGCCAAAAACACTGACCCAAAAGAGCCATCACCAATTTTTCTTTTCTGTTCGACCTCGCTTAATTAAATAAAAGAATGTTCTTGTTTAACACAAGCAATGGATTTCCATTGGTAGGTACCTTGAAAGCCAAATCGAGATCCCAAAAGGTCTGATCAAATGCCATGCTCAGAGTTTTGCACGTGTCTTGACCACAGCAGGAATCCCAAAAATATTTAAAAACGTTTATTTATTTGTAGTGTTTTTGCTTCCTGTCATATGTAGGCTTAGTAAGTGAAAAATTTGAATCAAAACTTGCAGATATTGTAGTAGTGATGCAACATATCACCTTCAAATGGCATTCGATACAGAGGAGGCCCAATAGTATAATAACACAGGGAGCCTGTGAGCGACAACAATATTGTTTGATTTAAGGAATAAATAACGAGAAACCATTTTTTATTTCTTTTATAAAATAATAAACACGTAAATAGATGAAAGAAGAAAAAAAGACAACACCGGCGAAAAACAAATTGACGTGAGTGTGTTTGATACTCTCATCAAACACCGGTTTTATATAAGAGTTATTTTATAAATAATCATGATGCACAGGATAAGAAAATCAAATTTGCGAGCAGAAGGATTTTAATATCTTGCGCATGTAGAAGGACTTTAATATCTTGGAAGGGAAGAATTCAGAGTTTAGAAAATCCATTTCACAACAGAAGATTACTTCTTGAGTAAAAGGTAAGTCCATAAAAGATAATCTGAAAAGAATTTTCGAGTACTAATTTTGTATAAACACTTCCGAATGTGAGAAGGTGCGAGCAAGTGTAACAGAATGATGTATCTCTTTGGTAAATATTATGCTAAAGGTTACTTTTCTGACAAGGTTGGTGGATCGCAAGCTAATAAATCTTTTGTACCATACCAACTGATATGACTTATGTGACAGAATGTGAAATCGATTTCGAACTTTACCACACTCAAAAAATAGAACATAAAACAAATTGTTTTTTTTTTTTGAGTTTCTGGGGTCTGAGTTTTTGAGGTCTGAGGTGTGAGTTTTCGAGAGTCTGAGTTTTCGAGATACCCCCTTATGAGACCTTAAATGCAAATTGAAAGTGCTTATTTAATTCCTTGTTTTCTTATGTCCTAGCTGTTTGTCGTGTTGTAGCTGTTTCTACAATCACTTTAAATTGTGATTAAACAAGAGAATTCTTGTTTTGTGTAAAGACAACTATTTATCTGTCTTTCTATTCTACATAGTACAAAAATAAGATGCCACAATACTGTGAAGACAGAATGAAGACAGAAAAATCTAAATATAATGTTCTGCAATACCCAATTAAATGAATGATGTTGAAATGGTTCAGTATTTATGTGAATCAAATCAGTTTGAGGGATTTTTGTATTCTATTTCTGAGAATTATGAACCACTACTACAAAGTCAATTATAAGAGTTGACTGAATCTGAATGCATTACATGTTAATCTTGTTACCAGCTGTTGTAATCAACTTATAATGTATTGATCGTCCAAGAACACGAGACAGATCGATTTGTGGCAGCGAACTTCACTTCAGTGAGGACAGACATGTAAGACACGGCCAGATATTGTCTTTAATAGATCAGTAGTTTGTTTTAATTAATAATATTTCACCACTGCTTGCACATAATATTTGCTTACACGTTGTTTACAGTCATGCTCTTCCTGAGAGCCGTGTTAAAAACGAACTAATTAACTAACAATATCTACAATATTTATTTTAACTAGAAAGACTAGGAGATTCTTGCCTTTGCGTAATAAGGTGACTAAGGTGTATTCAATAATTAAGCCAGGAAACAGGAATTAGTAAATGGTGCAAAATTACACCAAATAAACAATGGAAAACAAATGATTTTTTTATTATTAACTTATAAATATTTAGTGCAATCTGTATTTTGTACAATGTCATGATTATATTGAATGCACTTTATTGTCAATCATGCTCAATGTTAGCAGATAAGAATATATAGTGATGGATAATCATGGAAATGATAGTAATGTTTATGAGACCTTATATTAGCAACAATTGAAGAATAATTTTAGAATGTACAAAATGATATTTTCAATCAATGAAAAGTGATACTCAACCACAAATTTGTACAAACTTTGTGCAACCATGTTCACAGAAACAAGATAAAGTGGATTGAATTGAAGACGTTACTGCATGTAGTAGTATCAGATTGATGTGCATGGAGGAGCTATATATGGTATCGGTACTGAGCATATATTGTATGACATTACACTTCTTCAAATAAAGCATCAGCAACTGACTACTGCTATAATCATTGATCTGCTCCATATTAAAAACATGGTAATACATGTATTGAAAAGTTGTGTTAAGAAACTGAAATGATTTCATAGAAAGGTAACTGTGGTACTTCTAGAATCTATCAATGTGACAACAGCGATATCAAAATCATTTTAACTTGGACATCAAAACAGTCTGCCACAGTTTGTAAGTTTTGTTTCCATAAATCAAAGTAAAAAAGTACAGAATAGAAATTTAAATTGTCTGAGCTATAATGTATTATCTATAGATCATATTGGATCATTTGGTAGGCATTTACAAAATAAAGCAGACTGTATACTGTATATGTCTGGCGTGATAAAAGGACCAGCAGTATATTAATAACCACCATGATGTGGTACAATTATGTACAAACTACTTTCTCCCCAATATAATTTGTGTTCTACTCTGGGAGTACTTGTCATGCATTTTTGCAATCAAAAGACACTGACAAGTCAAACTAGTTTCCATCAACTTCTGTTTTCCATTTCTCACCAAGTACTATACACAGGTGTAGCCCGAGTGAACGCCTATTAGGCGTCTAGTTGTGAAAGCAACGCTTTTGTTGCCTTGTTGAAGTCCTCTTTTTTGTCTGCCAGTACGTCCTGTAAAAAATATGAACAAATGAATGAATGAATAAATAACTATAGTAGAATCTAAACCCATTGTTTTCACTGACTTGTAAGGAAAATAACTCTAGCTGTAATCACTATTTACGTTTAACTAAAACTATGCTTATTTCATAGGTTTATTTAGCTATACACTTATCATAATTCTTTCTCGTTGGTTTTGTTATTGCTTACTTTTCTCTCTGAGCTCTTTTCTAGCTACTTGCCAAGCCCGTTTAGGGCTTGGGCAGGGAGCACCTCTCTGGTGCCCCCTGCCCCCACAGTTAAAGCACTTTGAATCTGAAATGGAAAAAGAAATGCAAGTGATCAGTTACTATGAAAATAAAAAAAAAACATTTTCATAATTTCAAAAATATTTTCATTTAGAATAGAATAATAGGGAAAACAATTCATGTTCTCTATCCTTTACATGTTTAGTGTCAAACCATGGAGGGTAAAATTCCAAATGGAAACCAGGTCTTTTGAGTGATACAACTGATGTTAACACAACACACAAACGCCATAGTATTTATAATTCAAAATTCAATTTGAAGTAAGGTCTCCAACTAGATAGTTAAGTTCACTTACTTCCGATTTTGGGGGGGCAGTCTTTTTGAGGTGCCCCAACCCTCGACATTTGTGACATCTCATTACTGAAAGGAAAAAGGAGCCATGTCGTATCACTAACATGATATGTTTTAAAAAAACATGTCTTGTGCTATGCGTGATTGATATCCCCCAGTTTTGAAATGATACCCAGTCAGCCAAAAAAAAAAAAAAAACACGATGTAAGATGCACAGCAAGAGAAAAGCAAGCTTTTTCGAATGCTCTACATCTTCCAGAGTGTTTATATCACAGAACAGAGACATAAGCAATGGTTTTATATTGCTTTATGATATATTTTCAACTTTTTTTGAGTAAGCCATCGAAAAGAAAAGTTGTCCGAAAGGCACAAAAAATGAATCCAAAAGACATTCAAGGAAAATTTTTAATGGCAAAATTATACTTTTCTCCATTTAACAGCATTCGGTAGGGACAGAGAATTGAGAAATCGCACTTGGTTGTCCTTTTATATGGTAGATGACCTACCCAACCAAATTCTGAAAACAGCTCCTTATGCTTTTTGAAATCAGTTTCAGTTTACAAGTCATCTTGGCACGTCGAAATTCGCTTTTTTTTGGCTTTTCAAAACAATTTTTTTTCTTTAAACGGCTATCTGAGTCTAAAGCTTTTCTTTTCGAGATGAAGCGCAGAAAATGTATCTCAGCCTTCTGGCTCACTGATATATCGAAGAAGAATGTCCTCGGATTCAAGATGGTCCAAAAACTCATTTTCGGGGTTTATTTACTATATGTGACCAAGTAAACCAACACAGCAGTCTTCTTCACTACGGTTTGTTCCACTTCGTAATGTAAACATAAACCCAAATGAACGGCGAGAATTACGATAAGTAATCAATAACAACTAATTAATTACTATCCTACGTTATACAAAGGTTAATGATTTCATGCATAAGTCAGCTACAACAAAACTAATAGAACTTCAGGTTGATATGTGACCAACCTAAAATAACTAGTGTAAACACACTATTCAAACTACTTAGCGATTCATGCTTAACCAACAACTTAATTAGACAATCCTATACCTGATTACTGTAGAAGTAAATCATTTGTAAACAACAACTACTGAAATAGAGATCGGTTGCATGAAGCAAACCGGCAAATCTACAGCTTTTTCCGTTCTCTTTCTTGTATAATTCTTGCAAATTTACAACTATCACTGACTTAGTTTAATAAGAAATGTTACATACCAATTTCGTTGACTTGAAGTTATTAAATGAACATAATTGAGACTGTAAGGTTTTCTTCTTGAATTAACACTCAAAACTAACTGTAAATATTCATCATCAAAAATTTGATTTACAAAACGTGATTTGCGCGCGCTATAAAACTTTGTGTGCGCTCTACTATTTAACGTTAAATCTAACTCGCCACATATATATACTTACGAATCTGCTTCTGGCTTGGTCTGTTGTCTAAAATGAGAAAAACAATTTAGTGAAAACAGAAAATCATTTGGCATGGTAAATCAATATTTTTGTAAGCAACAATGAAAAACAGTCAGAAAACAGTGAAACGAAAAAAAGACGAACAACACTACGAAAAATACAATAAGAACTTACTTTGATTTCCGGCCGCTAGTGATGAATAAAAAGAAAACTGAAAATTATTTTATTGGTAAATGAATATTTTTGTAAGCCACAACTTTGGGAAAAACAGAAAAATGACATGAAAAAAGACGAACAACAACACTACGAAAAATACAATAAGAACTTATTTTGATTGCTTGCCATAGCGGCTGCTAGTGATGAATAAAAAAGAAAACAAAAAATTATTCTATTGGTAAATCTATGATTTTAAGCACCAAGGAAAAACAGAAAAATGACACGAAGAAAAGACGAAGAATAACAATACGAAAAATACAACAAGAACTTACTTTGATTAGTTGTCATTGGGACAGCTAGTGATGAATAAAAAAGAGATTAGAGATTAGTGCTTTCCCTACGCTCTCTTGTGTTCTCACATCACTGCGTGTTTAGATCAGGCTATATAAACACGGAAAACCGTTTTATATTTCTTAAATCACATTTCATTATGCAATTCTTTGAAAATGCATATTTCTGAATCGTGAAGAATCATCTATGTGTATTTTTGATTTTGTTGTTTCTGATTCTTCTCGTCGTTGCCGCCGCCATTTTATACAATACTGACAAATTCATGGTTGCCATAGAGACTGTCTGCCAATCATTTTATTTTATGTCACTTTATATATTTTCTCGCAACGCAACGCGAGATCATTTATCGTATTACTCATCTGTTTTCGCTGATTGAAAGCAAAATTCTCCTTAAAAAAGCCTTTGCTTTGATGTAACCATTACGCCATCGAACGCGCTCTCAAAAGTTTTTAAATTCTGTCTTTTTACTTCAAAAACTATTTATCTTTACTTTTGCAATAACTATTGCTTGTATAGGTGGCTAAATATGTTCTTTCTCAGTTAATAATTTAGTGATCCTTAAATTCGGCTAAAAAAACTTCAAATTTCACGGGTCATTTTTAACCATCAATACCACAAAATATAACAAAGCGATAAGAAAATCGTGCCAGCTACATCACAAAATTTTAGCAATTTTCGTTCTTATCTAATGTTTGCTTTTGAATTTAAATCTCGCAAAGAATAATTGTCCAAAACGAAAAGCCAAGAAAAAAAGAGAGCAGTACATTTAGACTCTTGTTAACATAAGCTTCACCTTATATAGTCTTACCTGAGAGAATTGAAGTGCTTGCCATCTCTCCCCTGAGACGGCAAAGTTATTGAACTCTAAGTCTCTCTCTTTTTCGATATTCCTCTGTAGAATGTCGTCTGGCATTTCTCTTCCTTACATTCTCCTTTTCTTTTTCCGCTTGAGTCACGTTCCCTCGCGAATTTCTTTTTCATTCACGTTCATGTTCTGTATTTTCCTCGGTGAAGTGGTTTCTCAACACCCTTTGTCTTTGGCATTCTTGCTCTCTGTCTTGCTCGGTGAAGTTCTCTCTCAACACCTTTAGTCTTTGCTGTTCGTCATCCCTGTCTTCATCAGTGAAGTTCTCCCTCAACACCCTTTGTCTTTGGCGTTCGTGTTCCCTGTCTTCATCGGTGAAGTTCTCTCTCAACACCCTTTGTCTTTGGCGTTTGTGTTCCCTGCCTTCATCAGTGAAGTTCTCTCTCGACACCCTTTTTCTTTGGCATTTGTGTTCCCTGCCTTCATCAGTGAAGTTCTCTCTCAACACCCTTTGTCTTTGACGTTTGTGTTCCCTGTCTTCATCGGTGAAGTTCTCTCTCAACACCCTTTTTCTTTGGCATTCGTGTTCCCTGTCTTCATCTGTGAAGTTCTCTCTCAAGCCCTTTTCCTTTCACGTTCCTGTAGTCTGTGTCTTCTTCCGTGAAGTTTTGCCTACATTCACGTTTTCTTTCTCTTTCAGCTTTTCGCTTTTCTTCAGTGAGATTTCGTCGTCTTTCTCTTTCTCTTTCATGCCTTCTTAGCTTTTCCTCTTCTGTCAAAACCTATTTAGTCTTCCCTGTTTTGACTCTCCATTATTATTTCTTTGGTTCATTGTGGATTTGTGTTTTGTTGTTTTTAAGTTTAAATATATTGTGTGAATATTGTTGTTCGTTGTTCAGTAAACTGAAAACTTTCAACTGAAAACTTTCAACTGAAAACTTTTTTGTATAAACAAAAACTTTAGTATCATTTGGTAAGCATTCCCAGATGACCGCACGCGTTAAGTTTCTGTTTTTTTGGCGTCAAAAGTCATTCAGCCAATCAGCATCGCGATGTACATGGACGGACAGACGTATGTACAGGCGTTGGGCTCCCTGTGTCACGGCGGTCATGTTTTCTCTCTCGGTCGATAGTGTTCTCATATTTGCTTGTTTTCTTTTACTAGTTTCCAGTAATCTGAACGCTTCTAACTTGCAAGCTGATGAAAGTGCTTCGTCCAAGCTCTGTGTTTTTTCTCTTCTCAGCCTCATTTGGTCGTCCAGGTTGCTGATAGCATCGATGAAGTGTTGTACACAAAATCGCTCTTGTGACTGAGGGGGGAGGTCTTGGTAAGCTAAATTACAAGCATCACAAATATCAGCTGCCAAACTTCTAAGACTTTCTCCTCCTTCTCCTTCTGAGCTTGATGTAATTCTTGTTGTGTTTCTCCACCAAAGTGCACTTCGAGGCGAGAGACCAATTTGTTGTAGTTTCGGCAGTCATCGTCTGACATGTTATTTAGGTTTTTTTTAGCATCGCCACGCAAAGCTGCAGATAAAAACAATGCTGATTCTTCATGACTCCAGCCATTAACTACTGCACATCTATTGAAGTGCCTCAGATAATCTCTTAACGAAGACTTTCCGTTGTAATCGTCTGGTAATTTTACTGGTTTTCTGAACTTGCTAGTTGACCTCACCATAGTTAATAGAGGGGACTGGTTAGGAAGCCTTTTGTTATATGTCTTTGTTCATTTTTTTTTCAACCGTGACCGTGCACAAATCTTTTATTTTTTCATTGTTTCGCCTTAATTGCCATGGTTGAGCAACTGAACCCAAATGTTTCTTTTCCGCTGCTTGTTCGATGTATTCTAGTTCAAAATTAATTATATTAGAATATTTCAATAAATAATCCAATAGACAACATTTCGGTTCATTCATATAGCCATTTTCTAATGAATTTAAACAAACTTAGTGCACGGTCAAGACCAGTTCAACATCCAGACTAGAACAAAGAAATGTAACAAAAGGCTTCCTAACCATTCCCCTCTATTAACTATGACCTCACTGACCTTGCTTTGCTCGATGTTTGATTTTCATCTCTTCCATCGGGTTTAAACGGATTTTTGGATTGCATAGACGAGGTTAAAAGGCTGTTAACAAACTCTTCTCCTGGTGATCGAGCTTCAAATGAAGTTTTGAACAAGGAATAGTCGCCATTCGCCGGGCCATAATTCGAAACATTGTTGTCGCTAACTGAAATTCCAATCGGGCTGTCTCTAAACGGATTTAATTGCTTCGGTGTCGACTCATTGACGCAAGTTAACTCCATTTCTGTGTCGAAAAGCATAGTCACCGCTGCCACCAGTGTAACGTGTCTGGGTTCAATCAAAACAAATACAATACAACTCAACAGCTTTTATTCGCACGACCATCTTGTTCCACATGCTATCGTACAATCTCTTTTCTCACGGGGGAGGGGTGCGTCATTACATTACAATACTCTATGAAATTCCCATGAACATTTCTCATCTTCATAGGTTTTGCATATGAAATTGCTATCAAGATCCTATGAATATTTCATAGGCTTTTCATACGCTTTCATAGGGTTTTACAGTAGTAGTGACTGCTCACTTGAAAAGGTTGTGAAGGCTGTTCCTTCCATAGCACCAGCGGAAGGTAGACTCACTTTTGCTTACCGTACATTGCATGCAAAGCAAGACTTTGAGCAACACATTTATGGTGAGGTTACTGTCGTGTGGCCATTGGCAACAATCTACCCTAACTGCTTTTGAACGATGGTTGGCTAAGGCACCTGTTGCATGGGTTTTTAATTTCCTTGTGTGATCCTCAACCTTACAAACATAAAAATCTTTCAAAGTTTATACTGAAGACCATATCCGATTCAGAAACTGTTGTCAGGTGAAAGGTCAAATTAAGGGAAGAGAGAAATAATAATAAACCACTTTTTCACATTCCTCTCCTTCTTTTCGCTGGCTCCATTCCCCATTCCCGAAAAACAAGATACACCTTCGATATACACACATTTACTTTGACTTTTAATGAAACTTGCAGTAGCAGTGAAACTGGGAAGAATTCAAATTCCATGTGAATTGTATAACTATCCCCTTGTATGAAATTAGCTCATTTTTTCAAAGCAGGGATTATTACATATATTCGGAGCCAACAGAAAGATTACAGGTAATATGTACCTTATGACAACGTCTGGAAATTGCTTCTTCCACATGCTGTACAGAAAGGTGCTTCTGGCTAAAGTCGACCTATTTTTTGTGACATTTCTTCTTTATATATATTTATATATATATATATCAAAGATCACCCTTGGAAAATGACCTTTCTTCAACCCTAGTCTGTCCTCTTCTTCAAGCACTGATGGTATATTATATATATTATATATTTTAAGCCATTAAGTTTGCCGGTTAAAAATAACAAATTATATTAAAATATATTTATTATACTACTTAACGGCTTCAAATGTATTGGCATGTTGTAGAACGTACAAAAATCGGCCGTTATCTTAACGGCTTAAAATGCATTGGTATGTGGTAAAGATTGCCAAAATTGGCCATTAAGTTAACGGCTTCAAATGTATTGGCATGTTGTAGAATGTACAAAAATCAGCTGTTATCTTAACGGCTTAAAATGCATTGGTATGTGGTAAAGATTGCCAAAATCGGCTGTTAAGTTAACAGCTTCAAATGTATTGGTATGTTGTAGAACGTACAAAAATCGGCCGTTAACTTAACGGCTGAAAATGCATTGGTATACAAAAATTGGCCGTTAACTTAATGGCTTCAAATGCATTGGTATGTGGTAGAGATTTCCAAAATCGGCTGTTAAGTTAGCGGCTTAAAATGCATTGGTATGTTGTAGAATGTACAAAAATCGGCTGTTAACTTAATGGCTTAAAATGCATTGGTATGTGATAGAGACTGCCAAAATCGGTCGTTACCAAAATTTAGTTTGTACCCAAAACGCGCGCCTATGGAGAGATGAATATGATAACAAAGTTGCTTGAGCGCAAGTTAGAGTGCATGCACTTAATCCGTGAAACAAACACTACTAATTACTACTAAATAGTGTTGATTAGACAATAGGAAACAAAGGAAGTACCATAATTTCACACTATTTTGTACTATTTATGTTTCACGGATTAAGGGCGTGTATCTCCGAATATCACTGCAGGGTTTTGCTTGATGCGCATATAATACAAGACGATTACAATTTATAATTGCAAAATGTAACTTTATTCAAACATTTACAAAAAAAAAGGATAGAAAAAGGAGACAGTGGTGTACTATTAGTTATATTATGTTTTTTTGAAAAAAATAATACAAAAGAAAAAGGAACAATAATTAATTAAATTCCATGTCATTCACAGGCGCTTTGATGTAATATTGTTTCACAACTGCAGCTGGTTGCTGCTGATGGCATTGGCCGATGAAATGGCCGTACTGGCTGTAGTTGTAACAGAAGACTGAAAGAAAAAATAAACCTCTATTAATTAAGCAAAAAATTTTAAATAACTAGAAACTTTTCATTTTTCTGACAAGTATTATATAGTACGATATGATTCTTTTATCTCTCGGGTTAATGTGAAAATATTCTTACCACACAGGCCAATTCTTCGGCGAAGGTCCTGGTCCGCATTGCTGTCTCTTTGTCTTTGTCTTCGTCTCTCCCTCCTTCCTTCTATTCTTCATACATAATCTCTCTCTCCTGCTGTCTTCTCTCTTCTCTCTCTCTCTCTCTCTCTCTCTCTCTCTCTCTCTCTCTCTCTCTCTCTCTCTCTCTCTCTCTCTGTCTATTCTCTCTCTCTCTCTCTATTCTCATTGATCAGTCTATTCCTCCTTTCTCTCCTCTCTATTTGTCTTATAATCCTCTCTCTTTCTAATTCAACTTCTCTCTCTGTCTCGCGTCTCCTTCTCTCTAAATCTTCCCTCTGTCGTTCCACCTCCTCCATGTCGCTATCATTGTCTGTGAAACAAGAAAACAAATTTTTAAAACAATGCGATGATAGATACTACTATTCTGACAAACAGGATGTTGTGGACCTTTTTGTCGAAAAACAAAACTGACACAAAAGATATACTAGTAAACATTAAATCACATGGCTTCTGCGTAGAGTCGTCTTGTTGCAATTGTTAAGGGCACATTAGCTCTGAAAAGAGCTTTTTCAAGGAAGGAAATGCTTATTTACATATTTGATTTGCTACTTACCATTATTCCTGCTATGCGACATCGTCACTATTTGATCGTTGATTGGTGAGTTTTGCTGAATTGAGTCTGCGGATCAAGAAAAAGCAAATAGTTATACATACTTATAGTTAAACACCTTTTTGAAAGATAAAGCTTTAGGCAGTAATTACAACGAATCTATCAGTATGTATGCAATGCTCAATAAGTAGGTGGTCGTACATATGCGTACAATAATTTAGCCAACATTATATAAGCTGGTTCCAATACGTACCATTTGGTTAGAAGCAGGAAACCTTTACACACTGGAGTCAGTTTGAGGTGTAGAACAGTGACTACAATTCAGAGCCATTTATACATTTGCGATTCAGTGCTGAAGAAAGGCTATTGTTATAAGGGATTAAAGCAATTAACATAATGTCTCTTTAATTCCCCCTGTGCGATCAAAAATATTCACTAGATAAACTAATCATAACAAACAACTCAGCACACATAAGTTTGTTTGGCAGAATAGAGATTTATTTCCAAATGTACTGTCAGACGAGAAGCATAAACTAATGAAATAAACCTCTGGACAGGTGGGATGGGTAAAGAATTAGAACTAAACAACTGAAGCCAAGACTAAGTACTTGACACAACTAAAGAAATGTAACTAGATAGCACGTAATATATACACTAAATGAATAAACAATATCAAATAACGTCATGTAAACAACTTGAATCTTCACCCGAAGAATCAGAAAAATCGTAATCAATACAAAAACTGGAATCACTACTGGACACGTGTTCTTGACATGGAGAATCAATAAACTCATTAACAACTGTACACAAACTAGAACCATTAGTGGGCACGTACAAAGAAGAAAAACTTGAAGTGGGTAGTCAGGAGGATGCTGGAGGAGCAGACGTGTTTCCCGCCGAAGAAAAGGGGCATTCACTTGTGCCTTCACGGTGCTGATTCACCTCCTGTTTAGTAAGCCAGCACTTGGCACAAATGTGCTGGACCCATTTTCGTTCATTATGGACATAACCTTAATGATCTTTGGTGTAGGTGCACTTCCCGGTTTGAAATGCACAACAAAAGTGCGCTGAAGGCTTTCCTTCTCCACTAGATGGACTGTCGCAAGAGCTCTGAATCCGAGAAGACGCCACAGCAGCATGAAGCAACTGAGTTTCCAAATGGGCCATGGAGTCGCCCCATCGAAGGCGACCACACTCAATCTCAAAAAGCACGGCAGCATGTAGTTTACGGACCGCAGGCCACGAAAACTGGGTTGCCAGCTACATTAAATTGGCAAAGTGATTGATGCGAGAACTGCGCTCTCTCTCACTAAGTCCGGGAAGGCGAAGGATCGAGGCGTATCCCGCGGCAAATTCGGCCAGCGTCAAATTATCATAGCTGACATCCTTAGAAACATAGCGCCGGCTCAACTGGCTGTGAGGCCAAATTTGCCAGTACAAAACTTTACTTGTTAGCTTTTCAGTCTTCCCAGAGCGTTGCTTCTTACCCTTTGAGCTACGGCGTTTCGGAGCATCATCATCAGAGCTCGCAGAACTCTCCGAATCTGACAACCCCAGCTCTACCAGCCGAGCCTTTGTTTTTTATGTCACTGCTGGTATATGCCTAAGATCTGCGGCGGTTAAACGGCGAGACTTGTTGTAATCCTTGTTCGTGGTCGTCGATGCTGGTTTGGGGGGCGGATCCCCTGATAGGTCGTGGAGCTCTGATCCTAGAGCCTTACGCTCAGCTAATCGCACCAACTCCTGCCTCTCAGCCTTTGCCTCCGCCACGGCTGCGCGTAACTCGTCGCATGATAGAGGTGAAGGAATAACATCGGCTTCACTGGATTCGATCGACATGTGGAGTCTCCACGTTCTCCACCTGAAGACACGGTGGTGGAAGGTCTGAAAGTTTGTGTGGCTGAGGAACCCCAGCCTCCATCACGGCATAATCCAGCCGGACGGAACGTTTACCACGAGAAGAAGCCATATTAAAGAATTAGAACTAAACAACTGAAGCCGAGACTAAGTACTTGACACAACTAAAGAAATGTAACTAGATAGCACATAATATATACACTAAATGAATTAACAATATCAAATAACGAACATATAATGAACTCAATCAATCAACTCTGATAGGGGCAATTAAATATTTTAAATGTTCTGTAAAATGAATAAATGGAAACCTCTATTGGCATCAAATTCAACAGCTGGACAAAGAAAATTAACTTTAGCACCTTTTCGGAAAAAAGTTGTTAGAAGTTGTCAAAATGGCTGTGTTAACCAATTGTTTTAAGGGTAGTGTTGAAAACCGCCGTTAAATTAAGATGCTCAAAATACAATACTCTAAAGAAATTACAAAAACTCTTTAGGCAACATCAATATTTTATCTAGCCACAGTGTGAATATCATTTCTACAACATACCAATGCATTTTAAGCCGTTAACTTAACGGCCGATTTTGGCAGTCTCTACCACATACCAATGCATTTTAAGCTGTTCAGTTAACGGCCGATTTTTGTACGTTCTACCACATACCAATGCATTTTAAGCCGTTAAGTGAATGGCCGATTTTGTACGTTCTACAACATACCATTACATTTTAAGCCGTTAAGTGAACGACCGATTTTTGTACGTTCTACCACATGCCAATGCATTTTAAGCCGTTAAGTGAACGGCCGATTTTTGTACGCTCTACCACATACCAGTGCATTTTAAGCCGTTAAGTTAATGGCCGATTTTGGCAGTCTCTAAAACATACCAATGCATTTTAAGCCGTTAAGTGAATGGCCGATTTTTGTACGTTCTACAACATACCAATTCATGTTAAGCCGTAAAGTTAACGGCCGATTTTTGTACGTTCTACAACATACCAATGCATTTTAAGCCATTAAGTTAACGGCCAATTGTTGTAAATTCTATAACATACCATTACATTTTAAGCCGTTAAGTTAATGGCCGATTTTGTGGTCAGTTATAGAAACATTGTGAGCCGTTAACTTAACGGCTTAAAATGTAATGGTATGTATATTTACATGGTGTGTATATTTATAAATATATTATCGTTAATATCACATACAAAGTTATTGGCTTAAAATGTTTTGGTATATAAAGCAAGATAATGGCTTAATAAGCCGCTATCTAAACTTCCCCAGCTTACCTACAATGAACAGCATAATGATCAGATAATACAGGATCATGTATAGTAAGGTGGGTCGCAGATTTTTCATCAGGTCTTGTAATAATTAAGTCCAAAACATGATTGCTTTTATGTGTAGGTGAATCAGGATTAAAGACAGTCAAATTGAAACAATCCAGTAGATCAATAATGCAATTCGCATTATTATCTTTAGTGTCATTGATGTGAAAGTTAAAATCACCAGAAATTATCAGTTTGCCAGAAGACGTAACCAGTCGTTTCAAGAGAGCAGAGAAATCATAAAAAAATAACAAGCTATTTGAATAAGATGGAAAATAAACGATAATAATACGATAAGCCGACAACTGATGATGAAGTATCAGTTCCATAAATTCAAAGGATGTGTAAGATATTGTTACATGATGATTAATTTTCAGGCAATTTTTATATATTATGCCAACACCACCACCAGTACGATTAAGACGAGAAACATAAGAAAACAAATATCCTGCAGTAGGACAAATATCATGCACAACAAAGTCAGAATTAGTATCTTTAAGCCAGGTTTATTGTATTGCTACTATTATGTTATTGCATTAAATTTCGTTTGTTTGTTTTTTCTTTTGTAATCGAAAGGTCACACTTTTAGTATTTAGATTATTTTTAATAATATAATTTGGCACTTTCACTAGCACTTTTTGCTAGTTTTTAGTCACCAATTGAACTGAAGTAGCTCAACCAATGAAAACCCAGGTCTATAATATAATAATGATAATAATAATAATACGAATATTTTAGCAGGATGGACACTTCAACAATGAACATTGCTGTTATCAACAGCGTGTCCTGCTTTTTTATACTAATAAAAATTGAGTGGATTATTAAGAAACAATCGATGAATTACAAAAAACATAGAAGTTGATTTTCAAGAGATCGATTATAGCCAGTAGACTTTCATAGTAACATTGTGAACAAGAAGTTGTGCGGGTAACACTTTACTATAGAGAGCTTACGTGTCACATAAACGGGGAAATGGCAGACGGCAAATACAATTTTCAAGGCTTTATTCAAGGCTTGCACTAAACGTTTGGCACTTAAGCGTGAGAGGAACTTTTGCGTCAAACAAGAAATAGTCGGTTACGTCAAATAAGAAAAGAGCCACGTTAAAACGACAATGCGGCATGGGAAAAAAGGCCACTGACATGACCCTTTTTGTATCTACTGCAGAATGCAGTAGATACTATGTCATCGTGTTGAAAATGGATATACTTTATGCTTCACTCAAATTATGAGATCACGGTATATTGGTATTCACCAGAACATGTATGAGTTCTGACACGAAGTTCTATGCTTGTTAACAATAGAAAGTGTTAACAATAGAAAATTCGGAATATTTTCGGAAAATACACGGCAACAAACAAGTAAAGGCGAAATGACATACGAATCGACGACCAAATGTCTTTCGGAATCACGGACAGGTAACTGACAAGCACGAAGTTCCATGTGACTGACGACTAGACTGTTGACAAGTTTGACAGGATTCAAGTCACTGAAAATCTCAGTGGTAAGTGATGTTTTTAACAATGTTTTTATGCCCATTGATAAGGTTCAGCTTTAATAGAATGTGTCAGGTTTATTCTTATGGAGAATTATTAAATCATTATTCAATTTTGAGGTCGTTTTTGAGCGGCGGTAAGTAATACAATACTTGAAGTGTTCGTCTCGATCTCGAGCCTTTCGCAAATGTTCTATCTTTTAGCAACAGTAAACAAGTTTACAACTATTGCATGTAAACTATCAAATAACTCACTTCATTGTATAATATTTCAGCTCCTATTAAGGAAATGTAATGGCCTTCAGTATGTACGAAGAGCTGGATCTTGATTGCAAGGCCAAACAAACACTATAGCAATTCCTTTTACAAACCTATGACACTGTCTATGAAAGTTGTCTCTATTGATGGACGTAAAAACATTGTTAAAAATATCACTTACCAAGTTATTCCGAACGTTTAATTTCCGAAAGACATGTGAGTCGAGGTAATAACAAACTGCCCTGTCCAACTCCATAAAATTCCTCATCATTCTTCGTGTTTTTCTTTTCGATGCATTTCACATTATTTGTCAAACATATTTCTATAACACTTTTGCAGTAGATACATGCACCTGTCAGGTGCCTTTTATTGCCATTTGCAACAAACATGAAGCTTAGTAAGCTCTCTATTCTCTGAAAGTTCTACTGTGAGTATGTTTTGCGTGGCATAACTGGTAATGTACATTCACGCTGGGCATAAATGAGCCCGAAATCGCTCATCAAAACGTCATCGTTTTACGGCTTGGTATAACTTTTTTGTTAGCAAATTGTTTACCTTTATTATGCATATCGAAAGAACTCCTAAGTCCTTCCATTCGTATGATTTTTTTTGATTTTTGAATTTTT
This sequence comes from Telmatactis stephensoni, assembly GCA_029948255.1. NCBI lineage: Eukaryota > Metazoa > Cnidaria > Anthozoa > Actiniaria > Isophelliidae > Telmatactis > Telmatactis stephensoni. The sequence continues at coordinate 349,734 of JALIZF010001654.1, read as the reverse complement.
GAAGATAAGTATTAGAAATACTAATGAGAAATTTCTAGTAACAGCGTTGAATGTCATAATGACGTCACCAATAATTTAATATATCTCTAATAAAGCTCAAAGGCCGAAGGTGTTTGTGTTTTAATATGCAAACATGTTATTGTAGTCTCAAACGTTCATTCAAATGTGAATTCCTATTTTCGATAGCTTCTAATAGCCATTAATTGAGCCCCAGTGACATCAATTTTATGACATCATCGTAAATTAAATTTCCTTTATAACTCAGCAACAAGTTGTCGCATCGAAATAAAAATTACACCAAATGTTAGAGAATGTTATTCGCTATCAATATTTGTACCTTTGAGAAACTCTGGAGTTGATCTGGATTTTCTCGAGAATTGTAACAATTCACTGTGACGTCAAAATGACATAAATGGTAACTTTCTGCATAAGAACAATAAAGCACTAAATGTAATAGGCCACCTCCGAAAATTTGGTCCCAATCGATGGAAGACTATTAAAGATATGAAGGTTTGAGTAAAATGATGACGTTTTGATGAGCAATTTTGGGGTCATTTATGCCCAGCGTGATTTGAGATGGATTTCCAAACAAACGATGCAAAGACATCAGCCCTGATTCAGGACACCACATAACCCGCATGTATTTTTGTCGGCACGCCTTGCAAAACCATTTACTGTTCTTGAGGCTCTTTCTTAAACTTGTACAATGAAAGTGATACTAAAGAAGACACGTGTCGCAAAAGATGCTATCTTCACAATTGTCAATGGTTGCTTTTCCACAGGGAGTGCAAATGAATTTCTCTTTCTTTCTTCGTTAGTAAGACTTTAAGCCAAGCTTCTTCATCAAAATACTTGGCAATTCTATGAATGTCAACATTTTCTCCATCCTTTACAGAATCTGGTATGATGTGAATGTTTGTAATATCAACTTTGTTCAGAAATCTGTTCCCAGCTAACGCCTTGCACAGTGCCAGTCTATTTATAACAAAACCAAGAATAACCAACTTTCTCTGAGGGTTGTAGCTTACAAAACAGTACCAGTTGATTCTTCTCGATTTTCCTTTTTTTTTTATTTGGGCAGGCAAGCAACTGTTGTTTCTGCTCCTTTTGCTCGTCCTCATTTTTTTCAGTTTTTGTGGCATTTTAATCTCACGGAAGTCAAAAGAAGCACCGTCATTTTTGTCTTTTTTCAGTATGTTTGTTTCCTCTTGTTGATCCAGCTGCATCTGTAAGGGCACCTCCACTTCTGCCTCATGTGATTTGTTAGCTGGCACTTGATCGACCATTATTAAATCTTCAACAACTCTTTCAGATCTTTGCTTCTTCCTTTCAATAACTGGCGTCAGATTTCCTACAGGACATTCACATATTGCACATTCTTGGCCCAGTTTCCAAGCTTGAACTATTTTTTGAAGTAGTCCATGTATTCTTGTAAACGTTTTTATACCACCTTCGCTAAGAAGCGATGCCAATGTCTGTGCCGTTTGCATGCCTAAATTTTTGTGAATGTGATAAGGTTTTTTTGTGTTCCTTTTTCCTTTTCTGAAATTGAAGAAATTACAGAAACGTCATTCTCACAAGCTTCTACTTCTTAATTTTCATTGGTGGAAATGTTTGGCTTATGAATAGTGAATAATAATAATAATAATAGTTTATTCACAATTAATCACAATCACGGAAAGGAAGAAAAAGAAAAAAATTGTATACATATACATGAAAAACTGAAAGGAGGAAAGGAAGAGTTTATCCCTTTCTAGTCCACCTCCCTGACACTAGGCTAATGAATAAATAAAACATCAACATCCACAATTTCTATAAATGTATAATATATAAATACATAAAACTACAATGGACTGTAGAATGGTTTTCAGAGTGCTCAACATATTTTGGAGCATTAATAATAATAATAATAATAAATTGTAGTTTGAGACTTTAGAGAAGATTCATTGTTTTATAGCTGGTTTCATATGATCTTAGACGATCGCACTCATCAGGCAAGTTACAATGAATGACCGTTGAGATGTTTCTGGCAGATTTACACCCAATTTCAAAATTACGCGACCTATTAAATTGGCGATGGCTTGTCTGGATTTTAAGCTGCTGTCAATCAAATTGTAATGCCGCGGACTAGAACTTGTAAAATTTTAGCTTTCTAAATTCAGAAACAAAACAAACTTGAATTTATTGACAGAACATTTAGTATTTTTCGGCTTTTGATGTAAATTTGAGCTTGCTTCAGGGAGAACGAATAGTCGGAGATTTGATTGACGGTAGTCAAAACACTGAAAACCCTTTCAAGTGTCGTCTGCAAAGGTCGCGTAATTTTGAAAATAGGTGTACACATATATTACAATATATGTGGTTGCTAAGTGATCGTTTTATGATGTAACGTCAAAATTCCTGAGGGTAAATTTATTCCAGTGAGGGCATGGACTAGCTAATTTGTTGCGCTTATTTAATGTACATAGGTGTTTTTTTCCAAATTATTATAAATTTCTTGCTTAGGCACAAATTACATTTTTTTTAGATTGTTATATGACTGGCATTTCTTAAGTATTTTCCACTTAATGTTGAAATGTTTGTTGGTGTCTTTTAAGTTCTATATATGTTAAATTCTGTTTCATTTCTTCTGTTGTGTCAAAATGACGTTTCATGGTTACGGTAGCGTTCTTTGAAGTTGGTTGCTAGTCCTACGTAGGTTTCTGTTGATGTATTTGTTTCGACTGTAGCTTGGTAGACAGCATTGTTTTGAAGGCATTTACCTTCTAGTTGACATTCTTGTTTTTGTCTACAGTTGCATTGTTTTTGTTGAGTTGTTGTGTTGTTGGTTTCAGAGAGGATTTTTTTGTTGTGGGAAGCAATGATAGACTTAACATTAGGCATGCACGAGTAGCTGAGCTTTAGAGTGTGTATGTTGAAGATCTGGTGAAGTGGGTGGCCTTTAGGGAAGCATTTGTCTACGGCGTTTAGGAATTTTTTTTAAATACATAAACTTATATACAATATGTTAAATATAATAAAATAGATTTAGAAAACCGATGTCTCTTACATTAATTGACTTCTTAGTTTCTTCTTAAAAGTTCTTAGATTTTCTGCTTCTGCACTTTCTTTTGATAAATTGTTCCATAAGTTTATAATACGTATAAAGAAAAAGTATTTGTAGCTGTTTAATTTGGCAGCTTTTGTCTTTAACTTGAGACGATGGTTAGCTAGATCTCAATGGTCTAAAGTTATCAGCAAATATAACGAATTCTTGGGGGTTTAAACCATTCAGCCTATTAATCGATTTATAGCATTCAGTTAGAGATGAGAATTTTTTTTTTCAAGCATTGGCCATTTTAGGCAGTTCAATTGATCATCGTACAGCATATCCTTATCCGTCTTGAAGCATGCCTTTGTACTTTCTCCAAAATATCAATGTCTTTCTTCAGATGTGGGTACCATACTAGAGAGCAGTTTTTGAGTATTGGTCTAACTAATCTCTTGTATAATTTTGAGAATAAGTCTGGATTTTTTGGTCCTATAGTTTGTTTAATAAGAACACTATTAGCTTTATTTGCACATTTAGTGGCTTGTAAGCTCCTTGACAGATTTGATGCAATATAAATGCCAAGATCTTTGACTTCAGATACTGTCTTTAGTGTGCTGCCACATAATTTATATTCAGGACTTGATTTGTCGTTCTTTTTTGAGATATGCATCACTTCACATTTTTTAGTGTTAACCCTTGTAGAACCAGACATATGTAAAACCTATGTAAATGCTATGTGCTGAGGCTATGTAAAGCATATGTTGTAACTACTTAAAAACTATGCATATGGCAATTATGCAGATACTATGTAAATTGTATAGAAAATGCTATGTTTTCGCTAGTCATTTGGAACGCTTTACATAGTATTTGAAAGCTATGTATGCGTAGAAGACAAATTGAGGTGTTAGTTAAATAGCTTTTACATAGACAAACCATATCTTGTAAATAGGGTTTGAATAGCATACACATAGAAATAGCATATGGTATGAATAGTGTTGCAAATAGGGCATAGATGTAAATAGGGTTCCAATAGCATATACATAGAAATAACATATTGTATGAATAGCATATGCATAGAAATAGTATATTATATGAATAGCTTATACATAGAAATAGCATATTATATGAATAGCAGATACATAGAAATTGCGCATTATATGAATAGCATATACATAGAAATAGCATATTATATGAATAGCATATGCATAGAAATAGCATATTATATGAATAGCATATACATAGAAATAACGTACTATATGAATAGCATATGCATAGAAATAGCATATTACATGAATAGCATATACATAGAAATAGCATATTATATGAATAGCATATACATAGAAATAGCATATTATATGAATAGCATATACATAGAAACAGCATATTATATGAATAAGCATATACATAGAAATAGCATATTATATAATTTTCACTCCAACGAACTGCATGGAATATATTCTAAAATAGTTCTAAATTAAATACTAAAATTATGAAATACTATAAAAGACATGATTCCTACATCGATACTTTAATATGAGTAAAGATTATGTTTTGGTAGACTATGAAATAAAATTATAAAACATGATACACACTTTTTAAGTCAAAACAATAAAATGTCTAAGTTGTATACTATCATATGATCCTTTGAAATGCATTTACAGTCATCTGAATGGGGTGTCTATAAAACGAAGACCGAAGACCAAAGACCCAAAAACGAAGACCCCCCAAAAATCAACTGCAAAACACTTGAAAATCGCCCCAAATAGCTATATCGACCAAAGAACATTAAGGACTTGAATATCATTTAATTTGGCAAGGGTCTTCGTTTTAGAGAAAACCCTACCTATACTATAAAACGAAGACCCCCTCAAAATCAGCTCCAAATCGCCTAAAAATAGCTCAATATAGTTTGCTTGACCGAACAACGACAACAAGCGATAGGATTTGAACTTATCGATTGATTTGGCAAGGGTCTTCGTTTTAGAGAAAACCCTACCTAAACTATAAAACGAAGACCCCCTCAAAATCAGCTCCAAATCGCCTAAAAATGGATCAAAACATGCAGTTTTATTGACTAACTCCCATCAACAAGAAACAACAGGGCTTGAAATCGACTAAAAATGTGCTTGTATTTTAAAGTATCTACACGATCCGCAGACACTTCTATTTTCACTCACTCTTTTTCCTTTGTCTGTCTTTCTTTCTTTTTGTGTGTGGGTGGGAAGGGGCGGGGGGTAGGGAAGGGGATGGGGATATCAGCGGCCAACCCCTTTGAGCAGCCACTGTAAGTTTACGGCAGCCCCTACGTTTTAAAGAGATATGTGAAAGTTTTGCGCCAAAGACTTGAATTATTTCGCTACCGTTGATTCGGCCTGCTCAGATTTAGGGAAGGACCACAAAAAGTGGAATTCATACTTTTTTAGTAGACTCGAAGGAATTTTTCTTATGTGATAATGGCAAGACAGGAATATTTTCTCCATAACTGGAAAACAAAATTTGGAATAATTGCTTTTTTGACCCAATCCCCTTCTCTCCACCATCAATTTTCTATTGGTCAATAGGGACTGTCTCTGGTAGCCGGGATTTTTTTCTTTCGGTTTTTGTGTTCGCCAGGGAAAAATTGCATTGTAGGCGATTTGGAGCTGATTTTGAGGGGGTCTTCGTTTTATAGTTTAGGTAGGGTTTTCTCTAAAACGAAGACCCTTGCCAAATCAATCGATAAGTTCAAATCCTATCGCTTGTTATCGTTGTTCGGTCAAGCAAACTATATTGAGCTATTTTTAGGCGATTTGGAGCTGATTTTGAGGGGGTCTTCGTTTTATAGTATAGGTAGGGTTTTCTCTAAAACGAAGACCCTTGCCAAATTAAATGATATTCAAGTCCTTAATGTTCTTTGGTCGATATAGCTGTTTGGGGCGATTTTGTGTTTTGCAGTTGATTTTTGGGGGGTCTTCGTTTTTGGGTCTTTGGTCTTCGGTCTTCGTTTTATAGACACCCCATCTGAATGTTGATCAAAACTTAGAAATCCATAATTTGAAGTGTCACATATCTCTAACAAATCAATTACTGCTTGAAACCACTGCTTGATGTGGTGCTTGATGTTACAAATTCCATTCATTGCAACAGTTCAGTTCTCCATATATTAGGTCTACTGCTTTAATGGACACTTGGCTTGTTGCAAACTAAGCACAGTACAATGTACCTGAAAATCATAAACCAATCAGGTTCTTAATAATATATTATTGCAGTTAAAAACCAATTCAAGGACTATACAGAATACCAACTGTGGAAACCAAATATTTGGCAAAATTCTTAATGAACTGTGGCATCTGACAAAAATGTCTACTCTAAACATCTAAATAGATTGACTCAATTGACTCGATAGATTGACTCAGTGCAGTCAAAGTTGAGCTGAATTGTTAAGCATTAATTTATAAGTTTGTTTGAATCAAAGTTTTTAATTTAAGCATGATGACCACATGTATGTACCAGGTAATTGTCTTTAGATGGAAAGTCATGTATAAAGGCTTACCAGTTTCAGCATTGACTTCTCTACGGTTTTCAAGCAGTTATTCTTCTAAATATTATTCCATATGGTTGAAAATCTTTCTAGATTAGTTCCTAGCTTAACTGAGGAACAATTAAGGCCAGTTTTTATCACAAAACAAAGGATTTTCAAGCAGAGATTCACAATTTACAAGCATCATAACGATCATGGCAGTCAAAGGCGCCAAATATTCAAATGAGGTCACATGATAAAAAGATGGTCTTTCATTGGCCATTTCCGATATTAGCTACCAGTTCCTCTCGTATTTACTGGGAAAGTAAACCCAAGCAAAGTAACACCGCTGCCAAACGCAATGCGCATGTGTGCGTTCCAAATTTTTCAAAATGGCGGATTTCTGTGTGGGGAACGCGAGAGAATGATAAAATCGTGATAGAAATGACCCCAAAAAAGTTACAGCGGTTAGATGTTTTATTGATCACAATGCTATGAACTGACTGGAACTTAATGTAAAGGTTTTGTTTGCTGGGATGTTTAATTTATCGTTTTGAAAGCTGTTTTCGAAGCTCAATTTGGCGATGTTGGTGTTCTTCGTGTTTTTTGATGAAGTCCTATTTAGAAAGAAGCAAAAGACAGAGAGCAGACATTGTAGTTTGGAGAAATTTGCTGCTTGATGTTCACAAGGAATTCTTCGAGTTTATCTTCAGGTGCCATTCCAATCACTGCGCCAAATACTTGTCCATAATGGTTGTGTGGATGACTGTCCATAAAATAGACTTTGTTGCCTTGACCAACAAAACAGACTGTCATTCCGTTGATTATTACTAACGCTGCAAGGTTTTGTTCTCTAACAAGCAGTTGTAAATAGAAGGAAAGAGAGCTCTGAGGTATTTGAGGATCCACACAAGTAATAGAAAGATCTGTCTCTTCCAATGTCACCGGAGCAATTACAGCTGCTAGATGTCCTTTTGCTTCAGCTACACTGAAAAATGGATTACCAAGACCTTGTGTTACAATGTCATATATCTGGTTTCCTCGAGCAATGGCTGACAACAATAATGACAACCATGCTTGATTAATGTCAGAGTTATAGTTCAACTGGAGTGCTGCATATTGCAGTGAAGTTATGTATTTCTTTACCAATAGCAAGACAATAAAAGTGCAAGCATTAGAGCCATTTCTGCCAAACATAGTTGCTTGTGACAGCTCAGGGGGTAAAAACCAAAATCTGGAGAAACCAAGTGATACTTTTGCAATTTGAATACTGACTGCAACTGGCTGAGGCACTGCCTGAGATGTTTGCACAGAACTTGCACTATTATTATTGTGTGGCTGAGGAAATGTGAAAGTGTCTAATTCTTTGTCAATATGTGATTCCCATGCACTTGAGGAATAATATGCAGGGTCTACTGTTTGGTTGACATGAACATTATCATCACCACTTTCATTGTAATCATCATCATCATCATCTGAGTTGTCTTGAGTTGTGTTGTTTGATCTAGATGTTGGTTTAAGAAGGCTCTGATTGAAGGATGTTGCTAATTCGTTTATTTTGACATGAAGATTTGTAGTACATATTGGGCATTTCTTTCCTACCAAGTTGAAACATGATTTATGGATGGTGTGGAAACAAGTCTTTTCGCATCAGAAGTTGAGTTGATGTTGCATTTAGGATAATCACAAACTTTGCTTGCATCTGGATCTATTGCAGGGGCAGACTTGTGGTGAGTGTAAGCAAATGGGAGAGCTTTTGTGTCTACAGTGGAATCAAAGGTGTGAAGATGGTATTTCTTAACATTTTTCTTTCTGGTGTTAGTTTCATTTTGGTCCACCTGAAAATAATACATGCAGATAATATTGGGATTAACAAATTTTGAACTTTGAGTATTACTAGTTGACATGTCAGTCTGATCTCAAAGTTACCTTCTTCATTGTAAACATCTTTACACTGAAGAAGGTCCAAGATCAAGCCGAAATAAGCTTGAGACAACTAGTAATATTAAAAGTTATTATGAATCCTGGCTGCAATTTCCACATTTTGAACTAATTTATTGATAAAACCATTTTGAATATATTTTGTTATAAAACCATAAAAGGGTTTGCAAAAAAGCCCGTAGAGGGAACATACCTGTTTTGATTTACCCAAGTTCTTACCAACTGACTTTATAGTTGAAAGGAGAACTTCTGCAGATTTACCAGCAATGATACTCATATCCTTTTCAGAACACCCTCGTGAATAGGGTTTTACAAAAGTCTTTTGGAAACATTGTTCTGACTTGGAGGCTGCAATTGCTGTTGCTTTGGATTTTATTTGCTGTGCATTATCATAGACTTGTATGTTATTCCTCAGTATACTGTGCCAAATCTCTACCTTTTTTTCAGTAATGAGAGTCATCCATAACTTTTTCAAATTAAAGTAGCTGGGAAACTTTTGCTTTTGGTACCATAAATCACTTAGCATTGATAGTGTTGATCTGTCATAGTGTTTTCTTTTCCAGATTATAAACAAAATTAGTAGCTGCAACAATTGTCTCAATATATCTTTCAAGATCTCCTGATCTAAAAATTAAAGAATAATGAAAAAAGCCAAGTGGAATAACTTCTTCAAGTAGGTGTAACAGACAGGCATATTCTATATCTTTGCAAAGCTTGAATTTCTGAACGACTTTTGATCTGATTTTCAACCATCCCAAGAACACAGCAGTTATCAAAATGTTGATGCAGAAAGGTTTTGGCTTGAGTGGCAAATCAGATCCAAATATTTTATGGTAAACAGTTCCAAATATGAAGTGATACATTTTGATGATATCTTCTTGAAGATTAAGAAACACATGAAATGGGCCTTGCTCAGGGATAATTGAAAGAATTCTTGATTCATTAGATTGTGCTATTAGTTTTTTTTGATAGAACCATGTTGGCCAGTCTCCAGGGGCTGGCAATACATATAGTTGTAGGTAATGTTGAAGGTCAGGACATTGAGAAAATATGTGCTGAATGGCTGCTTGGTAGCCCTCCATGCTTTTTAAGGATTGCTCAAATTCATCTATGAGCACTGTTGTATTCAGTGTAGATAGCTCCGCGTGTGATAGTTCAGAATACACCCTAAAATAGAAAGTACTGAATTAGAAATGGCTGCTTATGAATGTGTAAAGCTAATATAATATTGGTTAAATAAAAAGCAATTGGAAGCTAACTACCACAGATGTAAGTATTGAATATTATAGTGCTCACACTAAACCCATGAAACAAATGGTATTTATTAGTGCTAAATAATATTTATTACAATAAAAAACAAACAATTTAGTATGAATTAGTAGTATTTAGTACTAATTGTTCATGGTTTTAGGGTGACAACTCAAATTTATGTTATTTTACATGGCATTCTTTCAAAAAATGTTTTATGCCTTTCTTGGTTATATGTATTGAACATTTCTAGTATATATTCAAAAATTATTCCTCCTCTACAATTTTTTTCTGAACCAGCCACTTTTACTTTCACATTGCTGTGTTGGCTGCCCTTTTTCAATGGTAGGTGTACTGCAGGTATATTTTTGTGAACATCTAATAGGCTGCTTGCCATATGTGTGGCAATGGATAGCTTGAGCTCTGATGGACGCCTAATTGTTAAAATGTTATGGAAATCATCCAGAAGATTGACCATAAGAAATTGTCCCTATAATTTAAAGCAAAAAATGAAAATGTATAATTAGACAATTGTATTAATAAAGCTCTGGCATTAACATACTACATTAGAATATTCAGTAAACCACTGAACATTATAGAATTAGATTGTGCAGAAAAAGCAGCTCATATATGTTGTTGCAGTACTACTGGGTAGTTTCTGATCAGCTGTTGCTTGTGTCTGTCAATATTTCTTGGACTGGGGCTGAAGCCAAGAATCCTTCCAGAGTTCATTGCTACACGTGAAGCTCCATGTTGTTGGAGGAAAATCCCTTCATCTTTCTGGAGTAGACAAGTTTTTTGTGATCTGTTGAAAGACATGAAACAATGTTACTTCAGCATTGATTGAATTTGTTATTTCAAAAATTTATAATATCATGAGTACCACAAAAATGTCTGTCAATCAGCCTGCAATAATATTTACAAATTTGAGTTACCTGAAATAGGCAAGTGTATGCAATAATACAACTGTTCTTTGCTCTTGAATGATAGAGTACTCTTCACTAAGCCGAGTATCATTCCTAGAAATTGACTTTAAAACCAAGTCATACAGCCCAGGTGCATGGATTTCAGTAAATTTTCTCATCAACTCTGGATTGTAGAGAGGTGTGTCATCTTGTGTTGTGTAGTGATGGTATAATGCCAGTTGAAAACGTTGGACAAGATCATCAAATGAGCTGCCTGCATTTCAATGAAATGGTTTTGAATTAGCAACAATATTAAGTAACCAATATGCTGACTTTTTAAAATGGATATTAACAAATGTATATTATTAAATTCAATTTAATGTCAAACTCATTTTTAATTTTTTTGTCTTCTAAGCTTGTTTATCTTGTGCTCTATAGCTCTCAGTGTGTTTACATTACATATAAAAGAGCATGGCCCACATGTTTCACATTTCATAACTTAAATTTAAAAACTTTTATATACCTACAAAAATCATGTACAAGTAGCTGTTATTAAATGTGGTAGTGGTTTCAATCTATTTCAGTTGCTAGAGCCATGTAATAATTTTGCCGTGGATAGTTAATTTTGTTTCTGACATCTATTCTAATCATAACCTTTATGTGAATTATTTTTATGCATGTATAGTAAGAAACATAATTACCAACAGTATTTTCTTTTTCCAACGCCTGATTTATTCTTTCCCAAGTGTCTCTATCTATGGTAACCCTCCCCTCTTTATGCCAAAGTTTGATCCCACAAAAGTCAGCAAGTGCATTTAGCCTTGTGAAAAGGTTTTCAAAAAGAATTTTAGTTTTTTGTAGGTTCCCAGAAGTACTGTCAGTTTGAGTTTCACTGTCTTGCAATCTGTCATGAAGATGTAAAATAGGGGATCCAGTAAACTGCCATATCTGTAAAAGAAAAGCCCAATCAATCCCTGAAGTTCCTAAAGTTTGTTTTAAAATGCTTAAAACATATGTTTGTAAAGAGTTGGACCTTTTTTAACTGAAGGGGACTTGAAAGTACTCCACTGGTGTTGGGGGTTTTCCCTTGCTCTTGATCGTTACACGTAACACTTTCTTTGTCACACTGCAAACAAAATGCCAGTTGTTCATGTCCGGATCCATATATTAAACAAAATCTGTATACACACACACACACACACATATATATATTATATATATTCGATATTTCCTCTTTGAATTCTCTTTTAGTAGTTCGTCATTTCGCTTGGCGTACCTTCATCAGAACGAATACATTTGTAAACAATGCACGAGGCAGTTGTGTGACAAAAGTTTTTTTAGTTGAAGTATTTCATTTCTTCACACAATAGGTTTTCTCAATTTAATTTAAAAACAAAAACATATAAGCTTTATGTTTCTGTTCTACTTGCGAAGCCGTAAAAGATCTGGAATGTGTCTGAGAGATTCTACTTACTTCTTTTGCTCGCGCTGCTGAGACGTACAGTGGGCGATCTTTAAATTCATCGTCTGCAGTTTGTTTGCAAAGGTTGCACCACCTTGTTCCTGGACGATATCCAGACATCTTAGCACCAACCTCGTCAAATAGAGCGTGAAATCGGTGTGGAATTTTATTTGTGCTCAGCCGCGAATGCTGAAAGTTTTCTGGTTTGGGGCACGAACATCGCACGTTTTGTCTTCGTGCGACGTCCCAGTGATAGCGATAAGGCTGAGAATTTTCCGGTACCTGTTAAGCTCTACTTATCTCAGAGTTTATTGTGTAAAGCCTGCCTTGGCATGCTCTGCCTGTCCGTGTTTTTTCGGCTTTCATACATTGGCCTGCTTTGTTTTCTCCACTGTCCATACACTTGTTGCAACAACAGCATGAATACAATGGCGGTAGCAGTGCATGACTTTCGCTTCAGCCTTCATTTTCGCCTTTGGTGCAAGTGGGAAACCATGTGGTGCAAGGGATATGTTGTAGAAAATATAATAACCTAAGTTGTCTGAAGTTTGCTCGCTCGGCTTTGCTTTCTGTGGCTCGGTTTTTTGAATTTCGCGCCTTGGAAACTTGTTTTGTTTACAAAACTAAATAATTGCTATGGGGATGGAGAGGGGACTTGCTGCACCGGAACTAAAATTTGTGAGCATGCGCATTGCGTTTGGCAGCGGTGTTAAGCAAAGTGAAATGTCATAAGAAGAGAAGATTTATATCTGTCATGTTTGAAACAACAAAATATTACTTTCAAGGTTATTTTGCAGCTACAGAAAACACATCAGCAAATGTTAAGCACAAATAAGAATTCAAATTTTCAAAGCAGCAGCATAAATGAAGGTCTATGATGTTGTGTGTCAGAATTTTCCAAGATCCACATTTTTCAATGTTTTTTACTATGCAATTTATACAGGCTGCAAAGGAAATACATAGAAGTATAAAAGGTATTTAACATTGATATACTATGTGAATTATATGTATTTTATCACATAGTCAATACATAAAGACTACATAGAAAATACATAAGAGTATGCAAAAGCTATTAAACATTGATACACTATGTGAATTATATGTATATGTATCACATAGTCAATACATAAGACTACATAGAAAATACATAAGAGTATGCAAAAGCTATTTAATATTGATACACTGTGAATTATATGTATGTTATCACATAGTCAATACATAAAGACTACATAGAAAATACATAAGAGTATGCAAAAGCTATTTAATATTGATACACTGTGAATTATATGTATGTTATCACATAGTCAATACATAAAGACTACATAAAAAATACATAAGAGTATGCAAAACCTATGCTTGCCATTAAAGATATTTAAACTCTATGTTGCATTATCACATAGTGAATACATAGAGTAGCATTTGCTTAAATAGCAAATGCATAGCTATACAAACGCTATGCTAATATTGTACATAGGTTTGACATATGTATGTTAAGACTATTCGGTATTCATATAGCTTTGACATAGTTTCTAACTATATTTTAAATACCCACAGACTATGTGATTGTAGTGTGCACATACTAAATACATAGGCAGTCACAAGCATTGCATAGCTAGAACATAGTGCAACATAGTAAAACAATAGTATTGACATAGGTTTTACATATGTCTGGTTCTACAAGGGAAGGCTTAGTTGCCAGTCACTACTCCATTGCTCCAGAGAATGTAAGTCCTTCTGTAATACATGCATATCTTCGTCTGTGTTTCTTAATACTTTATACACTTTCATATCATCAGCAAATAGTTTGCATTGCAATGTTAAGTTCCGTGTTATGTCATTGATGTAAATAATGAATAAAACAGGGCCTAAAACCGTTCCCTGTGGTACCCCAGAGAGTACTGTTGTGTCCAGGATGAATAATTTCCCCGTGGCGATTCATCAAGAAGCTTCTAACCCATGATAATAGTGGGTCTCTGATTCCATATGAGTGGAGCTTTAATAGTAAATGTTCATGTGGGACAGAGTCAAAGGCCTTGGAAAAATCCAAGAACACAGCATCCATTGATAGACCACCATTTCTACTGCTTCACCTATCATAAAAGACTGACAGTTGTGATAGAACAAGACTTGCCTTTCATGAAGCCAAATTGATCTGGGATAAAAATGTCCTTGTTTATCCAGATATCCACGAGATGTTGCCTTGCAATTTTCTCACACACTTTACAAGGAATTGAAGTTAGTGACACGGGACAGTAATTATCACATTTGTTTTTTGCACCCTTCTTCTGTAGTGGGATAATATCAGCTTTCAACAGTCTGGCATCTTGCCTGATGAAAATGACAAATTAAAGATCATGCAAAGTGATGCAGCTAAAGTATCCGTACAGTTCTTTAAAATCAATGGGTGGATGCCATCAGTGAGACTTGCGAGGATTCAGTTCTTTAAGTAACTTTGCAACGTCATCAGTTGAACAGTGAAGTGAACTGAGGCTATCATCTGTGATGGCCTGTCAAAATGTTGGAATACTCTGTAGATTTTTGCTCGTGAAGACAGATGCGAAGAAATTATTCATGCACTCAGAAATGTCCCTTTCATCGATTAATGTTTCCATTGTCGAATTTCATAACAGTTAAATCATTAGACCCTCCACGTTGAGTTGACATAATTCCAAAATAGTTTATGTTCTTTTTTTGTCCTACATATTGTTCTTATGTTCCTATATTTTGACCATAAATTGGCATTGTCTCTTGATTTAGTTTTCTTGTATAAACACTTCCTTTTTCGAGCAAGTTTGGTTATATCTTCCGATATCCATGGAGCATGACGATTTTTTCTTCTTGTTTTTCTTGGGGATACACTGGACTTCACAATCTTCAACGTCTTTACTAGCACCACATTTGTCGTCCTGACAATCTTCTTCATCTTCACTAGCACCACCTTTGTCATCTTGACAATCTTCAACATCTTTACTAGCACCAACTTTGTCGTCCTGACAATATTCATCAACTTCACTAGCTGTGAGCATGGCTAGAAGTCTCTTATTGGCTAAACTTAATACCGTAAAACTAAGATGAAATACAATAACACACAGATTACAAATATGTCTAATCAATGGGCAACTGAGTGCTTGTTAACATGCAATTGGATAAATATATCTACAAGGCAATAAAATGAATATACATGCAACACTAATAATGGTAGCAATAAGATATTTAAAGAATTATCTAAATACAATCATGGGTCAATCAATAAACTGTCTATGATTACAATATAATTATATAAGATGATTTACCTTGTCTAGCCACTTAAAACTTGAATGAGAATTAATACTTGTACCACTTGTACTTTCGATCCACAATCAAAACTAAACACTAGAGTAATAACTGTGAACTAAATACCTAGTGATGTGACATTCCATTTCAGGGCAGATGTTTACAGGATATGAACTAACAGCTAAAAGAATGACACAAACCTCAGGCATGTAACTAATAATAGACTGGCAGTACTAAGCTATTTTACTATCTCCTTAAACTATGTCTGTTGTGATTGTGCTAATCCACTTATCAATCTGACCTAATGTTAAACTGACTTTGCCTAGCAATGGTCACATGGCTCCCCACAGTGGGAATCCACTGTATTAATGACATGAAAAAATCTAAATTATTTAAACAATAGCAAATGATAATATGAGGTAAACTTGTATACATTTCATGCAATGTACTCATCGTTAATTAGTGTCCTATTAGCACGATAATTGTGCCATTCTTTGCTTAGTTTTCTTCTTTCTTTATTTCTTGGCTTCAGCTTGGCTCCTTGATGGGGAATTCCGGTCTTCATGATCACTTGAGTAGAGAAGTACGAGCTTTTGGATGTGTCTTTCGATGTACTTGAGATGACCAACTCTTTTTCCATTATCATCCAATTCACATGTTGATAGCGCTAGCCACACCTTGCGTACAAGCCCATCTTCACTTGGGGTAACTGCTTTGACTCTTTCAAGTCTCCATACGTTTCTTGGAAGATTTTCATCTTTGATTAGCACTACATCATTCACTTGCATGTTGAGCATGGGCTTTATCCACTTCTTTCTTCTCTGGAGAGTCCCAGAACTATTTATCCCAGAACTGGTTAACCAGATGCTGTACACTTCTCCATCTTTTACGACAATACAAGTCATCCTTCATGAAGACACCTGGTGGTGGTAATAGAATCATCGTCTTCATAGTCAGCAGGTGGTCAGGGGTTAGAGGCTCCAGCACATCTGGTGTGTGTAAAATATTAGTAGTAAAAAAGTAGTAATGGACCAGCCACCGTCAGTGATATGCACTTCCAGGAAGCATTTCTTTGCTAGCCTTTGCATCGTTGTATTTGATATAGTGCTGTGAATTGTTTAAAAATTGCAAATTTGAAAACGAAAATAGAAAATTAAAAGGAAACCTTTCTTTCCCCATATAAATATATATATATATTTTTTCATTTACATAACTCCCAACAATATAAACTAGATAGCTGAAAATGCTTGGAAGTTGTAGTATTTTTTTATTTGCAATTTTTACAGAAACCATCAAGTCTTTTTATATATAGATAGATTTATCATTGACTCACCTGCTGTAGGGGTGACATGTGCTGACATATAACCATGTGGTCCTGGAGCATCATCAATCCAGTCAGAAACTTCCTGGCAGCATGACCAAACGTTTGTTTCTGTCATCTTTTCTTCTTTTGCTTCTAGTTCTTTTGATGTTAGCTGCAAATGAAAATAAAGTTTGAATTAAACATCCAAGTTGTAGTTAATAACTTCACACCAAAAATATGGTGCAGGTTGTATACTTACTATATACCTGCTCAAGTTCACTTTCATTTAGTTCCTTGGAGACATCAAGAAAAAGGCAGTCTGGTTTTTTTTTTTGGCTTGCAAGAAACTCTTTTGCTTTGGCTTGGCTCTATTATACACAGTGGTAGCAGATTTGATCATACTTATGCTGCGTTGTAGAAGATTGTAATTGGCAGTGTTGAGGAGATAATCTCTCTTTACGAGTTTGTGATAGTAGAGAACCATGTCCTGCCTTCTGCCATGGGCTGTCTTCTGTTCGATTGCTTTAGCAATCAACTCTTCATCAAGCTCATCTAATTTTCGTTTTGCACCAGCACCAGAAGCTCACTTTCTCATTCTGTTTTCTTCGATCAGATTTTCTGACCTTAATTTTGCTGTTACATTAAATCTTTGTGCACAATAGTTATCTTTGCATTGAAGAAGGTCGTTCAGGTTCTTTTAACTGCAATTTGCTCCATTAGCGTATCAATGTGCCTGCTGTCAGAACATATTTGAATAAATTTGTCAACTTTGATTTTTAGTGATTCTATTTCACGATTCCTTTTTTCGATCTGGCTTTTTAATGACAGTATGACTAAGTCCTTTCCTGCAACTAAGGCATTCTCTACTTCTTGTGAAACAGCCAGAATTCTTTGAAGACTCTGCACAGCAACATCAGTCCTAGGTTATATATCTCCCTTCTTGTTGACGTGGTAGCAATAAGAGCTCGTACAACAGACCTATCGTATTCTGTTTCCATGGAGTTGATGATGCTTTGTAGTGACTCAGCATTTAAGTCAAATCTCTTTGACTGTTTTGACTCGACATAAAACAATTCAAGCAACTTAACAATGTCCCAGGATTGTGGAGCAAGTATGACATATCTTGTGCCTTCCCATGAGAAGACTGCGACGGGTAATCCAAAATCTGCGGACAAAAGAACATCTCGGAAGTTTTGAATATCTGGAATAGGAGTCTGAGTCAAATGTGCTGCAGTAGAGATTGTACGCTTCTGAAAACGATTATAGCCCCTTTGACTTGCCAACGCTGTCAGTTGCAGAAAGTTCGTCTATAATGTACAGAAGGCCGTTGCATTGTTGTCTCATTCTACTACTTGTACATGTAGCATCTAGCAAAACACCTTCAGTCTTTGCCTTAACACTAAGCAAATCAAGGCCTTGCAGTGATATTCTTACATTTTCATTCACAAGGGTGTCTCTCCGAATTACACTTTATGGACTTCTGAACCTTCCGTTGCATTTGGACCGATAAACAAAAAGTGGGGGGACTATTTACGTGCTTTTGTTTAGTCAGATTATATTTCACTAAATAACAATATGGGTGACCAGTAGTGGATATTGCAAGATTTCGGGGTGTAAGCAACCGGGACTGCTTTTTAAGCGCCTTGACCAACATTTACGACGAGTACATCCTGGTTTTACTCGAGCAGACAATGAAAGATTACCGATGCCAAATCAGAATGAATGACGTTACGACATCTTCTTTGCCATGCTCATCATCTCACCTGGAAATGAACAAGCAAAACAACTCGGTTCAAATAAGTTACTTGAAGACAAGAAGTGAGCTATACCCCTCTGAGGGAACTCCATTTTTACTCCATAAAAGGATCGGGTATGCTCGTCGGAAATTTAAAAAAATACCCTTAAAAGATACCGGAAGTCAAGCTAATGAAAATTATTATGATGAACATAAAATTGAACGGTTGACACGCTTTTGTTGGGCAAATTTCTTCCATTTGAGAACAAGATAATAAGAGATGGGCTCATTTGATAACCTAAGAGGGACCAGGAAATGCTAAAACTCTAAACTTCAATTTTAACACCCTAATTAAAAGATACCAAATCACAGATTTTTACCCCTAAGAGATACGACAGGCATAACCGATCCTTTTGAATGGAGTCCCCCCTGGGACTATACCGCATGGTATCTGAAAAAAACAAGCACTTGTCATCTTAGTCATTGGTTAACAAAGTCTCAAGAAGCACAACATCAACTTTGCAACTGTTGAATTTCTCCCAGCTCCATCACAGAAGACTTGAAGTGCGCCAGTACCTCTGATGCCGCTTCTACGATGTTAAAAGCTCCAGGTTTCAGGACAATTCCATAGCTTTTTTTAAATTTTTGGTTGTCCAAATATCAGCACTGAGACTGTCTCCATCACATTTATCAAGGGGTTTTTTTGGAGTTGAAATACAATTACTATGTACTGACTGCATGTTTATTAGACTATATTTTATGTCATGCTTTACTATAGTCACAGGCAAACTTGACAAAATGTTGGTACACCTCTTACACTGCGGTGCGATTGTTTCTTTCAAAATGTATAAATTCTCAGCATGGCTGCCAAAAAATGTCTTAATCTCTTCAATTGACCTTCCGAATATGAGGGGGGGGAAATCTTTGATGCCGTTTCTTTCGTTGAGGCCAACAATCTTTCGGATGAGAATTGTGATGTCATTTTTCTTCCATTCCTAACAAGGAATAAAATAGGAGAGGAATGGATTATAGAAGATGTAAAACTTGAACTTTTGGGACTATTTAGTCACTGGTCCAGTTTCAAAACGAGCACAAATCTATAGGTATGGATCGGTTACCATGGTTCCAGACACTTGCTTAATAATGGCGAGGAAAGTGGTAGGAAAGAAGACAAGAAAAAATCCAACTACAGAAAGTTCCTTTGTCCTTTGACCTTGCCATCAAGTGCCTCTAGAACCAGAGAACATGGGTGGGTAGACATGGGTGGGTAGAAGCTGGTAATTGAATGAAGTTCAATGTTCAACATTGATCAGCTGCAAACAAGAAGTGTTTTCACCGGCATTTACATAAACCGACGATCCTCACTATTATTAAGCCATAGATTTACAGTGCAACAATTGAATCAATCTAACTTACATCACTGCAGTGTAATACTACAAGCTGCACCCCATGAAATGTACTTCCAAGTGAATCTGAGGTCAAGTCTAAAGGTTCACAGTTTACAAATACAGGAGTTACATAGCCATGCTGTCTTCCTGGATAAAAAGAACAATTTAGGACAATATCAGTTTTATCATTTGTATCTATACAGGCTAGGTCGCGTTGTCATCGGCCACTTTGAATTGGTACAAACTTTGACATCACATAACTCAGCTCAATCATCAGCAGATATGCATACCATTTGATTGAAAGCTTCCTTCTCCAAGTTATTCATTTTTTGCAGATGACTCTAATTAGGATATTGACAATCATGTGCCAGTAGAGAAGTAAGGAGAAGTCAAAGTTAGATTTCTATTCAATTTTGCGTAGCCTGCATAGCTGGTGTCTAGGGGTGCGTTTGCCCCAATTCTTGGCCGACGACAGCAAAAATAACTATATTCATCTGAGAATATTAATGTTGCAGGGCTAATAAATTGTCAAACAAAATAATGCAGGAAGAAAATAGATGTTTCCCCTTTCTGCTTTATTCATTCTTGTTTTCAAATCCTTGCATTGTATTTAGCCTTAATGCACTTAATAAAATTCTTGCCTTGACTATTTATTTCTTCCTCCATCAAGAGTGTTTTAACAAAATGGTTAAAATCCTCGCCACATTCGCCTTTTTTGAAGTGAAAACAGAGGAGAGATTCCTTCGTAGTATATTCTGGAAATCTAACAAAGAAAACAAAGAAAGAATATGTATGTGAGATCAAACGCACTTTTTAATTTTTTCATTTTGCGTTGTTTTGGTTTGGTTTTGGTTTGTTTGTTTGTTTGAAATATTCCTGTCTTCAGTTTTTGTACAAATTTTTCCTTTTTGTTCAAAATATTGTGTTATTGCATGAATATTGTTGATGAGCTTCATAATCATAATCAGCCCATCTGATAATGGCTGTGGACACTCGTAAGACACTGCTATCGTTAATTGAGTATGTTTCTTCCATGTTCAGTAGTTGATTATCCGTAGTTTCATTAACATTTTTGCAGCTTCGTTCCAGCTGGGTAAACCACTAATCTTTAAGAAATTTTCTCTGGCCGCATGCAAATTCTTTTTTTCATTACACAGCGCCCCTGCTTCTTTAAAATTCATCTCCTCATTTGCCAGTAAATTGAGGACCCCAGTAAGATCCTCTTCGTTTAACCCTCTCAGGGGTTTGAATCTTGGAGCAATTAAGTCAAGTTTGGACTTATGCCTCATGGTTTTTGCAGACTGTGCGGCACTTTCCTTTTGGTCTTTTAAGGAGTAAGCCTCGTACTTTGCAATAATGCCTAGAAGAATATCATATGCAACCTTTGGCAGACTTGAGAGAAAAAAAATGTAGTCCATTTTGTCCTAAAAACAAATCACATGTATATATTTATTACATCACAGCGGGAAATGTCAATTTTGGTGTCCTTGTCAAACCGCGCAATCAAGTTGAGATCAACAAATTGTCAATACTGAAACCCCAAGGTGGCCCACGCTCATATAACAAACTTAAATCAAATATGACTCCCTGTATTGACAAGCCCAAAAATCTATCCAAGTACTAACTAGCCACAACATGATATCTGGGCCGGATTATCATGACAAGCAATTTTATTAATCGTTCCACCTAATCAAGAGTGAAGCCCTACCCGATCCCACTGAAATACTGTATTCGCTTAATTCAGTAGTGCATACTTTCGGCTACCTTCTTGAATTTTATGTCAGATATATTTCTGTGACATTTATAATATATACATAAATACACACGCACACACACAAATTAAACTTTATAGCTAGCTTGTCGTCTAGTGATATACTCTGGTTATTTCCCTTGCGACTTGCACAACTTAGTTGCTGGAAAAAAAATAGTTGTTCGCATTTACCTTTGATGACTGGAAGAGATCGATGCAATACGCTTTCCACACAACTACCTTTGACACAAACGATGTCTCAAGTAATTTTCTGCAAAGCTTGACCTATGAACAGTGAACATAAAAATTAGACTCCTTCGCAGCCGTTTTTAGTCTCGTCAAAAACGGCATGAAGAATAACATATGCCCGGGCCATGGCATCCTGATCACTGAGCTGCTCACTACTAGTCCAGCACTGTAGGAAATTTATGCATATTTAAATATAATATACGGTGCTCATGGAGTGAGTGCGTTTCCACTAGGACATTTTAAACTAGTTTAGCTTAGAAAATTTGGAAATACGGCGGGTCTGGAAGAAACAGTAAATGCTGAAACACAGGAAATCACACCAAAGTTAAGCCTAGATAGCTCCCGACTGGAGCAAACATTCGGGGCATGCTAGTTGACAGATATCTGTCAGATTATTTGCTTGTTTTCATAGAACATACCTCCCTAGAATCATACTTTCAAAAGATAATATTGGATATTTTAAATAGTTGTTCTTCGTTTTGAAGTAAATGGGACATGATGTCTTGTTAAAGATTATAAAAACTTGTCTTTTCCATCTTAAGGTATGTTAGGCTAGTAACGGTGTGCAATGCAACATATCATATGACATATACCTTGTCTTGGGACGGCAGCTTATTGCTGAACTGGTCCATTACGTTGTGTCCCTGGGCAAGTTTGACGGCTGTGTTGGTAGGCATTTCTTCAACAAGATACACAAAACAATACTTAATATTCTATCATTCGCTAATTCATTCATTTGTTTATTCATCCATCCATCCATCCATCCATCCATCCATCCATCCATCCATCCATCCATCCATCCATCCATCCATCCTTAGATTCATTGTGGGTACTTTTGGTAACGTATTTTCAAACTTAGCCATATTCAAAATTAATGATTATTTTCCAAAAAAATACAGATCATTGAGTAGATTTTTAGTTGTTTTTTCATTGATATAAAGAATGGTGCCTGACATTAAGATTTGATGAAATTAGGCATTGACAAAGTTGAAATTGTTACAAAAAGGAACACTCATCAGGTTTTAGGGATAAAAAATCGGATAAAAATAAAAATATGCATAATCTGCAGGATATACAACCTATAAAGACATGCACAGTGGCCATGTAGCTTCCTGCATCACTTTAAATTGTGCAAAATTATCATTCCTTTTGAACCAAGTGAAAGTAGTGTAGTTTTATAGTCAACTAAGGTTGAAGCAACTTTGAAAAACAAGTGATTTTTTACCTACTTAGGAAAAAGTGTAAAAAACTACAAAAATACAGCTCATCTGTGAAAGTTGCCCCTCCCTTGTGGCTCACTTCCGACTTGAACTCTACAATTACATTTGTAATTGCTAAGACTCTAGAGGTTGCGAATACTCAATCTCAACAATCACAGGTGTAGCGTGGTGGTGCAAGTAGAACAATTCGAACTCCACAGATTGGTTGAAATGACTAACTTTAATGACAAAACGTTCAATGTCACAGTTCGATAGGTGAGCGATGTAGAATTGTAGATGTTGTAGATGTAGATGTGATAGAGTTGTAGAATTGTAGTATTGTAGGTTCGAACTGAAACATGGATTACAATACATTCTAGCTTATTAAACATGCATAACGTGGATAAATATAATGGCATAGAATATAGAATATTTACATGATAACTTATACTGTTCAATTACTGACAAATCAATTAAACTTCAGCTTGAGGTCAACTCAGTGCTGAGCAATGATAATTAACAGATTATTATAATAACTAAATAACTTGAAGCAATAACGATATTTATATCAACAAACTAAACTATGATACTTCTGACTATGATTTAAGTAATAAGAAGAAATCACTTACTTTGGTTTACGCTTGCACCAAGTTGCAATTGATAGCGGATATAGAATACAATTGAGCAAAATGTGGATAGAAACGTTAGCGTTGGCCAAAATGCCCAGAAATCCTCGTAGGATAGCTTCCACACAATAACTGATTTGCACTCTATAGCGACTTAGATTTATAGCTAGTAGAACGTGATTAGGATGCATTTACGCAACGTTGAATCATTTCCTAATGGAAAGTTCTATTCTAACGTGGGATATTTAACGTGAGCTATGCTTAGGGCGTTGCGGAAACTATGCGCGCAAACCTTAGGGCTGTTCCCTGCGGTACGGATGTAGGACTTACGAACTAAGCATATAGGAAATTAAGCGACTATTTTCTAGGTTAACGTGGCTGATTAATCCGGTTTGAACATAACTAATGACTATCATCATAACTTAGAATTCCGATGAAGTTAGTAAGCGTTTCAGAACTAACAATTACCAAACAAACGGGCAAGTTTGTCCTGGTGTGTCTCAGTATCAGTTGGAAGGCAAGCTTGCACGTTTTCTTGTGTTGAGGCTTCTTTAATGAAAGACCTTACTTTATCAATTACCATGCTCGCTTTAATCTTCCCTAGAATGGGGTGACCATCAGTGACTTCTTTCACACTCTCTATATTAATAACTTTGTTCTCGATGGTTTCTTCAAATGCTGATTTTACCGCATCATTCTCTTCTTCTGTCCAACGATGTCTACTTATTCCAGTCTCTTGGCTGGCAGCAGGATCTCTATCTTTATTCTCTGTCATTCATGCAGGGCCCGCGCTGCTCAAAAATAGCACCCCTGTGTGTAACAACTGTTGCAGTGGACGGGAGTTAATTTTGAGGGACTGGGATCGAATTTTCTACTTTCGTTGAGTGCTATGCTTTGAGTCTCGTAAAATGTTCGTATTTTCCTGAAGAATCAATCGGATGGTGGGAAATCGTAGCCCTGAAATTCGAGCTTTGCAAAGATACCAAACATGAAGGATTGACTTCTTTGCGCGGTTTGTAAAAGGTTGTCAAACCAAAGCCTTTCAGTTCATTTTTGAAATTTCTTTCAAACCATCAAATTAAACCCTTGGTAAATTTCCGTATTATTTTTATAATTTTTAAACAACTGATTTTGACAGCTCGATGTAGATACTTCAACTCTATATTTTTAGTTTTTTTAATTTTGTCCTTGATTTGTAGTGCTTTTTACCGGAATCCGTTTGAAATCTCAATCATCTTGAAAACGATGGGAAAGTACAGTATCGGCCTACATCGAAAGAGACAGAAGGCGATGCGCGAAGAGCAGATGATGAAGAACCTAAAAATTCATTAGCTGTACTAAGATATATTAGTTTGTTGTTTTCAGAAATCCAGATGATTGAATGAGAAACTTTTCCTATTTCTTTTGACACGCTGGGCACAAAGGACCCCAAAATTGCCAGGGTTAATTTCACATTTTTACTCTAACCTTTATATCTTAAACCAGTTTTTCATCAATTTGGAGGACATTTTCGGAGGTGGTTTACTACATGTAGCGTTTTATTTTGCCATGCAAATAGTTACCATTGTGATCATTATGACGTCATAGCAAATTGTTACATTTCGTGAGAAAAAATAGATAACTTCAAGAGTTTCTCAAAAGTACACATTGTGATAGAGAATATGATTCTCTAAAATTTGGTGCAATTTTTATCTCGATGCGACAATTTGTTGCTGAGTTATATAGGATTTTTAATTCACGATGACCTGATAAAAGTGACATCACTCGAATTCTATTAAAAGCTATTAGAGGCTCTTGAAAATAGCAAGTGACATTCCCATGATAATTTATGACTATTATAATGTGTTTCAACATGAGAAAGCTGCAATATTTGGTCTGTAATTGTTATTAGGGATATTTTAAATTATCAGTGACGTCATTATGACGTTTAACGATTTTGCTATGTACCTTTTCATTAATATTTCTAATACTTATCTTCAAAAAATCAAAAATCTAATTACAGCAAATGCAAGTTGCTCAGTGAGCCTTATGAGGGGTGTCTCAAAAACTCAGACCCTCGAAAACTCAGACCTCAGACCCCGAAAACTCAGCATTTGCCATTTTCTCAGAAACACCTTCTCTCCATGGAATTCCTTTTCTTTTCTTTGTTAATTCCATACGGTAAGGGAAATCGAGATCTGGATTTATCAGAACAAAAAATACCATACCCAGGGCCAACACATCGACTGCTTTAAGAGTGCTTTTTTGGCATAGAGTGGCAGTTTGCACAGCTTCACTTCTACTTTCTCCAAAGTCAGAAAGTTTGCAAACGATTGGATTTACTGCATAGATTTTTGCCAAACTTTGCTCATTCAAATTATTGCTGGTTTGAAATAAGCACATTGGCTGGTTTAAGATCTCGGTGATCAATGTAAGTGTCATGAAGGTATGCTAATCCACTTCATATCTGAGAGGCAATCTGCCTTTTAAGAGGGAATTGGTCTACCAAATCATGGTCATCCAAATATGTTAGGAAAGCATTCAGTGAACTTACGGTCACCAAGCCGCCAAAAGGACCAAAATCAAAACATAGATACTCTAGCATCAGGGTACATGGATTGCTGCATAGACCTAAACACTTGACGACATTACCGTTTTCTGTTCCATGTAATACACAGGCCTCTTTAAAAAATAGGCAGTCAAGGACTGCATGTATCTACGGGGTATCGAATAAAAGCATTCTAAAATATAGCAGTTAGATAATAGAGGTAATTCAGTTTGTATGCAAATTCCCAGTGTTACACCACGTGACATATAGAGATTACTTCATGGAAAGCACGCGCGTACAGGATTTTCGCACGAGTTGGTGAAGTATCTGAAATCGAACGAGTGAGCGCAGCGAACGAGTGAGATTTCTGATACAAAACCAACGAGTGCGAAAATTCTGTACAAAGCGCTTTCCATGCTGTAATTTATTTATTTTATACATGGTGAGATTTTCAGTTGCTTTTATTTTGTTTCTCTAAAACAGTTACAAGTCAGTTTAATAAAAAGTCCCGATCAATGCGAATATAAAACATCGGACTATCAAAAGCTCTGTCACTAAACCTACCAAGTCAGTAGAAAAACTTTAAAAGTCTGAATCAAAGGTAAAAGTGCTCAATGAAAATGTTCAATTAACATAAATAATGCTGCCAAAATATGTTTTCAAATAGACTAAAAGCCAGTTTGTCGCTGTGCTGGAGGGATATCATCGTCGTCTGAGGAATCTAGAACACGCTTGATGCGTTTGAACCTACGTGTTGATAAAAATGAGCTTTCTGTGGAACTTGGTGACTTGTTTAGAGTGTTTATTGTTACATTAAAATGCCCTCCGTGAAAAACTGCTCCACTCAATGGACCTGCAGGCAAACTAGAACTTTTCGTGAATGAAGATTCACACTCGGCCACTGCGCTTTGTAAAGCCTGCTGCACTGAAGTAGTTTTTGTAGACGTAGTTGTTGGTGCACTCCGAATCAAGGACATGTTTTTCTGTTGTTCTTTTGAAATGGTACTATAATTGTTGATGCTTTGGACATTTCTGTGCCCAGATAATTGCATTATATGAGTCGGAGGGATGTCGTGATCGTTTAATTTCTGCATCATTGTCTTTCGAACGCTTTGGTTTGTAAGTCGTCGCTTTTCATCAAGGTCTGCTTTTTCAGCCATAATTTTCATCAAACTATGTAGCTTATTGACTCCCGTGGCGCTTGACTTGAACCAATTTGTACCCGATGTAGAGGGGCTCTTGATATGATTAATACCAAGATGGTGCATCGAGCTAGACCTTTTCTTAGAATAAACTTTGTAAACAAACACTGGATTTCTTTCCGGCAAACTTTTTGTGGTGGAAAAAGCTTTAGGTTTAACTGCTCTGATGTTTCGAGGCTCGGCCCCGGTTCTTGTTTTTGTCTGTCTTTCACAGTATTCCAAATATTCTGTTCCACTTGCATCTGTAAGAAGTTGAACGTCTCCCCACTTCATATTACGATGCTCCTGACGGCCTCTCAATCCAAAATGAATTGTATTCATAAACCAGAGTGTGTTTAGCAAGGCTTCAGGATTTGAAATTCCAAGTACGTTCTTTTCGTATAAAATGTTTACTTCTTCGTCGGCTATAGCTTCTGCTGCGTTTGGCTTGTTACCTTTGCCATCTTTTTTCAGTTCTTTGCTTCGAGGTGGCAGTGCTTGTCTCACTTACTCAAACTCTTTATCTTCAATAATCACTGACAGGATACTTGCAGGCTTTCAAATGTCGATTAAAGCTACAAATTAGCCCTCTTAAGCTTGACAACTCGAAATCTTCACCATCTTTCCTTCTAACAGCAACTATAAATTCACTGATATAACCATAAAGCTCTTCTGGTGCGATTTCCTCGATTTTCCTCGATTCGTTTTTGCCTTTGAGAAACTCGGTCAACAAACTAACATCTCTTCGTGTTTTCGAAAGAGTGTTTTTGAAAGAGTTTTTTTTTTGTTGTTGTTGTTTTGTTTTTTGTTTTTTGTTTTTTTTTGCTCTTCAATAAACCTGTCTATAGGTTTGTCTAGAGACACAAATCTTCTTGATTTTTCATGATCAGCCATCCTCGTAAAACATCTCTTAGCTCTTATTTATAATAATGAGACAAAAACTACCAACAGCTCGAGCTCACTTAAATTACTTTGTGAACAGAGAGAAAACTGCCAGTTTACCTTGACAGGTGCTTTATAATTGGACGAAACGATGTTTTCACGTGTGAGAAACTCGATTCGCTTTTCTGATTGGCTGAGGGAAGTCGCGAAAACGGGTTTTCACACAAGTAAAATTCCATTCGAAAATCTCAGTATGTATAAAATAAGTTTGAATGTTGAACATTTCAAGACAGGTACGTAATATAAAAGAATCAACTGATAAATATAGAATCACGCTGGTCAGACTAAGTCTCAGCTTATATGAGACTCACTAACATAAGCATAAGGATAAAACCAAAGACATAACTGGGAAAAATGCTGACATAAGCATAAGAAGAACAGGTTTTTATGCTTCTTATTCCTACTCCAATGTCACTGGATCAGGATCAGGCCTAAGGGTTCAGTGTTAGTGCAATAGAACTTTCCCGAATTATTTTGTCCCCCAGATGGAGCTTCATTCCAATGTGGTGCAAGGGTCTACAGATTCATCCACCCCAGGCTCGACTTGAATGTATTTTTTTTGTGATCAGTCATGCGAATATTAGGTATGTGTATAAAAATATAAAAACCCTGGAACATGTGAATGGGAGAATTGTTTACATTTGCCTCATTTGCATAATATTGAATTTCAAGGTATAGTGAGAAGAAAGCATTACCTCTTAGGGACTGTTTATATATGGAGGTGAGCCAGCCTTCTAAATGGGCTGACTTCTTTTGTTCTGTGGCCCACAGGGAAAAGGAAAGAAAAGACTTCATCATGCTTACTGGGCTAGCTTGCCTCCATATAAACAGCTCCTAAGTAATACCTAAAATTCAGAGAACAAAAGAGTGATTTTTTCATCGACCGTTAAAGAATAGTGAGTCTAATAATTAGTAGTAGACTACTATTACTATTTTTCTATTGTTTATTATCATCTACAACTAACTAAATAGTCATTTTCTTTTCACGGTCGATGGAAAATATATTAAGCCATGTTTGTTAGTTAAACATATAGCTAAATTCCTTTTTAAACAAGTGTTGTTGAGCTTTTTATTTAACATTTGGATATATTATAAAACAACTGGAACATTTTCATATAAAGCCATGATTGTTAGTTTAACATGTGTCCAAAATGAGCATGTCAGCTGGAATACTGATCAAACATTATCAACTTATATCTGTATAACGTTAATGATAACAGGAACATCTAACATGAAAAATATAGCATTCAATAATATGTGATCAGTCAAGCCATTTTTATTCATTGGTTGATGGCAGAAAGTGAGAAATAACTCTAGTACTTTGATCTGCAATCATCTTTTGTACTCCAGCATTGAAGAGACTTAAAGAAACAATCTCCATCTCCGCCTACATTTAGCGGTCTTAAACCATGTCTAAGTATTCTATAATTAAATACAAAGTCAGACCTGCTATTAGTAATCGATCTAGATGAACTAGATGAATACTTGTATTTGTTACAGGACCTGGGTTCAATTCAATTTCTCCAGAAAGTAAAAGGTTTTGTCTAGAAATATTATACGAAAACGTTGAATTCTTAATTTTCGTAAAATAATGACAGTAGAAACTTTCTTGTTTTTGAGTATACCTTATGTACCATTGCTTATAATTTAATGCAATTGCATGCAAAACAGATGAAACAGGGACTGTTTTTTTGGAGAATTATTTAATGCTTTCTCTTCTTTGTTTCGTTTGAATAATTACATAACTATTCTTAAAGATATTCTAGATGGTTCCCTATCTCTGACTCTGTGAGTAAAAACTCTGGATTTGGTCGAGAATTTCTATTTCTTGGTATGATATGAATTGTATGATTAAATACAACATCAATGACACCAGTAGAGTGATCACACTTAATCCATGAAATTGTACTGGCTAAATATTGCAAAATAGCACTAATAAACAATGGAAAACAAATGATTTTATACTTTTAGTACAAAGTAGATTTTGTAATTTTTCACGGATTAAGTGCCATCACTCTACCACAATCAGTACTCATATTCTCAAAACCCGAAACAGCTTTCTTAACCAATTGGATATATGAGGATTTCAAATTCTGAATTGTTTGTTCAGCTAGTACATCACAATAGCTATCCAATAATGTCTCATTGCTGGAATTACTGGTCTCTTGAGCATGTTAGTAAGTGAAAACATTTGAATCAAAACTTGCAGATATTGTAACGATGCATTATCACCTTCAAATGGCTTAGAAATCTCACATTTGATACACAGGAGGCCCAATAGTATAATAACACAGGGAGCCTGTGAGCGACATTAATAGCCATTTAAGAAATAAAAAATGGGAAACCGTTTTTTATAAAACTAACAAACACATAAGTAGACGAAAAAAGAAAAAAAAACAACACCGGCGAAAAAACAGATTGACGTGAGCGTGTTTGATACTCTCATCAAACACGGGTTTTCAGCCAATCAGAGCGCACGTTATATAAGAGTTATTTTATAAGTGATCATGATGCACAGGATAAGAAAATCAAATTTGATTTTCTTAATAACCTGTGAGCAGAAGAATTTTAATATCTTCTTAAAACTGGGAAGAATTCAGAGTTTAGAAAATCCATTTCACAACAGATTACCTTTTGAGTAAAAGACTATCTGAAAAGAATTATGTAATTTTTGAGTACTAATTTTGTATAAATACTTCCGAATGTGAGAAGGTGCATGCAAGTGTAACAGAATGCTGTATCTCTTTGGTAAATATTATGCTAAAGATTACTTTTCTGTCAAGGTTGGTGGGTCGCAAGCTAATCAATCTTTTATACAATACCAACTGATATGACTTACGTGACAGAATGCAAAATCGATTTCGAACTTTAACAAATACACTCTGTCTGAGTTTTGGGGGTCAGGGGTCTGAGGTATGAGTTTTTGAGGGGTTTGGGTTTTTGAGACACCCCTTTATGAGACCTTAAATGCAAATTGAAAGTGCTTATTAAATTCCTTGTTTTCTTGTTATATCAAGTAGCTGTTTCTATAATCACTTTAAATTGTGATTAAGCAGAGAATTCTTGTTTTGTGTAGACAACTATTTATCTGTGTCTTTCTATTCTACATAGTACAAAAACAAGATGCCACCATACTGTCAAGACAGAAAGAAGACAGAAAAATCTAAATATAATGTTCTGCAATGTCCATTTTAATTGAAGGATGTTGAAATGGTTCAGTATTTATGTGAATCAAATCAGTTTGAGGGATTTTTGCATTCTATTTCTGAGAATTATGAACCACTACTACAAAGTCAACAAAGTCAAAAGTTCACTGAATCTAAATAAATATCACTGTGGTGACTGAGCTTCAAAGACTTATAATTCTCAGGAGACTGAAAGGAAAGTGTTTTTCAATCCCTAAAGCAAATACTATAAAGCTTGACCTATAATCTATATTTCAACACAACACAATTATTTTGAAACAACAAAATGCAATGTCTTTGTTTGCCTGTTACCACAGGAAGCCCAGTTTATTTATACCATATTTTATTATGTGCATTACATGCTTTTTAAAAAGTGAAATATTTTATTAATTAAATCTAACTTATTTATTGGAATTCATTATATAACTGATAAAACATTTGATTTTTTTTACTGTTGGTGTGCCTAGATTTCATATAGTTGATATTTTCATGCAACAGCAAAAACGTAATAACCTATATATATTTTTAGCTATAAAAGATTATTGCATGTACTCTAGCTAGCTACATACACACATTAAGTGGAAGGCATTTTCATAGGTTGCATTTTATAGTGCTTGTGCAGATCATGCACCGATGAATGAATAGTTATAGACATAGCAAAACACCTATGAAATGACCCATTTCATTGGTACAACGAAAACAGCTACGTTTTACAGCTACTTCTAATTCAAAGTCATGATTTCGATTTCATAGGTAAATTATTCATAGGTACATTACCAGCCGATAAGAATCATTTCATAGATTTCGAATTTCACAGTATGAAAATACTCTATGAAGAGTATGAAGAGAATGAAAATACTCTATGAAGTATCCATGAATACATCTCATGCCAATAAAGAAACTTCATAGACTTTTCACAGTCTTTAAATTCCATAGATTTTTGATAGGCCATGACCATTAAACAGTGCTATGAAATGGGACATATTTTCATAGCATTTATTTTCACAGTACAATGCTATGAAAATACTCTATGAAATATCCATGAACTACATCTCATGCCCAAAGCAAATTCATAGCCTTTTCATAGTCTGTAAATTTCATAGATTTTTCATAGGCCACATTTTCTTGCATGTTTCGTAATTCACTATGAAACTTTGCTATGAAGTAGTAGTGTCTGCTCACTTGAAAAGGTTGTGAAGGCTGTTCCTTCCACAGCACCAACGGAAGGCAGACTCACTTTTGCTTACCGTACATTGCATCCAAAGCAAGGCTTTGAGCAACATGTTTATGGTGAGGTTGCTGCAATGTGGCCATTGGCAGCAATCCACCAAAACTGCTGCCTTTGACCGATGGTTTGCCAAGGCACCAGTTACATGAGTTTTCAATTTCCATGCGTTATTGTCAACCTTACAAATATAAAAATATTTAAAAGGTGATGCATAAGGATATAAGGATGACTAAAGATATGATCTGATTCAAAAACTGTTGTCAGGTGAATGGTCGAATTAAGGGAAGAGAGAAAATGTCATTCCCCCTTCCCAAAAAACAAGATATGCCTTGGATATACACACGTTCATTTTGACTTTTAATGAAACTTGCAGTACCAGTTTAACTGGGAAGAATTTCAATTACCTTTGTTGTAGTAGTGAAATGTGGTAAATTATGTTTACCCTGGTCCATGTCGTCTAAAGTAATGGACAAGTATTTGTGTGGTTCGGCCTTTGCTTTTAGTCCATGTTTATAATATTTCTTTCTTTCGGCGCTGTGAAGTCAATAACAAGAAGGAAGATGACAAAGATGTATACAGTCAATGAAAACAATGACTTTACGTAGTTCCGGAACCTAGTTGGATTTCATCAATGAATTACCTGACTGTCTTCTACAGATGATTGTTAGACAAGTCATCTGTGTGTGCACACTGTAATCACACACAGTTCACGACCAATCATTACACCAATTATTATATAAAAGATGGTTATTACTCACAGTTGTTGAGTGAGGTGGATTTTCCTCATCAAACTCAGTTCTTCTCTGGCTTTTGAATCTAAGTTCGGCTTTCTAAGTTCTTCTGTTATATGAGTGCAGATGGTACACTTTGTGAAACGGCTTTGCTGTTAACAAAAGCAAGGGTTGTGTCACATACAGTTCCCACAATAAAACTAACAAATAGATTCCAAGAGATGTATGAAATTAACTCATTTTTCAAAGCAGGGATTATTGAATATATTTGGAGCCAACACAAAGATTACAGGTAATATGTACCTTAGGTATAACAACGTCTGGGAATTCCTTCTTCCACATACTGTATAAAAAGGTGGTTCTGGCTAAAGTCGGCCTATTTTTTTTGGTCATTTCTTCCTTATATATTTTATATACTGCTGTTTTGGTTACGCAAGAGGGCAGATTTCCAATCCCATTGGTGGGCATACTATCAGCATTCATCACGAAGTTGTTCATCCAACACACTGCCAAATCAAACGCCATACTCGGAAGACGACCTTCCTTCAACCCTGCCTCTTCTTCAATCTCTTACAGCGAATCTTGTGTTCTTTCAAAATAACTGTTGTGGAATAACATTTCCATAATAAATACTGTTACTAAGAAGTGTAATGTACTGTATTGTGAAAAAGATGCGTAGCTTTTTTCGTGTGTGTCTGTGTGTGTTGTTTGTTTTTAAGTGGTGTCTTTTTTCATTTTGAACGCACATTGTAGCAAGCCAATAAGTGCCTGTTCTATCTTTAAAATATTATGTACTGACTGAATGTGTGTGATTTTTTTTTTCTTTTTTGAGTGACGTCCTTTTCATTTTAAAGACAAATTGCAGCAAGTCAGTTCCATCTGGCCTCACCTAACTCACTCAATAAGCATTTCATCATATGACTGTTTGTTATCGTGTCTTTATTTGAATTTCTGGGTGGCGCACGGACCTTTAAAAATTATGTGTGCTATCGTCATGTGACTTTTTCTAAACGTTTTCTAAGAGTGCATACTGGCAAAATATGGGTCATATAAATAACACATGCCACGATTTTGCAATTCCATAAACGGTGCACAACGCCTTTATGCAAAGAGGAACACCTTCCAGTACATGACACTTTGAAGATGTTTCTGAATCATAGATCTGAACCAACAAAAAGAAAACATTTCCATTTATGCAAGTGCGCACATTTGAGAATAAATGCAAACAAAAATGAATTTGTAAGTGGGCTGATTGACTTCTTTTCTTTTCTTATCACAGAACAAAAGAAGAAAGCCCACTTACCGGGCTCGCCCCCATATAAACCTCCGCTTTGGGCCAGATTATATGAACCGGGCTGGCATGGTTAAGCGTAGGCTGACTTCGTTTGTTTTGTGGCCCCAAGGGAAAAGCCCATTATACCAAACTCACCTTACTAGTGGAAATGCATTTTACCAGAACTGTCTTCTCGCACTTGGGCTTTTCGCCCAATAAAACTCCCTTTGTTTCTTGATGAAATCTTTTGGAATTTAGATTGAACTACAATAACTATTTATTCAAGACGTCAGTGTTACTGTCTAATGTAGTCATTTTTCAGTAATGCAAAGTTTGATAGAGCCAAGTTTTTCTAAAGGTGCCGTAATACGAGCAACAAAATCACCGAATTAAGTTATCATCATCATCATTATAATAATAATAATAATGCTGTTGTTGTTGTTGTTGTTGTTGTTGTTAGTGACCTTAAGCACCGACAATGAGGACGAAAGCGAAGATGACTGGAAGTAAATTTTTGGCAATTATCATTTGTGCGCATGTGTGGCAACTCGTCTTCGTCCTGGAGAATTTGTCGAGAACGAGGGAAAGGTGGCTTTTCGTTCTGGTGAGAACGTAAGTTTAAAACTCTCTTTTTCCTTATTAAATGGTTATCTTTTCAATTTAAATTATCATATTAAATTTTAATGATAATTAAACAGAGAATGAGTTTCTCATCGAGTGTATTGAACGTTTTCAGCATACTTTTGAAAGAGTAAACACACTGCCACGCCAGGGCACAAGGACTCTTCTAAAAACGTTAATAAAGCTCATATTATTCCCTTGATGATAAATGTATTTTAAACAATTTAAAGTGAGGAGCACTGAAAGAAAGCATGCATGGGAGACAATCGCAGCTAATCTTATCTTAGATCCAAGATCTGAAATTCAGGGTAACTTCAAGGTCAGTTCGTGACAGATACACGAATCTTACTGAAGCAAAATCAGCCCAGCTAAAAGACCAGCAAAAGGCAAGTGGTATTAATGTTGTTGAAACTGAGCTGGATGTGCTTTTGGAAGAAATACTAGAAAAAGAGAATGAAGCTCAGCTAGAAATCGACGATAAAAAGAAACAAGAAAAAGAGGAACAAGATATGAGACAGAAAGCTATGGAAAGAATGTCAAAGAAAAAGGATGAGGATGACAGTACTAGTATTCTTAAAAAGAAAAGAAAAATCAAGGAGAGGTTCTCAGGAACTCTTTCAGTTCTTTGAAGAGAAGGTGTCTAAAACCTATGCCTATAAACAAGAAAAGCTAGAAGCTAAGATGAAGGAGCAAGAGGCAATTGATAAAAGAGAGACTAGACAAAATCATCCAGCAGCAGAATGACAGCATGATGGCAATGATGAACCAACAGCAACAATTACAGCAATAGTGCAGGCATATCGTGCAGAATTGTTCAGTTTTTTGCTACAAGCATGAAAATTGGCACAATGATAGAAGACAACATGCTGACTAATTCCTGATATAGCGCCACGCCCAAAAATCAATACTTCCAGTTTTACACATGTGGAATTAATTTTCACTTAAAATTAAATACAATTGTTGCATTAACTAGTTGGTTCATGAAATGTGATAATTCTTTATGAGTACTGTTCCTTCTACCTAACTGACTATAGTGCCCCACCCTATTCCTCGTACTTCCAGTTTTATGTTAATGGATTTAATTAAATTCAAAATTACTGAAAATAACCGTTTTCTACAATGCTATCACTACCAACTAATCCAAATTGGTCTAATGATGCATGCCCTTTTCATTTCACATGCACTGCCACACCCTAAACTTAGTACTGCCAGTATAGATACATAGGAATACCTCAAGTCTCTCAAGTATCAAAATTATTCACCTTGTTTTAAAGTCAAGGAGATGAAACAACGCAATTTGCATAACATGCAACCATGGCAACGCCTTTTCAAAAGTACTTCCAGTAATAATACTTTGGAATTGATGATCTGGAATTAGGTTTGGGTATATGGCAATCTGACATCTTTCTGTAGGGATTCCTGCATAAAGGCCACTCTTATTGCACTTCACTCGTAACAATCAATAATTCTCACTATTTTATAATTTTCCACATAAAGAAAACCCGTTCACAATAGCCTGATCAATTACACAGGACTGTGAAGACCCAGTTTAATACAGAATGTCTCCAGGGTTGATGTAATGTGGAGCGAATATTGCGGCACTGATAGCCTCAAATCACAGACCATATCTAGAAGTTAACAAAGCCATGGTCAACCAAAGCGAGTAGAACTGGGAAAGATTCCTTAGGGTATTGAGCTTTTTTTATTTTTTGCTGAAATTTGCAAATCCATCATATTGCCCAACAAGAAACACTTGATTTCTTCTGTTGGAGAAAAATTAGTGTTGAACGGGAATTCGCTGGATTCCTTAGGTTTTTGAGAGCTTTTTACTTTTAGTTGAAATTTGCAAATGAAAGTCATCAAGTTGCCTGGAAACATACACTTGATTTCTTCTTTTGGACAAGGATTAGCATGTGATGTAGAACGGGAATTCACTGGATTGGCAACATGCACTTAAGAGGAATCAGACTCAAGGCTTTTTTTTTTTTCATTTGTAAGGATTGTGATATTGCAGTTCTTGAAGTTTTCAGAGCACTAGGCCCTAGCAAAGCAGCTGCACTTCCTGCTTTCCATGGCTTCCACGACTTTTAGGAGCAAGGATTGCACACTTGGTTAGTGCGAGAGGTCCCAAGTTTGATCCCCATCGAATATCAGTGACTTCCTATCCTTGTTTCGACTTCTGTTCTTTCCGTGTAGCTTTAATATACTGTAAATACCCTTAAAATGGAGCATCGGTGGAGAGCGGGAGAAAAGGGCCGCAGGACGTTGGTGCGCAGATCTCCAGGCCTATTCCAGGCCCTAAAATCGCCCAAAATCGCCTTAAGTTTTGAGTATCTTTGGGGATAATTTTGCTAAAATCGCCCAAAATTACGGCGATTTTAGTGCCCGGAGTAGGCCTATTTCCAGAGCCAGAGGCTCGTGGAAAAAGCAATTGCCATGCATGCGATTTCGAAGTAAAACTTCAACTTTTCATTTCTTTGTCTTCACGGGCTGCAATCAAATGTCTATATTCGGGAAAATCTCTGCCTTGGAGACTTGAAGGTATTGTTTGCAAAAGTAAAAACAACATTTGAACGGCCTTTGAATGATTCTGTATGCCAAAGATCTGTTGGAAATATATGTCAGTCTACTGCAGCAATTTGTTGTACTACTGTACAGTTAAACTAACTTTTGCCAAATAGTTATTGATTTTATAGAAGGAAATGTTTTCAAAAAAGCCAAGTCAATGGGGGCAGCATCCCATCTGCAGCACTCCGCCAAAATCACATTAAGAGACTAACCGCTTATCAAGCCAGGTCAGTCGTTGCAGCTACCCTCTGCGCCGCACTTGAATTGGCAGTAGACAAAGGCGGACCAAAAAGATTAAATTGACGCAATTGTGGGAAAACTAAGCAAGAGATTTTGGAAATGTGTAGCCACCTGACCAGATGTAAATGTCAGCAAGATAAAAATGTGCAAAATTGCAGCTCGTGTGCACAGCCATGTGTGATTGTGGAGGCGATTGCAAATGGAATTAATTCGTTTGGGAAGTTATTGAAATAATTAATAAAATTTAGTGATTGCTACGAGTGAACTGCAATAGCCCTCTCCCTTGTCAAAGATTCTTACCTTAAAGATTTTCCATAATCCAAAATTAATAAATTCCAGTAACCCCAATAATCAATTACAATGTACTATTACTGGAAGTACTTTTGAAAAGGCGTTGCCATGGTTGCATGTTATGCAAATTGCGTTGTTTCATCTCCTTGACTTTAAAACAAGGTGAATAATTGTGATACTTGAGAGACTTGAGGTATTCCTATGTATCTATACTGGCAGTACTAAGTTTAGGGTGTGGCAGTGCATGTGAAATGAAAAGGGCATGCATCATTAGACCAATTTGGATTAGTTGGTAGTGATAGCATTGTAGAAAACGGTTATTTTCAGTAATTTTGAATTTAATTAAATCCATTAACATAAAACTGGAAGTACGAGGAATAGAGTGGGGCACTATAGTCAGCTAGGTAGAAGGAACAGTACTCATAAAGAATTATCACATTTCATGAACCAACTAGTTAATGCAACAATTGTATTTAATTTTAAGTGAAAATTAATTCCACATGTGTAAAACTGGAAGTATTGATTTTTGGGCGTGGCGCTATATCAGGAATTAGTCAGCATGTTGTCTTCTATCATTGTGCCAGTTTTCATGCTTGTAGCAAAAAACTGAACAATTCTGCACTTTTTGTGCACGATATGCCTGCACTACAAATGCAAGTCATGTTTATGGCTCAACAGCAACAACAAAGACAAGCATTCAAGGCCCTGTTGGAAAAAGGTGGAAATAAGTGAAACTATTCTTTTTGTTTTGCTTTGTTTTGTTCACTAAGTTTTGTTTTTTGAGAAAACGTTTTCTAGGGCAAATCATGTCTTATTTGTTTCCTATGTTAAAAAGGTGGAAATCAGTGAAACTATTTTTGTTTTGCTTTGTTGTGTTCACTAAGTTTTGTTTTTGGAGAAAACGTTTTCTAGGACAAATCATGTCTTATTTGTTTCCTATGTTAAAAAGGTGGAAATAAGTGAACCCGTGTAGGAATTCAGTATATTTCAAGTATACTTTTAAATTAGCAGAAAGTATACTTCAATTGTACTTTAAGTATACTTAAAATGTACTTATAAAAGTATACTTAAAGTACTATACTTTTGGCCACTTTGAAAGTATACTTAAAGTATACTATATGCAAAGTGTACTTTAAGTATACTTAAAGTTAAATAGTATACTTTCAGTATACTTCTAGCGTACTTAAGTATACTTCTAGTATACTTTATATGTCAACTAAAATATTTAAATTCTTCATATTACTAATCATTAACTAAAATGTACTTACATGCAGTTTTTGACATGATGAAGTTAATAGTAAATTATTTTGCCTTTACAGTTGGAATATTGATTATAGTAACTATAACCTTACCTATTACATGCAGAGACATTTTGTTTATCTAGTCTAGAACAGACCTGACAGTTTTTTGTACATCAAGGTTTATTGTAAATGTTGATTACTACATATCAAACAATGAAATCATGATCAAATATTTAGTATAACATAATGTGTTCCATTGCAATCAGAACAATAATATAATTTCCATTGAACAGATATAACATTCATTATAAGTATTCCTTTATATATTAAATTTTGTAAAGAAAAGGAAAGTAATTAAGTGTAAGTTTACTGGCCTGCCTTTTTCCTAGCATGTGCCTCTAGACACGTTATTTTATTGCGCAGGGCAATGCGGATGGGACTGTCAGTGGAGCCATCAAACCTTTTCCTTGTGTAATCTAATTTATACAAAATGAAAAAGTACATTTTTAGTTGATGTTTTTTTCTGTGCATCATTTCATTACTACGATTAATAACACAAACAAATGTGGATGCAAGAGTCGATCAGTGTAAAGGTAACTGTTGGGTTTAACTGCTCAGTCAAAAACTCACTAGCAATTGTCAGAGTAAAAATTATTCCAACATATTATATATCATTTAAAATCTGAATAACTAGATAGAGAATACACCTGTATAGTTTTTGTAATCAAAATATTAATATTTATCCCACACCAGAGAAAATACAGCCAATCAGAAAGCAGGAAAGCTGTTGTATATTCGGCGGTATTCAACTGATCCTTCCCATGATACAGTGTGCCAATTTGCTGTATTTTCTCTGGTGTGGGATAAAATAGTACACAGATATTGATTTTAATTATTAGTTTGGAGTATTCAAACTTATTACATATCAATATTTTGGATTACAAAAACTACACAGGTGTTAATTTTCCAGTTATCTTTAAAATGATGTTTAATATGATAGAATGATATTTAATCTGATGTGCTTAAGTAATTGTTTTTAAAAACGCAAATTAGCGGTTGCCGTTTGAAAGTCAGAGTTTGCAGAATACCGAAAACCGCAGTAAAAGCTAGAATAAAGCCGTTCGATTAATTAGCCTCTCAATAGTCACAGACATGTTTCGACATTGTCCAATGTCATCTTCAGTGTGAAGTACGTTACAAGATTTGAATCAAATATATGGTGAATAATGATTGACAACATAATTCTAAGTAAACAATTAATGACAAAAAACTAAAAATAACTAAGTAAACGAACTTAATAGAAAGAAGAGATAAAATGTTTGATTTGATGATGTTTTATTTGTTTTCCTTTACCAAACACATCCAACGTGGACATCTACGCAATCAGGAAGAGACTTCTACGTAGTGCTATAACAAAATCTAACAAAGAAAAAAGAAAACTACAAACTGAACTAAACAACAAAATTTCTCTTATCAAAAGTATACTATCGCCTTTGGACTGGTACATCATCAATCGAAGTTTGAAGAAGAATATTGATAGTAAAGTAAAGAAATCGATATTAACTCATGACAAGAAGATAAAAAACCTCACAAGAAATGCAACCCTTCCTTTTACCTATCAAGACACTGTCACCAACTTATCTTCGCTCTCTTTTGACCAGTCTGAACTTGATCTCCTTAAAAATGGATTAGACTTTGCTATTCGTCCACCTCAACTTAAAAAATCTGAAATCTTCTCAGCTTTTGAAATGATTCATATGGGTATGAAATCTAAGCTAAAGAAACCTGACCTTGCCAATGAACTCAAAACTCAGATTGGCCATCTTGCCCATAGTTACATTTCTGGATATCAACCTTCTCCGTCTGACCTCAAAAAACATGGTATTTTACGCAAACTTAGGAACAATAACTCTATTGTGATTGTACGTCTTGATAAAGGAAACGGGGTAGTCATCTTAGATAAAGATGTCTACCGAACTGCCTGTCTTAAAATTATTAATGATTCTTCTAAATTTACACACTTAAAGTCTGATCCTACCATCCAAAGAGAAGCGCAACTACAAAGATTTTTGAGGAAACTGAAGTCCAAAGGTCATCTTGATGATGAAACATACAGTTTTATCTATCCCAAGGGATCACAACCAGCAAGATTTTATGGACTTCCTAAGTTGCACAAGAAAAGAGCTTCTGGTGAACCACCACCGTTCAGACCTATTGTTTCTTCTATTGGGACATATAATTATAAGTTAGCCAAGTATTTGTGTTCCATTCTTAACCCTCTTATTCCAGATACTTATATAGTTAAAGATTCGTTTTCTTTTGTTAATGAGTTTCATAACCTTTCTTTTAATACTGACAAATTTCTTATTTCTTTTGATGTTGAAAGCCTTTTCACTAATATTCCTCTTAACGAAACCATTAACATAGCCATTGACTTAATCTTTAAAAATAACCCTAAGTTTCCCATTAACAAAAATGATTTAAAAAAACTTTTCCATTTTGCTACTTCTCAAACCCATTTTTTGTTTTTTGATAACTTTTATGATCAAATTGATGGAGTTGCTATGGGCTCGCCTTTAGCACCAGTTCTTGCTAATTTGTTCATGGGTTATCACGAACAACTTTGGCTTTCCGATCCCCAAGTTCCCAAAGTATTATACTATCGCAGGTATGTTGATGATACTCTTTGTCTCTTTGACAATGAAAATCATGCTATGTCCTTTTTTAATTTCATCAACAGTAAACATCCCAACATTAAGTTTACTTTTGAGAAAGAAACAAATGGAAAAATTTCTTTTCTAGATGTTTTAATCAGTAAATCTTCTAATGAGTTTATAACTTCTGTTTTTCACAAAAAAACTTACACTGGTCTTTTAACTAATTATCTCAGTTTTACTTCTTTTAAATATAAGCTTGCTTTAATTAAAACATTAATCGACAGAACTTTTAAAATCAACAATACTAACACTGGTTTTCAAACTGACCTTCTAAACTGAAACACTCAAACGTAATTCCTTTCCTTATCATGTTATTGACAAGGTAACCAAATGCTATCTAAGTAAGATTAACTTAAACAAACATCCTCCTATTTCTGTTAATCCTATTGACTCTGCTGATGACTCTAACGTACGTTACTACAAACTTCCTTTCATTGGTAATCATTCTAAACTCACTAGCATCAAACTTAATAAGCTTTGCAAACGTTTCTGTAAAGATATTAACATTAAACTCGTTTTCACTTCTTTTAAAATAAAAAATCTTTTTCAAGTAAAAGATTTAATTCCTATGTCTCTTAAATCTTTTGTTGTTTATAAATTTACTTGTGTGGGATGTAATGCCCATTATATT
The DNA here is from genome assembly GCA_029948255.1 of Telmatactis stephensoni. NCBI lineage: Eukaryota > Metazoa > Cnidaria > Anthozoa > Actiniaria > Isophelliidae > Telmatactis > Telmatactis stephensoni. Next base: position 306,749 of record JALIZF010001654.1, on the reverse strand, counting down.
GGTGAAACTACTCGCCATTTAACAACAAGGATAAAAGAGCACTTGGTTTCTGATAAAAATTCTCACATTTTTAAACATATTAATAATTCCCCTAATCCTCTTTGTAAAACTAATGCTTCTCCTGATTGTTTTCAAATAATGGATTCTGATAACAGTTCTTTTAAACTTAAGATCAAAGAGGGTTTTCATATCAATTTTGAAAAACCTGAACTTAACGTTCAGGTCAAACATTTTATCTCTTCTTTCTATTAAGTTCGTTTACTTAGTTATTTTTAGTTTTTTGTCATTAATTGTTTACTTAGAATTATGTTGTCAATCATTATTCACCATATATTTGATTCAAATCTTGTAACGTACTTCACACTGAAGATGACATTGGACAATGTCGAAACATGTCTGTGACTATTAAAAAGTTTTTCGTATATTTCAAGTGTATTGTTACACTAGTGATTTTACGTTCATTTGGTAATTAGCCTCTATTTGACAGGCAGCCGGTCAAGAACCTCGAAATACTATTTGCATGACCGGCAGTTTTTATTTATTTTTTAATATTTCCCGAAAAATAGGTTCGTACACCATCTACAGTATTCTATATTAGCTAGCTCTCTTAATTTGCCTAGCTCCGGCACGGAGTAGAAAGAGGAACTGAAAATTTTATCCTGGTCATTGTACTCTGTGCCGAGGCAAGACCTATAGGGCTATTTCGATTTTTATGCGCTTTCTTTAGTAATTGAATAAAGATAGAATACTTGAGATGGTGCTGGTGTACGAATGTTTTTTTTTTTCGGGGGAAATATTGGAAAAATTGAAAACTGCTGGTCATTGACCGGGCACCGGTCAAATTAACGACACCGCGTGGTGAACATAAACTTACAATCTTTTGAAGATATTCAAGTGTACAAAATATAAAATTTTATTTTAAAAACTATTTTTTACTGAAATGGAATAAAAATAACGTGAAAATACTCAAAAAAGCTACGAAATCTGACCCTTATAATTTATGCTAGCGTGATATTCAGTTAGCTCAGTCGATCACGAGATATAACACGCCAACTACCAGACGAATATAAACACCAAAACAATACTTACTCGTTTCTGCAAACTTGGCAAAAGGTACAACTTTTCTTTTAGCGCCAATCATATTTTGTTTGTTAACAGAAGGGAGAGTAAAAATTCCTACATGTACAAACTCTGATATCGATGCAGGTTCTTTCACGACTGTAATTCGATCTTCAGAATCTTGATTTGCCCGCCAAAACCATGTAAGTCATGTCCCGTATGTACCAAATAAGGTATGCAGTGAACGTGATCGAGGTCACAACGGTCACATATAGGTCTATAATAGTATCACTTTGCCACATGTTGATATCTACGAAGGGGCAAATTTTCTTTGGATGCAAAAAATATCGTATATGACACAAGGAAACACTTTCCAAAAGCAAAAAAAAAAAAAGAAAAAGAAAGAAAACCCGGATAACTCTGCAACGACCAGCTAGAGCGATTATAACGATCTCGTGATCTTCATCTTCATCTCGTGATCTTCATATCATGGCCGATGAAAGGGACGACAACGACGCCAACAACACTCATGGTTCTCTTAATCTGAATTCGGGTAAAAAGAAAGGTAAACAGCGTGGCCCTTACAACCAGTACCTTTCTCAGCCAGCAGCAAAGGTACCTCGAACAACTTTGAGGAACTGGCCTGACAAAAATTCTTTATCGTCAACTGGATCCACGTGTGTATATACCGAATATACAGAGGTGAATACTTCCGAATCTGAGGCATTTCGTGTTCATGAAAATCCTTCAAGCGAAAACGAAGAACATGACGAAGTACTATGCTCATATGACGATAGCAATTACGAACAGTTTCTTGAGAGTGATCTATGCAAACTTGTTGAAAATGGTGTTATTGCTCGCGATGTAGCACAAGATGGAAGTGACGATTCATCAACCTCAGGTGAAGAGGATCAGATGGAAGATGGCTGTGAAGAGTATTTACAAGCACTGACCGACACCATTGAGGAAGAATTAGATCACAAAGATGAGGTCAACCAAACGGAATTCGAAAAAACCCAAGATCATTTTGCAGATACCCGGCCTATTTACAATGGGGCACCAATCTCTGTAGCAGTTAGTATGTTACTTATCATTACATTTGCTGTTCGACACAGTTTGACTGGACTGGCAATTATAGATCTACTAACACTTGTAAGTCTACACTGCGCTATCCCAAATCAGTGTGCCTCTTCAATTTCTGTCCTAAAGAAATTTTTCATGAATTTGAAAAATCCTATCCAGCTGCACTACTACTGCACTTATTGCATGGAATATCAAGGACTGTCTATACCTCATAACAAACTATGCAAAAACAAATGCTGTCTGAAGAACCTTGAAGAGAAAAAGAATTCTTCTTATTTCATCATCATCCCATTAATGTGCCAACTTATGGACCTCATACAAAGTAAGTGTTTCTTATTCTTGCAATGTCCCCTATCTCTCACAATCATCGCCAGTAAGCTGTCAAGAAAGCACAGGATTAAGTGTGAAGCCTTTTCAGGCGCAACAACGGACGATATGGCACATTACATTAAACCTGGATTGAAGAGGAAACCGGATAAAATCATTATCCATGCAGGAACTAACGACCTAAAGTCTTTAAGCCCGAAGAAGATTCAAAAGAAAATAGCAACAATTTGTTCGAGTGTTCAAAAAGACCATCAAGACACCAAAATTGCTATATCGTCAATAATCACAAGAAAGGATGATCCCAGCTTGCTTGAAAATATCGACAAGCTCAACCAGTCCCTGAAAAATTATTGTGATCACAATAACATTGACTTTATTGATAACGCGAACATTACAGAAAGGAGTCTGGCCAAGGACAGTTTGCACCTCAATAAAAAAGGTATTTTTGAATTTAGTTCAAATCTAAGAGCATATATTAACAGTGATAATAACTGAATCTCTTCAAACCCGGAGGCAGAGGTCATAACAGATATATGTAATAATGTATCGATAAATTCACTGAATACAAAGAATTCATTTGAATCCCTGATTTCAGTCTCAAGGGGGCTCAAAATTGCCATGCTTAACATTAATAGTTTAAGTAAACACTTTGACGAATTTCAAATATTTATGGGAAATCAAATTCTTGACATTATTGCGATTAACGAAACGAAGCTAGATTATAGGACTAATGACCAACAGATTGACCTACCTGGCTATTCCTGCCTTCGCAAAGACCGGGATAGCCGCGGTGGGGGAGTCTGTATTTATCTAAAAGACTCTATCAATTACACTTGAAAAAAATGCTTTGAAATCAAGGATTTGGAAATGTTATCTGTTGAAATCAAAAGAACCAATTCAAGTCCCTTTCTGTTTACAACTTGGTATCGACCTCCTAAACTGACTGTGGATAGCTTTGATCAATTTGAAGCATTTTTGGAAAAGATTGATTCTGTTTATAAAGAGATTTATATTTTAGGTGATCTAAATACAAATCTCCTTGCAAACACTAGCTCCACTGGGTCTTGCACTTCTCGTTTAATAGACCTATTGGATAACTACCAGTTAACACAGGTGATAGACCAGCCAACAAGAATTACTCCTACTAGTATGTCACTTATTGACGTTTTGATTACGAATGACAAGGATAAAATAGTCTCTCATGGTGTTTATCCGTTATCAATAAGTGACCACCAGTTAATATACGCAACCATTAAGGTTGGCATCCCAAGGGGTGCTCCTAAAACCATCATTACTAGAAACCTTAAAAACTTCAATGAAGAGTGTTTTAAAAACGATCTCGAACGAGCACAATGGCCAATTTTTAACGATTTTTTAGATGTAAATGAGGCCTGGACTTGTTGGAAAAACACTTTTATTGGGGTTCTTGACCGACATGCGCCTCTTAGGAAAATTCGTACGAGAAACAATCAATCCCCCTGGATTACCAGTACATTGAAAAAAGAAATGCAGTCGCGAGACCATTTGCTTAAAAAAGCCTCTCAATCTGGTAATCTAGAAGACTGGGAAAAATACAAACAAAAGAGAAATAGTGTTAACAAATTGATAATGAAAACAAAAAAGAAATATTATGAAGGAAAACTACAGGATTACTCTGGAGATGTTAAAAGAACATGGAAAGTAATAAATGAACTAAGTGGGAAAAAGTCAAAGAACACAGTAATAAATGAGATAAAAACGGAGTCATCTCAGACTCATGTCGATCCCAAAGGAATTGCAAATAAAATGAATTCTCACTTTACCAATATTGCAGCAGAACTCGCTTCAGAGCTTGTATACAATGAAAATCCAGCTGAATTCACCGAGTATATGACAAAATTTACATCAACATTTTCCTTGAGTACCACAAACCGGCAAATCGTTGAAAAACTACTCACAGAAGTTAAAACTGACAAAGCAATGGGCATTGATGGAATCTCAAATAGGACTCTTAAGTTGTCTGCCTCAATTATTTCCAGTCATCTGTGTGATTTGTTCAATCTTTCCATTCGCTCTGGGTGTTTCCCAAACGAATGGAAAATTGCTAAAGTAACACCAATTTTTAAATCAAGTGAAACCAATGACCGAAATAACTATCAACCTATTTCTGTAACTTCAACAGTGTCTCGGGTTTTCGAAAAACTGATCCTTAATCAGCTAGAATCCTACATTTCAGAACATCAAATTCTATATAAATTTCAATCCGGGTTTAGACAAAACCACTCAACACTTACAGCGCTCTTAGATATAACCAATGAATGGTCTTTTAACATCGACAGGAAAATGGTCAACGGTGCCATCTTCTTAGATTTGAAAAAAGCTTTTGACACCGTTGACCATAGTATCCTCATTTCCAAATTAAGTCTCTATGGTTTTGACAGCTTTACTGTCAATTGGTTTAAATCTTATCTGAGTGACCGGACACAGCAATGCTTTGTAAATGGAGTTCTATCTGATTTCTCGCCAATTTCCTATGGTGTCCCCCAGGGCACAATACTAGGACCAACACTATTTCTCTTATATATAAATGATTTGCCAAATTGCATTGATTTTAGTAAAGTTAAGCTTTATGCCGACGACACAAGCTTAAACTTTTCTGATACTGAAACATTAAGTTTAAATACACAAATGAAGGCTGACCTGCAAAGTATTATGAGATGGCTCCTTGCCAATAAATTAACATTGAACATACTCAAGTCAGAATTCATGTTAATTGGAAGTTACCAGCGCCTTTCTACTCTAGAAACTGATAATTTCTCTTTAAACGTAGAAGGTGCTAGCCTCAAGAGAACTACTCAAACAAAATACCTTGGGGTGCAAATTGACGAGAATCTATCTTGGGGCACTCATATAGAGTATATTAAAAAGAAAATATCTTGCAGTCTGGCAACAATTAAAAAAGTTAAGCCCTACCTCCCACAGGACAGTTTAGTGAACATCTACAATTCAATAATTGAACCCTACTTCAATTATTGTTGTCTTGTGTGGGATAGTATTAGCAATACGCTCGCGGACAAATTGCAAAAGCTTCAAAATCGTGCCGCACGCATTATAACTAGTGCACCTTATGACTGTGTACCCACAAAACATGTCTTCCATTCATTAAATTGGAAGACATTAAAAATAAGACTTGAACAAAAAGCAATTATGGCATTTAAAATAGTGAATAAATTAGCACCTTCTTACTTGATTGAACTTTTTGAAAACAACCCAGGCACAGAGGTTTATAACCTGCGTCGTTCTTCAGTCGATCTCAAATTACCACGAGTAAGGACTGAAGCATATAAAAAGAGTTTCAAATACTCAGCTGTTGAACTGTGGAACTCTCTACCAGAGTCAATCAAGAAAGAAGACTCTTTAAGATCATTTAAAAGGAAAATTAAGAAATACAATTTTTCCAACGTATAACTAAGTGATCTCTGCCCAGGGTACAATTTTTCAATTTTTCATAACTAATATTATAATATTACATTTCCTGTAAACACATGTAATGAATTATCTTGCCACGCGCGCATTTTTATATATTATAAATACTTTTAATCGATTACCATATAATAGATTAGCTTTAAGATAGATAATTAACTATATGACGACCTCTAGGTAGACCAGATTTTACAACAACTAACTTGTAAAATTTGATAGAGCATTCGTTTTGAAATAAAGTTATTATTATTATTATATTATTATTATTATCACTTTTTTGGGGGGAGGGGGGGAGTGGAGATTGATATTAATTACCTTAATTGAAATTTTATTAATTAAACATGCTTGTTAAAGTCTTCTAGCTTTTAATCCTAATTTTATGGTATGTTCTCATTTTCTCGGTGTTATTTATTACATAGTTGTGTGCATCTAAATTAACTCTGATGTGCTTTTGCCCTGTGAGTCAGCTTCTGCTTTCTGCTCCTGCACCATCCCTCCTCCCTTCCCCCCAAAATAATAGCACCTTTGTAAATAATTAAAGTGCAAACACTAAAAGCATAGAATAACTAATAGTAACTAAATGGCACTGAATAGTCAAAATCCCTTGTTCTCCAATATTTCAATTACTGCTATTTTGAACTATTTCATGCATTAAGTGTTTGCATGCACTCCGTCTTCATTGATTTAGCCTGCCTACAGGCTCTCAAAGGAGAGGGGGTGGGGGAGGGGAAAGAAGGGGAGGGGGAGGGGACTGGGGAGAAGGGAAAAGGAAGGGAGAGCCTGCATGAACGCTATTGTTTCAAAAATATTCTCCGTTCGCCCACGAACGGAGGCATCTGATTGGCTGAGGGAACTGAACCGTGACTTTGCAGTTAGAACTAGTAGTTAGAATTTCAGTAAACAATCATGGCGGAGTTGGATGACTTGATACAAGATGTTCTTACAGATTTAAACTTTAGAAATGGGTCTTTGATAAGCTTAAAACGAGAACAGAAAGAGGCAGTTAAAGCCTTACTTCAAGGTCTGGATGTTTTGGCCATTCTACCGACAGGGTTTGGCAAAAGCTTGATTTTCCAGTTGTATGACCTTGTATGTTCTAGTCAAAGCGAAGCTTCATGAGCAGTCCGTCGTTCTCGTCATCTCTCCTTTATCATCCTTGAGAAAGGATCACATAAAAGAAGGAAGATCTCATAGTCTTGGTTTAAATAGCTATTGGAGAAGGACACATATTCTTCGCATAACGAAGCTAGAATAAAACCACGACTGGCTTCACGTTTTGAAGGAAGAAACCAATTATAAACATTTATCTTTAAATTCTTCGTTTGTCGAGCGTATAATTTTCTTATATAGGAGTTGTATTCATATTACTATCTCGACCCGTCGTAAATTTTAGAATTTATTACAATTGCATGGGGAATATCGGTGAACTGTCAAAATTTTGACAGTGTTTACCTTGATCCTGATTGGCTTAGATTGACCTTATTGGCCTGCCACGCAATCAAGCATAAGGGGGCGTACATTTTTGAAACAATAGCGTTCGTGCAGGCTCTCCCTTCCTTTTCCCTCCTCCCCAGTCCCCTCCCCCTCCCCTTCTTTCCCCTTTCCCCTCCCCTTCTTTCCCCTTTCCCCTCCCCCACCCCCTCCCCCTCCCCTTTGAGAGCTTGTAGGCAGGCTATCATTGATTAATATATCATAACAAACTTAAATTAAACCCTGAATGAAACTGATATACATTGTTTTTAATTTCAGGAGATGGTTTTCTTAATCTTCTCAAATATCCAGTAACAAAAAGAAAGAGTGATCCAGATGCTATTGAGGATATTCAAGATGGTTCACTATATAAGCATCATTTTGGAGATGATGGTTTTTTCAAAGGAACCTCAGAGAAGAAAAAGAGTGGTGAAATCCATGTTAGCTTTCAAATGAACACTGATGGCGTGGCAGTTTTTAAATCTTCCAAATACAGTATTTGGCCACTGTATCTGGTAATAAATGAGCTTCCACCTAATTGCAGGTAAAGTACTTTCTTAATAAGGGAGAGGTCATTATATATGAAAGGGGATTGGAGGGGTCAGTATATTTTTAGATGACAGCGGGTGGGTCATTATTTAGGTTTAGAATGAGAGGGGGTTGGTTGACTTTTTTTTATTATCAGGAGCCCCATAAAGGCAGACCATAGTCATTTTGAATCTATTACAATGGATTTTTAGTTTAATTTATCTTAGTGTTAAAGATTGTTATTTAGAAACATATATCACAAAACAATACATCTATAAAAGCACAAATAGGAGGAAAAAATAAACAATATGAAGTTCTTATAACAACTAAACAACAACAGCTAGCACAGCAGAAATTGGTATTCTCCAAAACCAATTAGGTTGTTGAATTGCTCTGGACTGCTTAACAATCTAATATGAATTGGTTGGAAATACCACTGAAAGACTTGAATCAGGTTTAACTTTCTTGACTGTTATGACATTGATTTTTATATCATTTCAAGTCTTGCAATGGTATTTCAAACAAATTCATGAAAGCTCCAGAGCAAAACAGGGTTGTGTTTTTGCACATTTATTAGCAAAATGAGCTTGTTCATTTTAATATTTCTTCAATGAACATTTATAGGTATAAGAGATCAAATAGCATTTTTCTTGGGCTTTGGTTTGGTTATCAGAAACCAGATTTCCTAACATTTCTGCAGCCTCTAAGCAAAGAGTTCCAGGACATTTACACTAAAGGTAGATATATAATTGTTGATGTTTAACCCAATGTTATAATGATGGTAATCACAATTATAATCTATTTCCCTTTAATAATAATGATTTTGATTTAAATTTTGTTCATTAATGTAATTATTATGATTATCATTATTACATTATTAAAGCTGGATTAACACATTAAACATTCATGCATTCAGTATTCATGCATGATCATAAAAAATAGTACCGACTCAATTAATTGACCTTTTCATTGTATGAACTTTTCCAGGTTTAAAGATTTCTAAGGGTGAAAAGGAAGAGCTCATGACACTGAGAGGAATCTTGTTGTGTGGTACTTCAGATGCGCCTGCAAAATGCTTACTTCAGAATTTTGTTCAGTTCAATGGGTATTATGGCTGCCCGTGTTGCACAGCTGCAGGTGAACAAGTTCAGACAAGCATTCGAGGTCATACACATGCATATCCATTTAACAGAGACAGCCCATTCACTGGTCATGGGAATTTGCGCACTCATAAGGACACTTTAGACCTAGCATACAATTCTAACAAATCTAAGCTAGAAGGGAAGTCACTTGAACCTAAAGAACATTTTGGGGTGAAGGGCTATTCTTGGTTTATGTTTGTACCGGGTTTTGACATTATCAAAGGTATTTCCATAGACTGTTGTAATTCAGAATGTAAAGGAAACAGAATAAACAAGGCTCTTGAACTCGGTCCTCTTCTTTTTTACTTTGTACTTCGTGTCCACAAGATATCAAGAGCACATGGTGATGTGCGGGGGGTCCTTACAAAACAGGGGTCCCCAGGGGGTATAGGTAAAACACAAAAACGATATATTACAACATCTCCCCCTTCCTAACTAACAAGATTCAATAAGTCTCTGTGGTTTTTTAATTGTCCTCCCTGATCTGGAGGTGGTTGTTGAGTTCATTGGCTGACTGCAAGTTGGTTGCTGAGGTTCGTCAGGTTTCCTGTTAACAGTGTTAGTTTTTGGTTCCTGGGATTCGCCTAGACTTGCGCTGATTATAGGTGGCTTTGGCTGCAAGATCATGGGTTGGTCTTGTGGCACTGAAATGATTTGTCGTCTGTTTCTACGGTAGACTCTCCCTCTCTCATCTTGAACGACATATGATCGTGGAAGCACTTCAGCCTTTCTCCAGTGTGCGTCACCATTGGGGCGAATTCGGACCTTTTCCCCTGCTTCTAAAGGGGGTAAGTCCCGTCCTCTAAGATCATAGTTGGCCTTTGCTTTGTCCTGTCGTAACTTTAGTGCTTTGACGACTCTCTGTGGCTCTACTGGCTGTGGTACTAGGAGACGTCGGTGGGTCGGCAGTGTGGTTCGGGTCCTACGGCTCATTAAAAGTTGTACTGGTGACACACCGATATCCTCAAACGGTGTATTACGGTACTTAAGGAGACCCTCAAAAGGATCTTTCCCATCTGCCTCAGCTTTCTTTAGGATTCTCTTCGCTGTTTGGACAGCCCGTTCGGCAGCCCCGTTTGACTGTGGGTACTCAGGGGAACTGGTGGTATGTTGGAATCCCCATTCGCGAGCAAATTCTTTAAACTGGTGTGTACTATCAAACAAATTTCTGGTATTGCTGTATTGAGACCCGTTATCACTGATGACTTCTTGAGGTATTCCATACCTTGCAAAGATCTTCTTCATGTTATTGATCAGACAGGTTGCAGTACTTTGCCGCAACAGTTCAAGTTCAAAGTATTTTGAATAAAAGTCCGTCACTACTAGATAGGTGTGTCCTCCATATTCAAAGAGATCAGTACCCACAACTTGCCAGGGTAGGCCAGGGATATCATGTGGCTTTAGAGACTCTCTTTGCTGCTGGTTTCTGAAAGCATTACAAATTCCACAGGAACGAACTCGGTCTTTGACTTGTGAAGTCATCGATGGCCAAAAGACATAGTCTCTGCCAAAACATAAACTCTTTGTTTCACCCATATGGGCACCATGTATCTCATCGAGTACCTCAGCTCTCAATGCACGTGGTACTACGATTCGGTCTGACTTAAACAACAATCCGTCTTCAACACTTAAGTCCTCTCTAAAGCTCCAGTATTCTCGAGCAAGTTCATCTGTCTCATCTTTTCCTGACGGCCATCCCTTCAATACATAGTCCATTACAACCTTGGATGTTTCATCGCTGCTCGTCTGAGCTCTGAATTTAGATAATGTGTCATTATCAAGTCCTAATCTTTCGATAAGGTTGACTTCTATCTCTTCCTCGTCACTGTCGCTGCTTGATTCTGTTACGACTATGGGCGCTCTACTTAAACAGTCTGAAATGACCTGTTGCTTTCCAGGAACGTACCGGACATCTAAGTCATATTTAGTAAGCTTTAGAAGCATTCTCTGGAGTCTTGGCGGAGCCCCATTTAGCGACTTCTTAAAAATGGATTCAAGGGGCTTATGATCGGTTTCGACAATGACTTTTCGACCATAAAGGTAGGTGTGAAACTTCTCTACCCCCCAAGCAATGGCAAGCAATTCTCTTTCAATATTTGCATACCTCTTCTCTGCATCATTCAGTGTCCTTGAGCCGTATGCAATGGGTTTTCCATCCTGCATAACAACACCTCCTAGCCCAGTGCTGCTTGCATCAACATTCAAGACTGTGGGCTTGCTGTTGTCGAAGTAAGAAAGGACAGGTGACCTACTGATAACATCTTTGAGCTTTTCAAATGCTTCTTGTTGTGGAGTGTCCCATACAAACATTGTGTCCTTTTGGATCAGGTGGGAAATAGGACCCTGAAGTTCTGCCTTGCGCTCTATAAATTTGTCAAGATAGTTCACAGTTCCGATGAATCTTTGTACGCCTTCTTTGTCTGTCGGTGCTGGCATGTCTAAGATGGCTCTTATTTTTTCAGGGTTGGGTTTCAGTCCTTGTGACGTCAGGACATGACCAACATAGTTTACTTCATCTACTCTTAGCTTCAGCTTAGCTGGGTTAAACTTCAGTCCTACTTCACGACTACGCTCCAGTACCATTTTTAGTTTTTCATTCATTTCTTGCTCATCCTTGGCATAGATCAAGAAGTCATCTACAATAATGTCAACAGGAACTCCTTCAAACAACTTTTCCATTTCTCTTTGATAGATTTCGGGTGCTGGAGCAATACCAAATGGTAACCTTGTAAATCAGTATCTTCCCCACGGTGTATCGAAAGTCAATAACTTTGAGCTATCTTCATCCATTGGGAGTTGCCAGAATCCACTGCAAGCATCTAAGGTGGTGAACATTGTTGCATTCGATAACTGGTTGGCAACTTCTTCGATGGTGACCATGGGGTGATGTACTCGTTTCAATGCCGTGTTTAAATCTCTAGGATCAATGCAAATCCGCACTTGATCTTTTGAGGGCTGGCCTCTCTCGTCAGTTGCTCCTTTCTTTTTTCGCTTGTCAATAACTAACATCGACGATACCCATGGTGTATGTCCTTCTTCTTTTACTATTATACCATCCTGTTCCATTTCCAACAACTTTTCTTTAGCTGGTTCCAGAAGAGCAAGGGGTATCTTACGCGGTGGGTGAATTACAGGGCTTACTGATTCGTCAATCTCTAAACTTACACGATTGGGCAACATTCCGGGTTTCTCGCTGAAACAGTCTTGGTAGTCTTTTAATACTGGGTCTGTCTTGATAAGGTCTGCAATATCACGTTGTGCTTTCTGAGATTTTCTTCCAGTGTTCTGAATAAGGTCTAAGTTCATAAATCCAAGTACTTCAAGATCGAGGCATGCATCACAGCTCAACAAAGGAGTGAAATCTCCATTCACAACAAGATACAATATATCAAGAGTGCGACGTTTGTATTGGGTGGAAAGTCGTACACAACCTACTGGATGTATAGGTTTAGTAGCCAGCCATCCCTTCAGTGGTTGTTGTATCTTCTGAAGGGGCTTTTTTGTAATTTTCTTGTACAAGTTATATGGAATCACCGTGGCATCAGCCCCTGTATCTGCCTTTACTTTGGTACTGTGACCATTAATGTTCACTGTAATCAAGCTCTTGCTTTCTTTAGTTGAACCGACCGACCCCAGTTCAACAGATCCAAAATATGCGTGCGGTATATCATTATCAGAATCACATTCATTGCTTTTAACCTCTTCAACTGGGTTGACACTGTTCTGCCTGGTAGGTGTCTTGCACACCCTAGCAAAATGTCCCTCTTTTTTGCACTTCCTACACTGTTGTTTAAATGCTGGGCACCTACTTGGGTGTGAAAATGAGTGCCTTAGACCACAGAACTTGCAGAGTGGGTCACTTACTGCGGGAGAGTTTAGTTTAGTTTTCACCTTTTTGATATCCTGGATGTTAGTACCTGAAGTCTGTCCCGGAACGCCAGTAGTCGCACTAAACTTGAACTTCTGAGACTCTGAAGCCTCATAAGTTCTACAATAATCATGTGCAGTTTGCAAAGTAAGATCAGGTTTTTTCAATAACTCTCCTCTTAGGTCATCAGACAAAACACCCCCAACGATTTTATCTCTTATCAATGAATCTTTTAGGCTTCCAAATTCACATGTAAGGGCCAGTCGTTTCAAATCGCTCACAAAACTGTCAATTCTTTCTCCCTCTTTTTGACACCGCTGATTGAAGACAAGCCTTTCATAAATTACGTTTTTTGCACCTTTGCAAAGCTCTTCGAATTTTCTACACACGTCTTCAAAGTTGTCGGGACTCTCATCTTCGCCGTACGTGAAGTGGCTGTATTCTTCGATAGCATCGCTACCGGCACAATTAAGCAACAAATTTACCTTCAATTTATCTGGTTTCTTCTCCTTTTCGGTTGCAATTAGGTATATATCAAATCTCATTTTAAACTTCCTCCAATTTTCTGCTGCTTGAGCGTCTAATATCAATGGGCCCGGCTTGTTACACATTTCTTTCACCTCCGCCATCTTGGAAGTATTGACCAACGTCAATCACGATAAAACACTTGAAATTTTACTAGCACGGCTCCAAAATGATCTCTGTACAATCCTAAAGCTTTCCTTGAACTTCTGACACCATGTTGTAATTCAGAATGTAAAGGAAACAGAATAAACAAGGCTCTTGAACTCGGTCCTCTTCTTTTTTACTTTGTACTTCGTGTCCACAAGATATCAAGAGCACATGGTGATGTGCGGGGGGTCCTTACAAAACAGGGGTCCCCAGGGGGTATAGGTAAAACACAAAAACGATATATTACAACATAGACTATATGCACTGTGTTATTCTAGGAGTGATGAAAATGCTTATGACTCTGTGGTTTGACAAGTCACATGCAGGTGAAGCTTTTAACATTAGCAAAAAAGTGGAGGAAGTGGACAAGCGTTTGCTACATATTACACCACCGAACTGCATTTCAAGAGCGCCTAGGAGCATTGAAAATGAGTATGGGCATTGGAAGGCCTCAGAATTTAGATCATTCCTCTTTTTCTATGGAGTTCCATGTTTGTGGAATATTCTCCCTGAAGAGAACTTCCAACATTTTCTCTTGCTTGTCGAAGCTATATGGTTAATGGATCAGAAGTCCATTTCCACTCATTGTTTAGTGAAGGCAGGAAATCTGCTTCGACATTTCTGCTTGCGAGTTGAAGCATTGTATGGAAAACGATATGAGACATTTAATGTTCATTGTCTGCTTCATCTACAAGACTGTGTGAAAAACATTGGACCTCTGTGGGCATGCTCCTGTTTTTGGTTTGAAGACTACAATTGAGATCTGCGAACATTATTCCATGGGACTCAGAAAGTTGACCTTCAGATTGCATTATCTGTCTGTATTCAGCAAAAGATACCAGAACTGATTCCTCTCCTTCCATTTGGTTCATCAAGCAAAGAATTTTACGATTGTATGACAAAGGGAAGGTATTTGTTAAAGTGCAAGCGTGAAATGATCAGTGAAAATATATTTGCACTTGGTGTTCTATCACCTACAGTACTAAGTGGAGTCCAGCAAACTCAAATAGAAAGCCAGATAGGCTATCCAACTAAAGCTTTCAAATTCAAGAGAATTCAAATCAATACAGATATTGTCCACAGCAAAAGCTACTTAAACATTTCAAGGCGAAACAGTTGCACAGTTTTTGTGGATAATGCAGGCTTTTTTGAAATTGATTATTATCTAAAGTCGTATGTAAAATGTCCAAATGTTTTATTTTGTAATGATACATGTATTTGCAAATCCCCATGTTACTTTGGAGTTGCTTATTCATGCTTTACATTGGACACAGTGTCTATTTCTTCAGATTCTTTTACAAATTGCAATGTAGGACACATCATTCCTGCTAGACGCGAAGAATGTCACAATGTCATATTCCCAGTAACAAGTATCAGGGCTCTCTGTGTGTTGGTGGACTGTAAATATGAAGACCAAAGATTATTTATCTGCCGATTGCCTAATAGATATGAAAAGGACTAAATTTCATTTTTAATTGTACTTTTTATTTCACTATTTCCTATATCTTTTAATAGCCCAGACCTAGTTGATCAGTTTTTAAATGATTATTATTATATAGAATGCAATCACTGGGTATCGTGAGCTAGCATGCACTCTTATTGGCTAATCTAATTAAGTAACTAGGCTGCAGCTCATATATATACCCTGTACGTAGAGGAAAAAACAAAATAGATTAGCAATTTGCCAAATTTTAATTGCAACTAGAAATAATAGCAAAAATATTACATACCTTTTTTATGATTCAGTGATTGCCAATATATTAATTAAACAATATCATTATTCTACTCTGACAATCTTGATGTACATGCATCAGCTAGCTTAGCTCATCCAACTTTGCTAAATCCTTGATGGCTATCGGCTCAATGTATGACTTGATTTTGTGGAACAACTGTTGATTATTACTTGTAAAGATGATATAGTTGCAGTATTTTAAAATTGAAATTAATATGTAAACACTATTTTGGAACCTGATTGATCCATAATATATTTACTCAATTCATACAAAATATTTTGATGATTGAGTCTTTGTGTGATTCTTAGAAAAAGCATACTTCAAGTATACTTAACTCTGGACAGTCACTGCCAAATGAATGTTACGTTATAAAGAAGTGCACTTTAAGTATACTTTGATATTATAAGTACAAATCAAGTACATTATAAGTACATCAACAAACTGTACTTCATTTATACTTATTTTTAGAAGTATAAACAAAATATACTTCAATTGTACTTTTTTGAAGGGAAGTACATACAGAGTGTACTTGAAGTATACTTAAAGTATACTGAATTCCTACAAGGGAAACTATTCCTTTTGTTTTGCTTTGTTGTGTTCGCTAAGTTTTATGAAATAGTTTTATTAAAAGTTGTATATAAGATGACAGTATGTCTGGTTGATATTTTTCAGGCTAGTGGTTCTTTATTCTCAGTCTTGTATGTGGGTATTTATTGTATGCAAAGAATTTTATTTTCTGCATGTGATCCTATTTTAAACTTTTGTGAGATACATGTGCTGACCTTGAAGATATCAGACAAATATGTAAATATACTTGTGCTTACTTTCTTTTGAACTTGGAAAATGAATTATACAAAGTAGCCTTGAAGTGACGGTGGGTTAAGATCAAAATATGTACTTGTTTGATTACCATAAAGACGGGTGAGTGCACTCACTCAATGTACATTTTTCCCACACTACTAAGAGAGATCTTCAAATTTTTTTGAAATCTACAAATTTGAAATAGTTAATTACATCTCCAAACTGCACTCATTGCAGCAGTGAATGCTTGCATCTGTGGTGTAATTAAAGCTCCTTTGAAAGGCCCCTGGAGGTTTACCCTTAGAGGGTAAGCGGGGTCACCATATAAACACATTGGTTGACCAGTTGGGCATGTTGTTGTAACTCTTGTAAAAGGCCAGAATCAGCCAACATTCCTGAATCATGTCTTCTCCCTTCTGTAGTTAATCAAAAGAAACAGTGGCAAGGTTATATTAATAAGAGAATGATATAAATAGAACAGGGAAGGGTGTGGTTAATGAAATATATCAGCAAACATTTTCTTCCAACCCCCCTCATAACATGTTTCTAATGGGTTATGCAGTCTTGTTAACTTCATTGTTCCTACATGTAGGGAAAGGCTTCAAATTCTACCTGTGTTCACTGATCCTTTATAGGAGTATGACAAAACCAACTACAAACTGTAGTTGATTAATTTTATTTCAACCTGCCTAGTACATCTAATTAATATTCACTGACTAAAATTGGACATGATTACTTACCCACAGGGCCATACAGATTTCCAATTATTCCATTTGGTAAAGCAACCGATTGGAACTTCAAACTATGCACTCTTTTGTGACCACTGTAAACTATCCTTTGGTTCTCTCTTGGACGACAAATCAACAAATCCAAAATAATTCTCCATTGGTGCACCTTTAGCTGATATTGCATTGGCATTGTGTAATTCTGTGTCCATGTGTGTCATAGATAAAGTCTAGTACCGTATTGGCGATCACACTCAAGACAAGTACAGGGCGTGCAAAACGAGGTAACATATCTCCATATCCACAAGGATACATTATTCGTCTTAGGAGCATGCAAAGACCTTCGATTCCTTTACACACAGAGTGCTGCTGACAGTAAAATGTGTCTGGTATTTGAAGATAATCGGCAAGCACAGGGATATCTCGTTTGTGGACTCTGAATTCTGCAAGGCATACTGCATCCTCCATTTCGTCGAGGTCAAAACAAGGATAAGAATCGTAAGGGCAATCACGATGTTTTGAAGTCTTCATTGTCAAAAATGTCTTCAGCATAGCACCTTACAAGAAATTCCTGAGCATCCCTAAATGATGTCATTGCTAGC
Organism: Telmatactis stephensoni; assembly: GCA_029948255.1. Taxonomy (NCBI): domain Eukaryota; kingdom Metazoa; phylum Cnidaria; class Anthozoa; order Actiniaria; family Isophelliidae; genus Telmatactis; species Telmatactis stephensoni. The sequence goes on along the minus strand of JALIZF010001654.1, from coordinate 289,277 downwards.
TAAGTGATTCTCGTCTTCATTCTAAGATGCCGTAGCTTAAATTTGATTTTTCACGCCAAAAACAAAGTTGGAGGCCGACTCACTCCTGTCTCTTTAGAGCATCTACGTCATAAATTTCATCTTCATTTTCATCCTGGACGTCAGTGCTTAAGGTCGCTAAAGGCTCAGAAAAGCGAAGATCAATCCAAAATCCTGAAATTGAATAGATCACGTTCGATATACCAACATTCTAGCATGATAGGGAGGCTTTCTAAAATAAATAGAAATAAAACTAGAATAAAACTACCAAAATGTCACCTAAACATAAGAAAGCAAGTGGATACAATTATGGAAATTCTATAGGAATGCTGTTGGATTGTGGACTAACTAGTTTTCCAACCAAAATTCTGAAAATATACCATTGGGTAGAAACGTCATTCATGGTACATTCAGTTCATTTGCGACACCAATGATACTCGGTAGTCATATTTTGTATCTACATGATGTACCATCCGATCCAAGCCTCGCATTCCAGCCCAAATTTTAAGGTCTCGAACGTGGCCTATTCTGATCTGACACAGACAACCCAACGCAAGATCTGACGATCAGATGACACAGGAAACTCAACGTGATGTGAAGATTAGTGTCGCTGCTTGCCTGAGCCAGGGCTCGCAACAATAAAGCTAGTATAGACTTAATAAGTAACTAAACATAAAGCTAGTGAATATAATTTCTACTAATTAGTGTTCTTTGAGAGAATTTTTTCTTAACTTTTCCTGTACAATTTTTTTTGTCGAACCTCTTTTTTTTCCTTTTGGTCATTGAAGCAGTTTCTTTACTTTGGGTCCACTCAAGCTCTGTTGTCTTCGGACTTGTTCCTTGGAAGAGCAGGCTTTAGTTGTGTACTATGTCCTGTAAATCTTAGTGTCTTACAGACAATACATAGCTAGTTGGAGAGTTTTCCAACTTGTCCAACTATTCTTCAATTTGCTAGTCTGCAGAACTGACACAGGTCGCATATATACAAAATGCAATGTAATACAATAGAAAATATACAAATGTGCTATGACTAACAATGATTAATTATAATCTTAAGGTTTCTTATTTAAACAATGAAAATAACTTCGACAACAACTGCAAAACTATCACAAGCTTAATAGCAGCTTCAAGTATACTCTTCTACGTGCCGAGGTGGGAGTGCTTTTTGCCCCTGGGGTGTGGTTAAACACATGTAAAGATACAACCATTCTCTGTATTTGATCAATACTATTGGATTTAGGAGGAATATCTCCTTTTTCAATGGCCTAGTATATAAAACCTTGTGAGAAGTTTGTCGAGCTCTTCTGGACTAAGGATCTCTATCTTGTCGTTCAACTTTCTGGATTTACACCAACTTTGTAAAACTTTCATCCATGTTTTTGTGGATCGGTTAGTGTTAACATTTTCAGCTTCACCTTGAAGATCAATTATGTCACTTTCACTGAAAACAGGAAATCTTGACTGGTCAACAGTACTTGAAGAACTCTCTGGACTTGAAGAATGGTTGGTCTTTGAAACATTTGGTTCATTGTTGTCACTTGAAACACTGGGGATTTTCTCTGCTACTTTTCCCGTACTACTTTCTTCTTCAAAAGCACTTTCAAGGATGTCAAAATTTGGAAAGTCAAGCTCAGTTGTACCAATGATCATCATCTGCAAAAAACTGTAAGTCTTCCATGTTTTTTTTTTTTCTCTGAAATCTACATTTTTGCTCTATTTTTTTAACAAAAATGTGAAAAAAGGTTCAAGGAAAAAAATCCCACATCTTGACAGCAATCAATGGCTTTTTTGATTCTTGTATATGATTGGCTGATAATAAAAGACACTGTTTTGTGATTGGTTCGAAAAAAAGATGTGATTAATGAAGCAAAATGATGCGATTTAGGAATTAATCGCACACTTTTTAACCAATCAGATTGCAGAAATCACCAGTGATTTCAAAATAGATATAATAGTCTTATCGATCTTTGAATAGAGAATTTAGAATTACTGAGTAGCTATCAGATTGTAAGTTATTGAGTAAACACAGTCTTATTTCAGCTTTAAATTGCTTTTTTAGATGAGCTTGAAATTGATGAAATCAATATGAAATTGATTTCATATTTACTGAGTACAAGACTCGAGAGCAGTCAATATAAACCACATCCAGTGAGAGAAATATACAAAAGACCACGGGCGGATCTAGAGTAGTTCACTTAGTTTCCGGAAACTACTGAGATTTTTCCCAGAAAAAAGAATTATTGAGATAATAAAAAGAAATAATACAAATGGAACAAGTTAAAGCGTATTTCACCTTTATTTGGACGCCATTTTGAATTATTTCCACAGGAAACCCACATGTTCCCAGGCTATTTTTGTAGCCTTTTCAAGTTTTGTTGAGGGAGGTGTCCCATAGTAATTTCTAGCTATCACAACGTGTTAGTTCACAGTTTGGTATCCCTGTGTGAACTACTGCACCGGAAATAAAACACCCCGCCAGTAGTTTCCGAAGTGATTCACAGGAAGTAAAACACCCCACAAGTGATTCACACAGGAAACCCACAGTCAAACCAAGCACAAATTTACCATTCTAACTTGATTCTGATTGGCTAAAATCGGCGTAAACTAGTCCAGAAACTACCGACAAAAGTATAAAAGGGCCAGTCTACCCTGGTGAGGTTCTCTGTTGTATCAGAGTGCTTCGAACTCGCAACGAAGAAAATTTAATGCATGAGCGAACTTTATTCTTCAATTGTGGAACTGCTGCGATTGAAATTCAACGTAAACAAGGAAATTAGGCAGACATTAAGCTCTAAGTTTACGCTTGAGCCAACAGTTTCCTCGGTAAGTTATAATTTATATTGATAGCTGATGTTTTACATGAGTAGTTTTACTGAAATGTTTATAATTACGCGACCTCTGACCTTCAAACAGTCAGTTGGAATTTGGTTTCTTGCTTCCCCCGCTTCAAAGAACCAACCACAAAATATACTCATAAAGATCTCTAAAATCCTAGAGCGATCTGTAACAGTGAAATATTAATTTCGGTAATAGAGATATTCGTATTCTTGATTTTCAGTAATATTGACGAAAGCTAATTTGGCAAAACCCGCTTGAGTGCTTTGAGTTCTCAAGAGTTCTCATGTCAGATTTTGAAAATTGTATTAATGTGTGTATTATAGATGCTAATGCTCAAAATATGCAAAGTGTAAATGGTATCATAGGATTTAATGATATTAAGTTTCGGTGGAGTTGGAAACTACTAGGTCAAAATGCTAGATCCGCCCCTGCAAGACAGCTCAAAGATGTTAAGATGTATTTCTTGTTGTTCTTCGTTTGATCCCCGGCCGACACTTCACTTCAACTCGTAGCAAACAAACTCCCTTCCAACTTGTTATTATACTCCCAAAACATGCACTTAATGTTTATTTTGTAGTTAAACACTCTTATACTAGTTTAAAATACATGTTTGAAGTTGTTTATATGTGTGGATTGAATGTGTATTTAAGGTGGATTGAATGTGTCAGATGTGGATCGAAACGACCTGGATCGAAACGAGCATGGATCGAAACAACAGGTACCATCATCAGACTTATAAACTGGAATAATTTTAGAAATTTTGAGCTTAGTTGGATATTTCCCTGTATGTACAGATAAATAAGTTTAGCTAGATGTTGACTTATTTGATGCCTGGAAGCCTTTAGAAGTCCTACAGGGCACGATATATACTTTGATCTGATTTTCTTACTTAATGCAGCAGTTGGTTAATAGCTGCCCAAGTTTTCTGGTTGTTTTTCTTGTTATCTTCAAAATAAGATTCAAACTAGGACTTTTTACTGATTCTTGTGAGTGTAGTAATCCTGTTTACATAATAACAATATCTATATTTTTGTCCTGAGAAGAGTAGACGATTTTTAGTTTTTATTGACTTACGAATTCCTAGCGTGATCCAGGGTTTAGATAGGTTTTTAGCCTTTCGATTAGATTGATTATGACCCCCCTCGAATCCCCAAGGTCAAGCTATTATTTTCCAAAATCCAAGATGGCGGATTATAAGACTTAATGGTGACTGTATTAAATTGGAGAAATTGCTTGGTTTTGGAGATAATTTTGCATTTAATCAACAGTAAATGAACATCATCATTCGGACAACTTTGTAAAGGTACGTTTTCTTTGGTTTTATAACTTCTCAAGCTTTATATTGTGCTGTTTTGTGATTCTTGCTGTAATAAGCTAAACTTTAAAAATGTTTGATTTTCAGGCTAATATATTATCATATCAATATGAGGTAAACAGCATTTATGTAGGCATTGAAGTAAGCTGAAGTTGTTTAATGTGTTTTTACGAGAAAGCTTTTTGAAAAATGGCGATTGATCGATATTTCGTGTGATTGCATGATCTCCTGGGACTGCATATAGCCCACGTGTGGTTGTTAAAAATTCAAGAAGTATCACAGATAATATAACTTATTGGATAAAGCACTTCAAAGAAAAAAAGGATACAACACTAATTAACTACTTGTTCAATTAAGCTAATAATTGTGTATTTCCTTTTTGCATTTACATGACTTACTTTAAGCTTAAGCTTATTTTATTGTTAAAGCACATTTGAGTCTGATAATGTCAATAATGTGTATAGTATGATTTATAGACCTTAAAAAAATTATAAATAAATAAATAAATAAATCTCATGAAATACATGCTATTTACATGACATGCTAATTGGATGCATGTGCATTTAAGTTCCATCCATGTACAAATTCCCATAATGCCCTTATAACCAATAAAACAACACAACATTTTGTTTGGCCTAAAGGAGAGGTTTATTGACAACACAAACAAGATACACTAAAGAAGCACAGTATAAGGCTAACACTGAAAGCAAAATAAATCTCTCCACCCACCAAACCCCCAAACAAAACTAGGTTGAGTTGAATTAGTGGACAAATGAGCAAACTAGTCTAATGCAGGTAAAGCTTGACTCATGTGCTGAGAAATTTAGCTGATAAAGAAGAATCTAAGTAAATCTTATAGGCATCAGATGACCAGTCACCAAACACCTGTACAAGCTCCCCAGGAACCCCGGAGGAAAAGGCCCAATTAGCCCCACCCCTTCGAAAAGAATGCCCTCTAAATAGGTGCCAGTCGGGCAACCCCGCTAACTTAAGGCGTGCGCGAAAAACTTGGCTACTGGACATACATACACACCATTATAAGAATGTAGAAAACATTGCCACCAATGAATATCTTTGCGGAATTCAGCGGTTAAACGGACGCGATGAGAAGGTCGTTTAAGAGTTCGTAATAATGCAAGTATACATGACAAGAACAGACGACTTTGACGAACACACTTGGACTCAAACGACAGCTTTCCAACAAGAGATTGTAAGTCAGTTTGAGTGGCCACTTTTTTAAATTGCCACTCATCCAGCAAAGTCTCTATTTCATTAAGGCGAGCAGGCGTGACAGACATCGTCATGTTGACAGTATCGAAAAGAACTCCTAAGCAGGTTGCTGAAGTGGAAGGGGGTTGTACTTTGGCAGATGACTCTTCCAATCCTAACTCTTAAGTAGAGAGCCAGAGAATTCAAAGGCTGAATCAGCTGAAGACACCACTCCGATAAAATCATCCATATAATTGAGAACGTTGAAACCGTGTATTTGACAAATGTAACTAACTGCATTGGTAATATGCTGACATGCCATCGCAGCAGAGCGTAATCCCATTGGAAGAATGACATCACAGTACAATTTTTTACGCCAGCTGTAACATAACAGTGGATAATCATATGGATCAACAGGAAACTGTCTGTACGCACGTTTCAAATCACGTTTATAAATCAAACATCCAGAACCACGTTGTTCAATGAAAGCACAGATAGAATCAACAGTCGGATAAGTAAATGAAATATCTTCACCCAGATACTCAGTACTTGAAATTCCATCATTGACAGAAGAGCCCGGGGGCCAACTAAAGTCAACAATAATCCGACGTTCATTAACATCCGGTTTGGGCACCAAATTAAGTGGCGAAAATGCAATGTCACTCTTGAACGGGTTTGGAGTAAAAGGTCCAATAACTGCATTTAGCGACATTTCCTTGGACAAATAACGATCAATATGATCTGGAAAATTTAAAGCTCCGTTATGATTGCGTAAATCGCTCACCAGAAATTTGTTCACACTGTAATCATAGCCCACGGGCCAACCAAATTCTAACAAATCACAGAGTAAAGTATCAGAATAATGTTGCAGATAATCTCGCCAAACAGTGATATGTAAACGAGATGGGACTGGTATTCTAGCCAAACGGAAATTAGGCAATCCAGAAGCGAACACTGGTTCATGTAATGAAAGGAATGTTTGGACTCAGTCCCAGCTGTCACTAACCAACTGGTGATCACAATTTGACTCCGGACTGGCGTACAATAAATCAGGTGCAGAAGAACTATTTTTGAAACAAAATGTGTTGACTTCCTGAAGGGAGTCCGAACACGAAGAAGACTCAGTACTAACACTTGTAGATGGAGCTCCCTCAACAGCGGGTAAAACATTACGACTGACTTGACTAGTGTCAGAACAACTTTTACTTTGTACAACATCACTGGGACAAGCTTCCCTGGAAGACTTTAAGACACTGTTACGAACTTGACTGTGACTGAAATTCTCATCAAGAACATCTGCAGAAATACTACTTGGTGAACTGTTATTGTCACTTACTATTAGTCATTGACTTGAAGACGACGGCTTGGAACTAGCACTAGATCGTAATGAACACTCCGATGAATTTTCCGCGTGTCACTTACATTCTTGAGATGAGAGCCAGCACTTGGCACAAATATGTTGAACCCACTTTTTCTCGTTTTTGATTAGACCAAAGTGATCCTGAGTAAACAAGCACTTCCCACTTTGATATGCATGGCAAAAGTGAATTTGATGCGGAGCCCTGGCATTCTCGGTGCGATTCTGGCTGTGATTTTGAAAAAGAATGCAACTCTCAAGGTGAGCGAGTGAATCACCCCAAGACAATCGGCCGCATTCAATTTCGAACTGAACAGCGGCGTGTAGCGATCGTACTTGAGGCCAGGGGAATTGAGTAGCAAAATGCATAAGGTTCGCAAAATGCTCAATGCGAGCTGTCCTTTCGCTGGATTCCAACTTGGGCAGGCGAAGGATCGAGGCATAGCCCACGGTAAACTCCGCTAATGACAATTTGTCGTGGGTCATGTCTTTTGAGACATATAACAAGCTGAGCTCACTGTGAGGCCATATCTGGGGGAATAATACCCGGCTAGTAAGCTTAGCCATCTTCCCCAAGCACAATGGCTTACCTCGGTCGGTAGGGAGCCGTTCTCTACGAGGTCGCTCATCGTGGTCGAATTCATCTGAACGACTTCATCTAATCCGAGGGCCTGTAATTGGTGCGCAACACCAATTACAATTCTCGAACTGTATTAATGGTCGTTCGAAGGGGACGGGACCCCTGCAACTCTCTGAGTGGGTCCATGTGGCTCTTCATCATTTTTCATCTTGGCATTGGCGGCCTGAAGCGTTGCCAGTTGTTGTCAGAGGGCTTATACTTCTTGTTGGGCTTCCAGGCGATTGTTTTCAGCCTGAGGCGCGGCAATTGCTTCATGGAACGCGTCGACGTCCAACTCCTCGGGATCAGGCGCCTGCGGCTGTGCCACATTATTTCCAATTTGTGGAACACCCTCGTCCACTTGTGCGTGTAGACCAGCCTCTAAAGCCGCGTAATCGACGCGGGGAACTGTTCTTCGTGGTCGATCTTCCGCCATAATAAATATTCTTAACAGGAACTAATAAAAACTTTTAACTATATACACAATTGTGACTTGCACTCGAGAGACGTGACTGAGATATGAAACCTGACCTCAAGATGCATGACACAAGCTTATGCATTAGTAATATATAACTAGCTAAGTGAATTAAGTATTTTGAAAGAATCAAAAATGTTCCATCAGGTTTACATTTGATTACTGCTGAAATCTAATTCTAGCATTTTAAATGCACAGTTATGTTCCAGTATTGCAATAACTTCAAAGCAAGCTTTCGCACTTTTATTAAGTCACATATCAAGGTGTCTGCCTCATAGTTGGAACATGATGGTTCTTTGTTACAGATTCCTGGTCCCATTTCTCCATCTCTTTACCAAACATTCTTTCCTTTGCAACAATTTCAGCTTTGTGTTAAGTTCGTGTAGACGTTTATTCTAGTCTGATATATGATATATTACAAGGTTTATATAAAGTGACATTGTGACGTGAGTCACGCAATATACTACAACTCCCCCTTGAAGAAGTTGATTACAGAATGTAAAATAACTGAAACTAAAGTGTCTGTTCATGTATCAAAGTTCGTTCAGTGTGCGCTATTCGTAGCACTCGGGTGGTCTAACAGCTCGTCCAGATTTTGTTCTGTAGGGACCTTCATCTTGTTGTGTAGCGTTGTCAGACTCGTTTACCACTGGGTTGGTCTCTAGGTGTGGTTGCTGACTCGTACTCGGTTGGGTATCTTCCTTCGACATGTCTTTTAGGAGGTGTCTCCTATTTCTCCTATACTCCCCACCATCTTGAGTTCTTACGATGTAGCTGGGAGGTTCTTCCGCTACTTAAGTGACTATGGCAGGTTTCCAGCCACGAGGGTCTTGCTTGATGCGAACTGTATCGCCAGGAACCAGCGGTTGGAGATCTTTGGCTGTTCTGTCATACAACAGTTTTTGTGCAGCTTGTTTCTGACGGAGACGGGTTTGCACGTCGTGGTTTGGCGTTTCAGGCAAAAGTTGTCTGGTGGTACACGATTTGATAGATCGTAAGCGTCTGCCCATTGATAACTGTGCTGGTGACTTGAAGTTGTCTACCGGTGTGTTACGTTGTTCGAGTATGGCAAGGTAGAGGTCCTTACCATCGCAAAGAGCTTTTTCCAGCATTGCTTTTGCGGTTTGCACTGTCCTTTCTGCTAAGCCATTGGACTGTGGGTACTTAGGGCTGGAAGTGTTGTGCTTGAAGTTCCACTCTCTTCTAAAGTTAACAAACTCGGCGGAGCTATACTGTGGACCATTATCAGATACAACGACCTCGGGTATTCCATGACGGGCGAAGCATGATTTCATCTTTCTGATAATACTTGCGCTGGTTGTCGTGCTGAGGGATGATATCTCCCAGTAACGGCTATAGTAGTCAACGATTACCAGGTAGTTGTTGTTATTCCAGGTAAACAGATCTGTGGCAATTGCTTGCCATGGATACAGAGGAATTTCATGAGGAATCATTGGCTCTTTCTGGTTGCTTTGTCTGAGCTCTTGGCAGGTCGAGCAGGTCGTGACAAGGTCTTCAATTTGGCTGGACATTCCAGGCCAGTAGACTGCCTCCTTTGCTCATAGCTTACTCCTCTCGATACCAAGGTGTCCTTCGTGGATCTTTGTGAGGACTTCGTTTCTTATACTCTTAGGGATAACGATTGCTTCTCCCTTCCCTTCAAGATGAGATTGTTGTCTACTGTGAGTAGATCGCGAACTGGCCAATACTGGCGTACTTCCAGTGGTACATTTTCTGTGTGGTTTGGCCATCCGTCTTTGATGATGTTTGTTAGGGTTGACAGCACTGCATCGTTGGATGTTTCTTGTTGAAGTTTGTGTAGCTTGTCATCACTAACTGGTAGCGAAGTGACAACTGAGTTGATGCAAGTGATGAGATCTTCATTATCTTTGCTCTGTGTTGGTAGATGTGCCTGGGAAAGGGTGTCCACGGCGTACATCTCTTTTCCAGGTTTGTAGATGAGTTTGACATCATAACATTGAAGACACAGCAGCATTCTTTGCAAGCGTGCCAGTGCTTGATCTAGAGGTTTTACGATGATAGGCACCAGAGGTCTATGATCTGTCTGTGGTGATTTCTTTTCCGTAGACGTACTGCAGCGTTCGCAGCCGAACACGACTGCTAACAGCTCCTTCTCTATTTGCGCGTATCTACACTCGGCGTCTGTGAGTGCATGTGATGCGTACGCTACCAGTAGGTCATCTTGTAGGAGTACTGCCCACAAACCTGATTTACACGCGTCTACTTGGAGCTAGACTGACTTGGAGGGGTCGTAGTACTTGAGGACTCCACTACTGGATTCAGACAGTAGTTTCTTTATCTCTTGGAGCGCTTTGTCATGTTGTTGGTTCCAGTGCCACGCTGTGTTGTTCTTAAGAAGTTCGCGAAGCGGTGCTGTAATGGTTGAGAGATTAGGTACGAACTTGGCCAGGTAGTTTATCATGCCAAGCAGACGTTGAACAGCATGCTTGTCTTGTGGTTTTGGCATGTCAATGATGGCTTCGATTTTGGAGACATCTGGCTTGACCCCATCTCTAGTAAGGGTGTGGCCAATGTAAGTTACTTCTGTTTGTCGTATCTTGCACTTGTCGGGGTTGAGCTTAAGGTTGCACTTGCGTGATCTGTTTAAGACGTTGCGTAATCTCTCGTCATGTTCCTCCTGCGATGTACCCCAAATTAAGATGTCGTCAATGTCGGTCTCCACACCTGGGAGATCAAACATCAGTTCATGAAGTCTTTTGTGAAAAACCTCTTGAGCGCTCCGAATACTGAACGGCATTCTTGTAAAGCGGTAGCGACCAAAAGGAGTTGCGAACGTAGTTAATATGGAACTTTCCTCGTCGAGCGGTATTTGACAGTACCCAGACTTGGCGTCTAGCGTAGAGAAATATTGAGCGCCGTTGACACGTGTCATAATTTCCTCAATTGTCGGAAGCTGATAGTGTTCCCTTTTGATTGCCTTGTTTAAATCACGAGGATCAATGCATATACGAAGTTCATCCGAGTTCTTTTTTTCCACAACGACCATCGAGTTCACCCAGTCGGTTGGCTCGTCTACAGGCAAAATAACTCCTTGATCCACCATGTCATCAAGTGTCCTTTTAACTTTGTCACGAATTCCATATGGCAATTTTCTTGGCGGTCTCACAACAGGAGTGACCTTAGGGTCAAGTTCTATTTTGTACGGGCATTCCAAACAGCCCAATCCAGAGAAGACATCTTGGAATTCAGCTTTAACTGCATCGGCAAAGGTTTCTTGATCTGCTGGCTGTGCGATAGTTTTGACAAATTTTACTAATCCAAGTTCTTTGCAGGCGCCAATACTGAGGACAGGATGGCTGTGTAGTTCTGTGACATAGAACTCTAGGTTGTACAATTGATCATTGTGTCTGCATGCCAAAGTGGTTACACCTTTGGTTGGAATTTCCTGTCCGTTGTACGCTGTTAATCGACTTTTAGGTTTCTCATGGCGGGAACATAAGACCTCAAAAACGGAACGGTTAGCTTCTGAGTTATACTCTAATCTTCGTATCTTCAACAGCATTCAGTCATTTGCAATGAAACTTTCAGTGATGGCTTACTATAAGTGGCGATTTAGTTTGCCATGTTTGAAAGTTACCATTGACGTGATTTTGACGTCATAGCGAATTGTTACATTTTGCTAAAAAACTCAGATCACTTGTAGAGATTTTGAAAACTACATAGTTTGAAAGAGTTTGTCATTCTCTAAAATTTGGTGCAATTTTTATCTCGATGCGATGTTTGGTTGTCGAGTTATAAGGGATTTTGGTTTTACCATGACGTCATAAAAATGACGTCACAAGTAACCATTAAGAGCCATTAGAAGCCATTGGAAACAGGCAGTGACGATGCAACGAACATGTATGGCTAATGTGACATGTTTCCACATAACTAAGTCAAAAGTTTTGGTCACTGAGCTATATTAGGGATATTTCAAATAATTGGTGACGTCATTATGACGTTTTAGGACTTAACTCCTTGGGATAACTTTTTTGTTTGAAGTTTGATTGTTCTTATACTTTGCATAGTTAAAGAACTTTGATTTCCCCCAAATTTGTTGATTTTAGATTTTTGAATTTTTGAAGATAAGTATTAGAAAAATTAATAAGAAAAAATAGCAAAATCATCAAACGTCATAATGACGTCACCGATCATTTGAAATATCGCTAATATAGCTTGGTGACCAAAACTTTTGACTTAGTTATATAGAAACATGTCACATTAGCCATACATGTTCGTTGCATCGTCACTGGCTGTTTCCAATGGCTTCTAATGGCTCTTAATGGTTACTTGTGACGTCATTTTTATGACGTCATGGTAAAACCAAAATCCCTTATAACTCGACAACCAAACATCGCATCGAGATAAAAATTGCACCAAATTTTAGAGAATGACAATCTCTTTCAAACTATGTAGTTTTCAAAATCTCTACAAGTGATCTGAGTTTTTTAGCAAAATGTAACAATTCGCTATGACGTCAAAATCACATCAATGATAACTTTCAAACATGGCAAACTAAATCGCCACTTATAGTAAGCCATCACTGAAAGTTTCATTGCAAATGACTGAATGCTGTTGAAGATACGAAGATTAGAGTATAACTCGGAAGCTAACCGTTCCGTTTTTTGAGGTCTTATGTGCCCGCCGTGTCTGAAGTTGATTCACTGAGACAGAGTTGTTGTCGACTTGTTGGAATACTTCAAAGGGAATAACGTTGGGTTCAGCTCCTGTATCTAGCTTTAGTTTCACCTCTGTGTCATCGATGTGCACTGTGGCATATTCTGTGTCTGGAAATTGTGACTTGTCAACTGACTCAACTTTCACAGTTTCTAAATAAAGACGATCTCGGATGTCAGTCACGCATTCGTTGTCTTGCTCTTGTTGTAGAGATTGAATGTGTTTATTGTCCTTGTTTCGATGAGAAATGTATTTAGTGACGCAATAATGTAATTATCTCTAATTGATACAACTTTCGCTTAATTGCCACTATAGAATGGAGCTCGCCATTAATATTCGAACCTAAATAGTCACAAATAGTGTATAATACGTCAATGCACTATCCTAACGACCCAATAAATACAAAGGGATTGTTTGAAGTTGTGGCGTCAGTGGAATTGAGCGAAACAGTCCTTACTGGATAGACAGACTTTTCCAAAGTGATTGAGTTTCTTGCATTTGTTACATTGACGACCATAGGCAGGACACTGTCCTTTAGGGTGTGAGTTCCCGCAATTGAGACAGGCTTTGTTCAGAAACTGCCTTGACCTTTGAGAGTTAGTTGTACTTGGCTGTGTTGTTTCCGGTCTACGTTTAAAATCGTGTCTTTGTGTCCTTTGACTCGTTTGTCGCTTGTTCCTCTGTTGTACGGCATTGACGGAGTGCTCTCCTTCAAATATTTTGCTCTGTTGCTTTGATAACTCGTCGGCTCTGCAGATGTCGATGGCTTTAACTAACTTTAGATCAGCTTCACGGAGTAGTCTATCACGCACGGACTTTGATTGAATTCCACTGACAATTTGACTGCAAATCAAATCATCTTTAAGATCACCCCACTCGCATGAGGCTGCTAGCGTGCGTAGTTCAGTAGCGTATTGGTCCACTGACTCGTTGGGCAACTGATCCCTTGTAAGAAAGCGATGACGGTCAATGATTAGGGTTTTCCTTGGCTTGCAATACTCATCGAATTTTAAGAAGAGGATATCTATGTTGACAATGTCCTTTCCGTCTCTGTCTTGAGCGAAGGCAAATGTATCTTTTATGTCTTGTCCTTCTTTACCAATCATACACATGAAAATGGCAACTTTCTCCTCCTCGGACTTCTTCTTGCACGTGGCCGTCAAGAAGTATTGCACGGCACGTTTCCATCTGCGCCAGGTGTCGGCAAGATTTGATTCGGATGCAAAGTTCAAAACTCCTGGGCCCTTGATTTGATCCATTGTAACTTGTCAGAATATTGAGGTGATGTTGTTATCGTTGGCTCACTGAGCTTAGCTTTACACTGTAAAAATCACTTTTGTTCTGACACCATGTGTTAAGTTCGTGTAGACGTTTATTCTAGTCTGATATATGAAGCCCCTCCAAGCAACTCTGTTAGTCTAGATTTTAGGTCTTCCTTTTTCCCTTCAGAATTTATCTTTCTTGCTTTTAGCTCTGTCCTCATCTCTCCAACTTTCAAATTTTTGAAAGGCTTCAGTTGATTTTTGTGCAATCTTTATGATAGGTGCCATTCAAAACAAGTGCTTGTTTCTCTTGTAAGGATTTGTAGGGCCTGTAAGTCATATACTGATAATCATGAGCTTCTCTCATGTCACCATCACAACCTGAACATCCCCTATGTCCACCTTTTTGAGTCCCATCTTCGAACTCTACTGCAGTGCTATCCCCGTTCATCATCCTCATCTTGGATTCCTTCAGCAGTAGCAATAGGTTGGGTCAAGTCCCTCAGACATTCTCTTCTTGTTTGTACAAACATTAATTGATCAGCATCATTGGATCCACTTACACCCAACATGGACACTAGTGAAAAACGTCTGCGCATGCGCGAGCGAATCGAATTTCATAACTTCAAAATGGCGGCGACTTTCAGCTGTTGTGGAGACGTTATCTCCAATTAGAGGTTTATTTTTATCAAAAGAACGATACAAAGTAAGGTAAGTCCACCATATTTCACTTCTTGGTGACTTGTTACGTATTTACTTTCAATAACTAGTCAATCGAAGAACTTGCTTTTAAGAAAATTTATCCTAACAAAGATAGTTCCGTACAAATCGGTATTAAATTTAGTTAGTTATTAAGTCGTTTTCCTTTTCTCTTGTGTGTTTTTTTCTGCTTCTCCTTCTTGTTTTTTCTTTGTATCTTTCGATTCTTAGTACTATAGTGCAGGAAAATGGTGCAGGTTTTATGCTGAATTGTTCAAACTAGGGTAACAAGCATGAAATTTAGCACAATGATAGGCCTCTGTGCTCTGAGGAATTCTGGATATGGGGCCATGCCAAATCACGAATACTTACGGATTTATAGCCTTGGAATTAATTATCTTTCAAAAAATGAAAAAGAGCAGTTCCTTTTAATGTAAAATGATGATATTAAGTATATACATAGTATGAGGTACGCGTAAAAGATATTTACCAATAGCCACGCCCTTTTAGGGGTACTTACGGAATCAGAGCTACGGAATACATTATGCCTTAAATTGATATTTAGAGTTCGTCCTGCACTGTTGGTAATCTGAAAACTTGCACAACGATAAACGTTTATACTCTGAGTAATTCTGGATATGGGGCCACGCCCAACAACGAGTACTTACAGGATTATAGGAAAGGGATTTATTGTTTTCCGAAAAATAGAAAAGAGCAGTTCCTCTTAATGTAAAATGATGATATCAAGTATATAGATAGAGTAAGGTATGCGTAAAAGATATTCATCAGCAGCCACGCCCTGTTTGGGGTACTTACGGAATTAGAGCAACGGAATACATTATACCTTGAATGGACACTAAAAGCTCTTCCTACACTGTTGGTAATCTGAACACATGCACAAAGATAAACATTGATACCCTGAGTAATTCCAGACATGGGACCTCGCCCAACAACGAGTACTTACAGAGTTACAGAAAAGGAATTTTTATTTCTTTTTTAATATCTAAAATGGAAATTGTATTATTGTAAATCATTGTAATAAATCGTAGTGCCATAGTGGAATAGTCAGTAAAGCGTTTTGCTGACAGCCACCTCTGTTAAATACTTGCAGAATAACATAGCGATAGAATGCATTTACAATTTGTAAACTATATATATGTAAGATAATGTCATTTACAACAATTATTATGTAGCCATGGCTAGATATAATGTGTGTCGAAAATTATGATTCGCACCCTTCTTTAAATAACTTTCAAGCAGCCAGGTTTTTGCTATTGACATAAATACCTATCTATTTAAAATCTGCGCAACTTGAAACTTGATGCTAAGTGCGAAAAACAAAACATATTGGTGTTCATTAGGACAGCCTATATTTTTTGAATATCTGGCAAAACTGCTTGTAAAAACAATAGCATTTTTTCAATTCAAATCTGTGGAAATATCAGCATCACTATACATTGATTTACACACAGTAAATGTGATGGAGTCATTGTTTCTTTTTTAATATCTAAAATGGAAATTGTATTATTGTAAATCGTTGTAATAAATCATAGTCACTCACTGCGAGGCAAACTATCCCTTTACCATCTGCATGGGGATGGAAACGATGTGATGGTGGTACGTGGGAGCCAATATGGACACTTCTGTCTGAAGCATCAAAGGCGTGCCAGGTGTTGATCAAATGTTCATGCCAACCTAAAAAGGGCTGCAAAGGGCGTTGCTCCTGCAAGAAGTCCAAACTTCCCTGTACAGCAATGTGCAAGTGCGGGGGAGAGTGTAAGAGGCAACATTAATCTTTTGCACTTTAAAAACTACGAGAAACAAATTTA
Source organism: Telmatactis stephensoni (assembly GCA_029948255.1). Classification (NCBI taxonomy): domain Eukaryota; kingdom Metazoa; phylum Cnidaria; class Anthozoa; order Actiniaria; family Isophelliidae; genus Telmatactis; species Telmatactis stephensoni. Next base: position 272,958 of record JALIZF010001654.1, on the reverse strand, counting down.
AGGTACCAGGACTGGTTTTAAGCCCAATTCTACCTCTATCATCAGATTATGTGCAGATTTTATAATATATTGCTATAAAGGCATGCATTTTCTAAAAGCTCATTAAACATAGGTTTCAAAAATTCACAGAAAAAGACAAGTAATTAACAGTCTGAATTTATTTAAATATTTTCTCCAATTTTTTTGTCCTTTTTTCTGAATTGCAAATTTACAAGTTTACAAGCATGCTACAACTTCCTTTGATTTTAATGGATTAACCCAAAACTTTGTAGCAATTTGATGCATCAAAATTATGTTTAAAAACTATGTTTATTAAGCTTTCAAAAAATGTATGCGTGAATAGGAAGATATTATAAAGCCAGCACGCAAATCGACATCGAGCGTATTGTGGTCCAAAACCAATCCTGATACCTTAAATCCAGTAGAACAAAAAGAAACGCAAAAGTTACAAATTGTTGATAAGAAAATTAACGAAATTTGTAGATTTCTAATTATTACCAAATATCTATTCCAGAGGAAATAGAGCCAGATCATTACTAGGGAGGCAAGTGAATACAAAAATATAAACAAACAACCAAGTTAATTAATGAAACATCAGTCGATAGAAGGAAAGTCATTAAGGGTGCAAATACTAATATTTCTTAGTAGTCTTACTACTACTGCATATGCACGGTAAATGTAAGGGGGCCAAACTTTGCCCCATATGCAATATCAGTAAGGGCCGCCTGTGGGTCAAAATACAGCCCCACGAAAATGGCCAAAGTGGCCCAAAATAGTAGCTAAATTGCCCCATTAGAAGGGACCGCCTGGGGGTTAAAAATGTGGCTCAATTGTGGGGCCACAATGACTCCATCACATTTACTGTGTGTAAATCAGTGTATAGTGATGCTGATATTTCCACAGATTTGAATTGAAAAAATGCTATTGTTTTTACAAGCAGTTTTGCCAGATATTCAAAAAATATAGGCTGTCCTAATGAACACCAATATGTTTTGTTTTTCGCACTTAGCATCAAGTTTCAAGTTGCGCAGATTTTAAATAGATAGGTATTTATGTCAATAGCAAAAACCTGGCTGCTTGAAAGTTATTTAAAGAAGGGTGCGAATCATAATTTTCGACACAAATTATATCTAGCCATGGCTACATAATAATCGTTGTAAATGACATTATCTTACATATACTTTACAAATTGTAAATGCATTCTATCGCTATGTTATTCTGCAAGTATTTAACAGAGGTGGCTGTCAGCAAAACGCTTTACTGACTATTCCACTATGGCACTACGATTTATTACAACGATTTACAATAATACAATTTCCATTTTAGATATTAAAAAAGAAATAAAAATTCCTTTTCTGTAACTCTGTAAGTACTCGTTGTTGGGCGAGGTCCCATGTCTGGAATTACTCAGGGTATCAATGTTTATCTTTGTGCATGTGCTCAGATTACCAACAGTGTAGGAAGAGCTTTTAGTGTCCATTCAAGGTATAATGTATTCCGTTGCTCTAATTCCGTAAGTACCCCAAACAGGGCGTGGCTGCTGATGAATATCTTTTACGCATACCTTACTCTATCTATATACTTGATATCATCATTTTACATTAAGAGGAACTGCTCTTTTCTATTTTTCGGAAAACAATATTATTATTTTTCGGAAAACAATATTTTCGGAAAACAATATTATGCAGGACCCATGTTGTTATGCAGGACCCATGTTGATAGCAGTTTTCTATAACTGAAATGGTTATCCTGCTAAAATATGTTAAAAAATAAATAAATAAATAAAAAATTAAAAAATAAAAATAAATAAAAATAAATAAATCCCTTTCCTATAATCCTGTAAGTACTCGTTGTTGGGCGTGGCCCCATATCCAGAATTACTCAGAGTATAAACGTTTATCGTTGTGCAGATTACCAGATTTTCAGATTTTACCAGATTTTCATTTTCAGATTACCAACAGTGCAGGACGAACTCTAAATATCAATTTAAGGCATAATGTATTCCGTAGCTCTGATTCCGTAAGTACCCCTAAAAGGGCGTGGCTATTGGTGAATATCTTTTACGCGTACCTCATACTATCTATATGCTTAATATCATCATTTTACATTAAAAGGAACTGCTCTTTTTTATTTTCTGAAAGATAATTAATTCCAAGACTATAAATCCGTAAGTACTCGTTGTTGGGCGTGGCCCCATATCCAGAATTACTCAGAGTATAAACGTTTATCGTTGTGCAAGTTTTCACATTACCAACAGTGCAGGACGAACTCTAAATATCAATTTAAGGCATAATGTTTCCGTAGCTCTGATTCCGTAAGTACCCCTAAAAGGGCGTGGCTATTGGTGAATATCTTTTACGCGTGCCTCATACTATGTATATACTTAATATCATTTTACATTAAAAGGAACTGCTCTTTTTTATTTTCTGAAAGATAATTAATTCCAAGACTATAAATCCGTAAGTATTCGTGATTTGGCATGGCCCCATATCCAGAATTCCTCAGAGCACAGAGGCCTATCATTGTGCCAAATTTCATGCTTGTTACCCTAGTTTGAACAATTTTGCACCATTTTCCTGGACTACTAGACCAATGACCTAATTTATATGACTATATCTTAGCTATCCACCTAGGTTAACTAAAGATTTTTAGTACTAGACCAATGACCTAATTTATATGACTATATTTTAGCTATCCACCTAGGTTAACTCTCACAGTTATTGTGGATAATTTGTACTTACTAATATGTACAACTATTGTGTAAAAAAAAATATATGCAATACCAGTACTAAATAAAGAAATGTCTTTTTCTTCAGAAATAAATGGAGGTGAAGCTACATAGATTGTACGGTGTCCTAAGATATTCATGTCTGATCCAGGCCAACAATTCTGGCAAACTTCCTAGCATTGCAGAAGCAACAACTGCGCCAAATGGTTGGTGGAAATGACTGTCGAGTAAAACCATGTTGTTCTGAGTGCCAGGTACAAAAGTGAAAGTATTGCCTCGGAAGGTGACTATTATTGCGGATGGAGAAGATGTAGTTGCATTGTGGATCATTTCATTCAAGTAAAATTGTAAGTTGCTGGAGTTTGGACTGCTGCTGTCAGATGTAAAGTTGACTGGTAATTCTTGACCAAGACGACATGAATCAAGTTTTCCTGCTAATAAGCTAGTGGCCATGGGTATTTGTAGAGTGACTGGCATTTGATGAAAAATGTTGTCATGTACTGCATTGCCTTCAAGCATTGAGGATACCATGAGATTGAACCATGCAGGAGATAACTGGAGTTGAATTTTTAAAGTTGACTTTTGAAGATGGTATTTATGTGAGACCAGAAGAGAGATGAGTGCACATGCTGTACTTCCTTGCCTGCCATTTATGGTGGACTGTGATAGGGAAAGAGGAAAAAAACAGAAGTCTACAGAGTTGATTTTTTTAATGTAATGAGGTACAAAGTTTGCTGTGATGCTGGTTGCTGTAGATTGCTTGAAGATGATGGATTTGAAGCAGAATTTCTCTGTGATGCAGGTCTGTGCTGATGACCACTAGACTGTGTGTGAACTGGTTGACTACAAGGTAGGCTTTGACTAGCAGGGATATTATTTTCTATTGTAGGTTGCATAACAGAGGGAAAAGAATTGAGTATTTGTTGGATCTCATTTTGCCACTCTGTCGATTTGTAATAAGATGAAGGACAGGGATTGATGTTTCTTTCACTTTCTTCTTCAGGTTGGTGACCATCAGTTTTACCATTAGTTGACTTGGTTGGTTTCAAAATAGAGACATTGAAGGATTTAGCAAGTTCTTCGACATGGACTTTAAGGTAAGGAGAGCAGATTGGACATTGTTTTTTGCCATCTACCTGTAAACAAGCAGTATGGAAAGTGTGAAAGCACATCAGTCTTTGAAATTCACCAGTTTTGGAACAGGACTTCAGGTCACACTTGGCATTAATGCAAGGACTGGCATTCAAATCTTGTTTTTCAAAACCATAGCTCAGTGGCATGGAGTTGAAAGGAAGTTTCATATTAAAAGTGGGCAGAAAGAATTCCAACTTTCCTTTAGGTTTTCCATCTTCATTCAATGGCCTTGGAACCTGCCAAAAAAAATATGAAAAAAAAAACAAAAATTATGAAAAGGAATCTACCTTGAAAATATTTCATCGTTTGGTTGTTTTGACTTTCTTTTTGTGTAGCTAGTTAATGACATAGCACTGTGAAAAAAATATAAGGAAATACATATTACCTTATAAGCTTTTCCAATGTTGTGTGCAATCTTTTTAAAGATGGTCAGTAAAAACCGGGCTGATGTTCCAGCAATTAAAGTCCAATCTCTGTTTGGTTGACTTTTCTTTAAAGTGTTCACAAAATTCTGTTTAAATGATATTTGGAATTTTTGGGCACTTAGGCATCTTGCAATTTTTGTGGTTACTCTCGAAGAGAGAACCACTATGTTATCGTGTTGGTAAGTCCGTCCGTAACTACTCTCCAGTTTCCATCGGCTTCCAGCAAGGAACGCCTATACGTTTATTGAACGAAAGAAAAAAGTATGTAAGTAAAGTACGATTAGCTTGCTTTTTATTGGATTTATGATAGTTTATCTATCACAGATTTTATTGTACACACTTGATAGGAATAATGAAAGCTTTTTTAAGTGGTTTTCAACTTTTAGGCCGATCTTTATGGCGGTATTACGACATGAATCGACGATCTATTGATAGCAACAGAGTTGAAGATGTCTCTTCGCCAATGCAAGACACACGAAAACAAAACAACAAACAAACGAATTACAAACAGAATCAGCCCCATTGTGGGTCTATTGAGCCTCATATTAAGAGGAATTATGAACCAAGTCAACCCCATTGTGGGTATATTGAATCAAATCAAAACCAAATCAAAACAACTCAAAACCGAATCAAGCCAAATCAAAACGAAACAAAATGCAAAACAAATCAACCCCATTGTGGGTATATTCAACCTTACAACTTACAGATGAACTTTTCACATTGCCAGAAAAAATTAAGATTGTATTTAATCATACAACAAAAGTTGTAAAAAGTGTTACTTTGATGTAATGGAGTTATACTTAACCAGCTAGTTTATTCAGCTCAACATAATGAATTAAATATTCATGTTCTTTCAAAGATACGGCCCAAGATAGACTTTTTTTTCTTCTTTGAGTAGTTTAACTCCCCTAAAATGCAGAAAATTTCATTTTTCAAGCTAGAAAATCTACTTATTACTATAACATACATCTACTATATATCTTTACTAATAATAGACTTGGCCTACCTGTACTGTATTCATTATATATTATATACATGTTCATATTATATATGTTTGAATTATACAAAAACTATGCAAAAAAAATTAAAAAAAATCAGAATTAAAAAACATAAAACAACCGAAAAATAAAAAAACAAAACATAACCAAAAAAAAAAAAAACACTGTAAACATTTATCTTCTTTATTAAAGTGTAAATATACGTTCAATTCCTGTTTGTTGTTTCATTATTGTTTTAACCTTTTTTCCCTATAACTTGGCTAACATGCATAATAAAGAAAAATGTGGTCCAAGGACAGCAATTGTGCTTGACATGTACGTTAATGAATGCCAAGCTACACTCTGCAAAGGTCACAGTTTTCTGCGCATTTTACATTAAATACAAGACCAAAATATTTGACTGTCATATCCCAGAATGCCTTTTGCTCTCATTGTCTATGTAATTCCTTTTGAACATCAGCCCATATGTGTCCATTGTCACAGGAAACAACTTATATGAACCGAAAGCAGCTAAAAAGTTCGAAAGAGAGTAACCACATGCGCTCTTTGAGCGGCTTTAATTCTAATAGTCGCTGAGTCTAACCAGGGTGTAATGTTAGCTCTTAGTTCTGAATGGAATACTTCAACTTTTTTCTCTGTAAATAAGGATAGCCAACTTTTTTTCCTTTGATAATATTCTTGAATATTCTCCATTTGATGTTTAATGTCACTTAACATGGACAAAGATGACTTGTTGTAATGCTTACGTCGCCATATGATGAAGAGTATCATTATTCTTGTCATAATTGTCAGGTATTTTTCAAAGTCTCCACTGCGAAACATTGTCGTATATTGGTAAAACCCAAGGGGTACTATTTCATCCAAAAGAAACAACATCATTGTATATTCATAATCTTTACACAATTTGAATTTGTCAGTAATTTTATCTCGAATCATAAGCCAACCAAGAAGGAGAGAATTAAGCAGTAGAGAAGATAGTGCTGGTGATGGTTTTTGAGGTAGAGGTCTTGAATACAAACGTGTGTGTAGGTCAGCAAAAAGAAAATGGTACTGGAGTACTGTTTTGTTTGTTCTTGTAAATTTAGAGACACATGGAATGGTCCTTGTTCTGGGATAATACCAAGGATAGGATCTTCTTCATTTGTTGTTTGAGTAATAATTTTTTTGGTGTAAAACCATGTTGGCCAGTCACCAGGGAGTGGTATGAGGTATTTTTGTAGGTATTCTTTTAGCTGTGGTGTAACCTTAAAAGAGTTTTGAAAAGCTTTTTTGTAGTCTTCCATACTCTTTAATGATTGTTCTGTCTCATCTATTAGGATGCATGAGTTCAAAGTTTGGAGTTTATTTTGATCTTGATTTGAGTAGATACTACAAATTGAAACAAATTTAGAGAAAGTTATTACATTTACATAATACATGTACATTAATGAAATCATCAATGGTTACCGAGTCTGTCTATAATAGTTTGCTTCATTTTTATCACTACTGCTAATATGTACTTGCCCTAATTCTTTAATTTGTTTTTCAACTGATTCAGGTTTTATTGATTTGTAGGTATTTGGCAAACTTTGCATGTAGGATTGCTGGTAGTCAAGATAGTCTTCACAGATCTTGTAAATACTGTCACTGCTTATTCCTCCCCTACAAGATTTTACAACTTCTTTCTTCACTTCCACATCTACTGTTCTATGTATTTTCTTGACATTTCTTGGTCTTGGAATAGCTGGAATGTCTTTGGGGATATCAACTAGACATGTGCACATATGGATTGCACTTGATTTCTGTAACTTTGACAATGGTTGATTGGGAGTATAGATCACATGGAAATCATCCACCATTTTTATAATGAGTTTTGAGTTCTGTTGAAACAAATTAAGATTTGGGAATGTGCTGCTGAAAAGAAAGTGTTGTATGACTTAGTTTACTTACTGTAACAGCTTTCTCTATGTGTCCATTAATATTATGATTATGTTCTTTCACTATTCTATCCCTTTCATAGTCAATTGTTCTTCTGTTAACGGAATTTCCTAGAATTTGACAAGGCCCTTGACCAGCTCTTGATAACCCATGCTGTGCAAGGAATATTCCACTGTCCTTTTGTAGCTGGTTATTTTTTTGTGACCTATGTTGTACATTTTAAACAACATTATTGTTATCATTAAGGAATATAAAACGCGCGCACATGTCTCTGTACTGTGATATAAACACGATGGAAGATGTAGAGCAAGAGGAAAGCAAGCTTTTTGAGTGCTCTACATCTTCCAGAGTGTTTATATCACAGTACAGAGACATAAGCGATCGTTTTATATTGCTTTTATAAAATATTTTCGACGTTTTTTTAGCAAGCCATGTCTCTGTCCTCTGATATAAACATGGTAGCCAGCCAATCAGCGAGCGCGTTATATCTCAAATATTTTATAAAAATAAATAGATATCAAATCCACAATATACAATAAATTTTTCTGTGTATTTGTACTATTATTCAGTGGATGCTCTGATGACATGAAATCATTATTGGGAAGGTGAGAAATCTAAAGTATAAATAAAAGAAGCACCTGTCTATTACTGGCACCACATTAAATGTCTTTAGTTAGCAGTGTATGTATGTTAGTAAATATTGTTTCATTGAAAATGCATCACCTCACCTAATTGAATAATTATTACATACAGCTCAAAATCAAAACCTTTCATAATTCCCATAAGGATACACATAAAATGTTTCAGTTTTACCTGAAATAAGCTAAAATATGAAGTAATGCTACTGTCCTTTGCTCTTGAGTTTTTATTTTTGGTTTTTGAATTCTTTTGTCATCACGAGATATTGCATTGAGTAGCATATCAAATAAGCCTGGAGAGTTTTGTTCAGCAAAGGCCCTCATAAGTGCAGCATTAAGCATATGGAGAATTTGTCTGCGCATGCGTGTATTTTTGGTTTAAAAATCTTTTGCATGTTGAATGTGGGAATTTTATTCTGACATCGAACATTTCATGGGCAATCTCATTCTTCGAAATTATGTTCAAGTGCCCAAATGCTGATACGTAAGCAGTCTACCTACCGCTAGAGCGTTGTGGATAATTATTTCAATCGAAGACAATGCAGATGAAGAAATATCACGGGTCAAACTCAGGCCAAAAGTGGAGAATGGACCAGAACCTCGTACTTTCGAGTACAAATATTGGCGCTAAGTTCAAAAGTAAGGTAAAGCTGTTAGTAGAAGTTATTACTGACTTGTTAAAGTGTGGATTGAATGTGATAAGGACGTTTAAGGCTTCCGCGATCGTCAAATAGTTCGCCATGTTTACCTCAATAAAGCCCTTTTTGGCTCGAAAATGTCGCATATCCAAACTCGAAATACAAGAACTTGTAGAGCATGCACCAAAAAAATTATTGAAAGATTACCTTTTTCCATGTTTACTCTTTGCAATACTGAGCTTTGTTAGTAGAAACACGCAGTCCCTGGCACTGATTTCAAGCAGTGTTTACTACATGGTTTCAGGCCTTATTCCAGAGTGATAAATTCCATAAATTTTACCAATTATATATTTTATCATCTGCTACATCTATCAAGGAAATAATTGCCTACTTCAATACTAGAGAAGGTATAGCGGTCATTTCGTATCAAGCCATTTTTTGTATATAATTCTTGAAGAATTAATCACTCGCTGGAATTGGCATGTTGACTTGAGTAAATACGTGCTTTAAACCACGCTTCCAAAACTGCTTGCAATCTTACCCGGGGACCACGTTTTATGTCCGAGAAAGCTTTGAGTTACAAAAATTAAACATGGAAAAAGCTCATGTTTTAATAATTTTTTTGGTGCACGCTCTACAAGTTCTTGTATTTCGAGTTTGAATATGCGACATTTTCGAGCCAAAAAGTGCTTTATTGAGGTAAACATGGCGAATTATTTGACAATCACGGAAGCCTTAAACGTCCTTATCACATTTAATTCATACTTTAACAAGTCAGTAATAACTTCTACTAACAGCTTTACCTTACTTTTGAACTTAGCGCCCAAAATTGTACTCGAAAGTACGAGGTTCTGGTCCATTCTCCACTTTTGGCCTGAGTTTGACCAGTGATATTTCTCCATCTGCATTGCCTTTGATTAAAATAATTATCCACAACACTCTAGCGGTAGGTAGACTGCTTATGTATCAGCATTTGGGCACTTGAACATAATTTCGAAGAATGAGATTGCCCATGAAATGTTCGATGCCAGAATAAAATTCCCACATTCAACATGCAAAAGATTTTTAAACCAAAAATACACGCATGCACAGACAAATTCTCTATATGCTGCAGCATTATATAAATTAGGTCCCTGCTTCTCATAGTGTTGGTATAAAGCTTTTTGGAATTGTGCAACCAATTCTTCAAATTTACCACCTATAATGGGAAAAGTAACTCTTATTTAGAATATAATACAAACTAAGTTAATTTTGCTTCACAATAGATTTAGATGAAAACCAGTTTTGAGAAAATATTTTTACTATTTATAAATATAATAGGAGTGTCATAACACAGAATTAATTGGATGCAACTTTACAACTTTTGCATATTTTATCTACCAACACCTTTTGCTCAGGCCAGGGTATAGTGAAATCATTGATTGCATTATATTAAATATAAACTAACAAATCAACATATTTCATATATAATTTTATGTGTATTGTGTTTCAATCACCTTTTGTTGTCTCAAACCTTTTCAATTCCTCACACATGTGTTCCCAAACACCAGAATCAATTATTACTTGTCCATCATCACTTAACATTATTCTGCCAAAGTTTGTTTCCACAATGATTAGTTCATTGTCCCAAAATCTCAGTGGTGTTAACTTTAGCAAATTACTAAAAAGTTGGCGAAAGTGACTTTGAATGACTTCAATTCTTTTTTCCAGTTCTTCTGATATCATATAGGCCTCCTCATATTGTCTTTTTGCTGTTTGCAGTTCTTGAATCAGAGTTTGTATTGGTGAGTTCATCTGAAAGATCTGTAAATTCAAATTTGACAATGAAATGGAATTATAAATTGATAATACAAAAGTCCTAACTATGGTATTACCATGATCATCTACCCCCAGTGAAAATATTTTGTGATCACAGCGTGATCACAGATCACGCCCGTGATCACACATGTGATCACTCCTTTTTTCATGATCATGACTTCAAGAAGGCGTGATGTGAGTGATCACAACCGTGATCACATTAATCACGCCATGATCACACTAATCACGGGCGTGATCTGTTATCACTATTGGTTGGTAATGTGATCACGCTTTACTTATATATATATATATACTATGGTGCAAACTGTTGTATCGCGACTAACAACTTGAGGCATTCTTTTGATCAGAAAATTGATCTTATTCTTTAGTCAGAAAATTCACAAAACCCTGAAAATCTGTTACAAAATGTTTTACTGGATTTTGCTGTAAATAACTTAATGTACCGAATGATTAGTAACTGTTGTGTCTTATACAATACCTAGGGGGTGACCTAAGGAATGCGGTTAAAACTTAAGTTGTTTAGGATTAAATTTTAACAACAACGTATTTCAGGAAAAGTGATTTAGATCTATTCATATGCTGAAACTAATTTTCAGTTGTGTTCGATTACATTGGGGAAACGAGAGATCACCCATGTATCGGGTAAAACATCAATAAAGACACATTTTCGTCTGATCTGTTCAACAGATATTACAAGTAGCCTTCCTAAACCTCTTTTTATGTTGATGTGATGCTGAACGAGTTTCTTTTTGTTATATTTCCTCAAAATGCGGCATATACTCATTTTGTCCTGTTCATTGGTGACATCCAACCTTAGTAGACTTTCAGTACAGTCACGTTCGTCAAAGAGTGTTGACTGTTCAATGTTTTCATCAAGTGCACTACAAATACAAATTCCATGATTGAAAATCTTAAGAAAGAGTTTAACTCGTCCATAACAAATGTTATTCTTATTATCTATATATTCAATAACAGTTGAGTCAGTCTTGCGAGTTTTAACCGCTTCTGAATAGAATTTCTGCCCTTCGTCACTGTCAAATCTGCGATAGGCTTCAAGTTCATAATTTGAAGGCCATCTGTTTTTTTGTTACAAATAACATGATTAGAGTCTTCATGTTGCCATCAATGCTTGTTGATTTTTCTTTTCCACTTAAATAGCCCCCGTCTACCTTAGCAGATTTTTTGTTGTAGTTTTGGGAAATTCCGCTCAGATGTCTTAACAAATTTTTGTTTTCTGTCAAAACATCAGGTCTCTGCAACATTGTTTTTGTAAAATTAGAAAGTCCATAGCAAAGTCCAATCGTACATCCTATCTGTTCCATAGCATGATGTGTTCCATGTACTAGAGGTTTTAAAAATGCATTGACACTTTCAAAGGCAAAGCAGCTGTAAGCCCATAAAGGTCCTCTGCGTGACACATAGTAAGCTAAATGCTGCAACAGATGGATATTCATTGTACATTTTGTTGGTTCATACAAAATTCCTATTAAAAGAACAAAATCCTGTAGCATGCTATCTGCAACTTTCAAATCATCATTCATTATTGAATCGGAACATAAGATTCCTATTGCACCAACTAGAAGAGACCAGTGAAAAATGTATAAAGGATCGAGCTCTTTGTACAAAACTGTTATAGAATAATGCAGCAACCAGTTCTTTAGTTCTGTGGCTTTCCAGTGTTTGAGGTCTTCCAGTGTTCTGGGCATCCTTCCAACAATGTCAGGGGGTTTAATTGCAAGAATTTTTTTTGAAATTGATGTTTTCTTTCCTCCAATGTAGAAGAGTCTACATTTATTGCTTTCTGACATTTGAAGTTGCATTATGTACTTCACAGCTCCCAGACAAACGCAATGCATCCAGTCAATTGCAAATGATCGTACTAAATCAAAACTGTATGATAACTTAGAAAAAATACAATGACCTTTGACTCCCATAATTGGCTGCTTAATTGTAGCACTAGTGGCATATTTTTCTTGGTCCTCATGTGTCCTTTTTTCAATGATCCCCTGATAAGGCCAGTATCGATGAATATTATTTGGCCCATAACCTTTTCCTTCTGACTTGCAAAGGTGACAAGCACATTTACCATTGTATTGTTTCATATTCATCAATTCTGCTCTAGCAGGTAAATCAGCCGTTGTCACAAACAACATGCCTCGTACTTTGATATTTCCATCTGCGCTGTCTGCTACATCTATTCCAGCAGTGTTTAGAACATTAAGTTTTTCAATAAGTGGATTAAGATATGTTAACATGTTTGGATCATGTTTGTCGCAGTAAATATAGGCAGGTAGTACATATTTCTTTTTAAATCTATGTTCTTTTGGAAGCTCATTTATGATAACGTATATGGGCCACAAGTGACCTGCCTTTGAGGAGGAGTATTTGTTGACTCCGTCAGTGTTGATTGTAAAAGAAATATTATACTTTTCAGAAAGGAAACCACCAGGATGTAAGAAATTTTTGTAATCTAGTCCGTGGAAAATATCGTAGATTGTGGAACTGCTTGCCGCGCGTTTTACTTGTTCTTTTCCTTTCTTTAACAGATTGAGAAATTCAGAGTCTCTAAATAAATCTTTGATTTTCTCCTCAAAATGCAAATCCAAAAAACTTGACAACCCTGCTCTGCTACAGTTAGGACATCTGTCATCGACAAGTTTCATACAGTAAGAACAGTAATTTACCCTCGTTGGTTCTTGGGAGCCAAAATATTCTTTCATGAATAGCTTCATTCTGTACACTGAATCAAATGTTTTTTGACATCGTTCTCCTAATAGTGCTTTGAATAGTCGAAGGAGATCTGCCCATGCTGCTTTGCTTAAGTTGTGCTTTAAAACAAAGCAGATTATCAAGACAAATGAAAAGATTTTAGAAATCTTACTACCTTGGTACAGAGGTTCGTCGTCAATTGTTCTTTCCAGTGGGTCGTCCATGTCAGGTTTTTCTGGTGTATCTAAATCTTCATTTTCAGATTCAGAACTCATAGCTTCACTGAATGAAGACGAATCACTTGCCCCGGATGAAGAGAAGTCACTGAAAGTGTCGTCTTCAGAAGAAATGTTACTGAAAGTGCTGTCTTCATTGACTTCCTGCTCAAACTCTATGTCTTTAATGATCTCTATGTAGTTTATTCAACCGTTCCATTACTCTGAACTAGGTAGATAGAAGGCGTGTGAGCCTTTTGGCCCACAAAAGTCTCGAAAAACACTAACTTACTAAATCATCGTTCCGCCATGAGGTCCGTCCTCAGCCCCGCGCATGCGCGAGATACCGCTGACCTCAGCAACATGGCTCCCCTAACTGCTGAACAGCAGTTACACTACGTGACTTAAAGCTGTGACAAAATTACAAATACTCTAACTATAACGGTAACCTTAAGTGTTCGCTTAAATGTTCAGCTATGAAAGTTTTCTTATAGTAAGAAAAGTTCAATCATAATGAAGTCAATGTTAACAATGTTCAATGTTCATTCTTTGTTGGCTCCTCGTCGGGGAATTCCTTGGTCTTCCGTAGACAGGAACAAAACCAGTTTGTGAACAGGTCGATCCAATAGGGTAGCTGGTTGACGACGTTTCCCGTACTTGTCCAATGTCTTGTCAGCCATTATCAGCTTCACCTTACGCACTAGGCCATCTTCACTGGTGTAACATTCCACTACTTTGGCCAAAGACCATGAGCATCTGGGTTTCTGATCATCCTTAACAATGACAATGTCTCCCTTCTCCATGTTTCTTTGCACATTAGTCCACTTCTGTCTTGTCTGTAGATTATTCAGGAACTCTGTACGCCATCGCTGCCAAAACTGGTTAGCCATATATTGCACCCTCCTCCACCATTTCCTAGAATATACATTTTCCTTCTGAAAGTTACCAGGTGGGGGAAGTGCAACCTTTGGTTTCATCGTGATCAAATGACTTGGTGTCAATGGCTCAGGGGCATCTGGACTGTTTAGGTTGGTAACTGTAAGTGGTCTTGAGTTAATGATGTACTCAGCCTCTGTAAGGAAGGTTCGGAAAGACTCATCATTGAGTTGGGTTCCAGCTTGCATCATCAATGATGTGAGTATGCTTCTGACAGTTCTAATTTGCCGTTCCCATGTGCCTCCCATGTGACTTGAATAAGGAGTATTCATCTTAAATGGTATCCATTCACATCCATTCTCACCCAGGTACTGCTGAACTTGGTTTTCATCAACTTCAGCAAGAGCAGCCTTGAGTTCATTCTGTGCTCCTACGAAATTAGTACCTCTGTCACTACATATCTGCTTAACTGGTCCGCGTCGATTCATAAATCGCCGAAGGGCATTTATGAAAGATGAAGTGTCTAGGGAGTTAGCTGACTCCAGATGAACTCCTCTTGAATACATACAGGTGAAGATGACACCATAACGCTTTAATTCACTTCGCTTTTCTTTAATCAGGAATGGTCCAAAGTAGTCCACTCCGCAATAACAGAAGGGAGGGGAAGGCTCGATCCTATCGCTTGGTAGATCCACCATTTTCTGGACTTGAAGATTGCCACGCAGACGTCTGCAAATTGTGCACTTTGATAAGTAACGAGCTATCGTAGATGATCCACCAGTTATCCAGTAACCTTGTTGTCTCAACTCATTGTGTGTGGTTGTACGTCCCATGTGCTGTACTTGGTTGTGATAGTGTCTCACAAGTAGCTCCACCACGTGATTCCTTTGTGGTATTACGATAGGGTGCTTCAGCTCCATTGGTACGTTAGCTCTCTTTACCCGTCCTCCAACATGTATCACACCATTTTGATCAAGAAATGGATCAAGTCTGAAGAGGCAGCTTGATTTCTTCAAGGCTCTGTTTCTAGCTTGGATAGATTCTCTGTCAGTTAATTTATTCTTGCCACTGACTG
Organism: Telmatactis stephensoni; assembly: GCA_029948255.1. NCBI lineage: Eukaryota > Metazoa > Cnidaria > Anthozoa > Actiniaria > Isophelliidae > Telmatactis > Telmatactis stephensoni. The sequence continues at coordinate 257,787 of JALIZF010001654.1, read as the reverse complement.
TCATCAAGATCTCGATTTCATCCTTGAAGTACTTGTTTTGAACACATCGTAATACTCTGATCTTAGCATCTTCAAGCTCGCCTTGAGTGATGGATGAGCATGAACTCTCAGTAGAGGGCTTCTCAGTACAATCTCCTTCATTTTTCCTTCTCTTGCAATTCTTTACAAATCTCAGACAGAGGGCAATGACTCTAAGAAGACGATTCCAACTTGAGACATGACTGAATAGGCTGATGTCACAGTACCTTTGCTCATCCTTAGGTTGAGTTGCTGACGTCTTGAGAACATTCACTTTCTTTACCTCTGGATCTGTTTCTGAGCTAAGATTTCTGATGTTTTGTGCATGGTCCTCCAACGGAATTGCTTCCAATACTTCTCTCGTTTGACATTACCTTGTGTAAACGAAGGCCAGCCTTTGCGCAAATGGCATGGCTGTTCTTAAGCACATTGACAGCCTTAGTGACTGTTGGTTCAGATTTGAGTCCATCATCTACATAAAAGTCATGACGAATAAATTCAGCAGCATCCATGCCGAATTCAGTCTCTCCATCATCAGCTGCTCGCTTCAGTCCAAAGTTGGCACATCCTGGAGAACTCGAGGCACCAAAAAGGTGCACCTCCATACGATACTCCACAATGTCCTTTCATGGATCTCCATTTTGCCACCACAAGAATCTGAGGAGGTCTCTGTCTTGCTCAGGGACCATAAATTGATGAAACATGCCTTGTATGTCAATGCAAAGGCTACTTCCTCTTTTCTGAATCGACAGAGAATTCCAGGCAAGTCATTCATGAAATCAGGTCCTTGCAGCAAGAGATCATTTATGCAAGTACCATCAAATCGTGCCGAGCAGTCAAATACAACGCGTATTTTGTCTTTTTTCCTTGGATGGTAGACACCCGTGTGAGGAACATAGTTGATTCTTCCATCTTGTACATTTAACCGATCATCAGGAACCTTCTCAGCACAATGTTCAATGATATCCTTCATGAAAGCTTGATAATCCTTGAGAAACTTGGGTGATTTTGCAAATCTTTCTTGAAGTTGATTCCATCGTTTCACTGCTAATTGACGATTGTTAGGAAGAGTAACATTTTCGCACTTTAAAGGCAATGGCATTTCATAGTGTCCATTTGGAAGCTGTCTTATTCCATCTTCTAGGGTCTTTATGAATCTTCTGTCTTGTATGGAGTAAGGCTTCTCTGTCCTTGGATGTTCATTGAAGTCAGAAGCTAACACGTTAATCACAGCTTCGGGGCATATGATCTCTTTGGCTTTAGAAGCAAACACAAAGTGATGGCTTTCCTTAACATAAGTCCTATGACAGTTTGCTTCGACATGACCATCTTCGTTGCTTGGTGACTTACATATTCGACCAACAACGCCCCATCCAAGAATGGTTTTTTGACCATAAGGCTCCTCTTCACCTCCTGCGATGATCTGTCTAGGTCTAATAGCTTTAGTACAGTTACTTACGATCAAAAGAGATATCTCTACATCTGCACGGTATGGCATCAATTCTTTTGACACTTGTTGCAGGTGACTCCACTGGCTAACCGCATCAGGTTTAGGTATCTGATACCTATTAGCTGGTATCTGTGGTCGACTAAATGCAAGGGGAAGCCTTACAGTGTTTTCTTTGTTATGATCTAAGATCTCAAGTCCACATATCTTCTTACTTTGAATAAGCACATTACCTTCTTGCACAGTTGTTAACTTCAATGTTGTTTCTGGCCCTGTAACATTGAGTTTGCTACAGAGTGTCTCTGAAATAAAGCTCACATTTGCTTGGTCGTCCAGAACTGCATACTGCAGAATCTCCCTTGAAGGTTCACTTTCCAGTCGCACCCACACAGGCACAATCATAGCATTGTCAGGTCCATCTTGGTCCTCAATACCACATACATTAGTGCAATTTGAGATAGCTTCCTTAGGCTTTTCCTTGTGAAGACATGTTGGGTGACTCTCTCCACAGGTTGCACATGTAGCTTTAGCTTTGCATTCCTTAGCTTGATGTTGTGTCGACTTAGCACAGCACAAACACAGTTTCTTCCTGAACACAAAGTTTTTACGTTCCTGAAAGGTCTTGTCTCTAAAGGCTTGACAGTCATTTAAATCATGAGCTTTATTACAAAACAAACACTTGATCGTAGAAGCTGATCTGGCTGTATTCTTCTCTTCCACCTTACTTTGATTTCCGGGATGACTTGATACTGGTGAAGCAAAGGCAGTAACACTACGGCCTCTAAGTCCTTTATCATTACTTACTGAGCTTACATTTGTCAACTTAGACATGTTTTCCAACTCTGGAATGTTTGCCTTGTCAGAAGATTCTCTAACAAACTCTGAAAACTTACAAAATGGTGGGTAGTCTGTTTTATCACTTGATGATCTCCATCTGGTTATTATGTCTCTCCATTTGCTCTCCAGATGATAGGGAAGCTTGGAAACTAACTTTGCATTCTCCTTAGCATAATCTAAGATACCAAGACTGGCTACAGTCTTTCTAGCAGCAACAATTTTGTCCAGAAAATCAGAGAATTCTCTTAAACCATTAGCATCCTTTGGTCCTATTTTGGGCCATTTTTCAAGCTTGTTAAGAAATGCTGTACTCACAACACTGCCATTTCCATACCTTTCTTGCAGAACAGACTTGGCTTTAACATAAGCATCCTCAGTTCCTATCAGAAGATAGTGTTCTACTACTTGTTTTGGACTACCTGAAACATACTGATTCAACAGATTCAACTTGGTATCTGCGTCCATTTCTCTAGAATCAATGAGGGTCTTAAAAGCACTGTTCCATACTGGGTAATCTAGCAGATCACCACTAAACACAGGAATTTTCACTGCTGGCAAACGAAAGATGTGGCTTGAAGACTTGCTTCCTGAACTCTGGCTAACATTAGCTGAAGCCATCTTCTCACTGTTCTCTATAAGCTTGGTGACACAATGCTCTAATGAAGTTGCAACCCTTTCCCATCCAGAAACTGTATTGTCAGGCACTGGGGGTAAACCTTGCTTGACACTGTTGGCTAATGGATTACATAGAATTGAACTGGAGTCCATTACTGTGTAGAACTCAAAGACTACGCTTGCATATTACTTGTTAAAATGTCTTTATTTCGGAGCGACTAACAACAGTGTTTTACAAACAACAACTTCGCCCCAGTAATGCCTTGCGGCCCCTGGTGCACAGGGAACCCGCCGTTACAACTGTAACTGGGTTAAGTTGACTTGGATGACCATAGCTTGGTGCAACGGTGTATGTAGGTACTATAGGACTTATCTCTGGCAACAACAAAGATGTACCTGCTGCTTGACTTGACTTGGTAGACACTTTCATATTAACAGGTGTACTATGATGTATGGGCAATGATACAAATGTATTTGTAGCTTGACTAGAAGTTGGTAATGTACTCTGATACACAGGCAATGACTTAGACACACTTGTATCTTGACTAGAGGTTGGTGTTGACTGACGTACGCTCACATGAGCTGAATATGGTGTGCTCTGATACACAGGCAATGACTTAGACACACTTGTATCTTGACTAGAGGTTGGTGTTGACTGACATACGCTCACATGAGCTGAATATGGTGTGCTCTGATACACAGGCAATGACTTAGACACACTTGTATCTTGACTAGAGGTTGGTGTTGACTGACGTACGCTCACATGAGCTGAATATGGTGTGCTCTGATACACAGGCAATGACTTAGACACACTTGTATCTTGACTAGAGGTTGGTGTTGACTGACATACGCTCACATGAGCTGAATATGGTGTGCTCTGATACACAGGCAAGGGCTTAGACACACTTGTATCTTGACTAGAAGTTGGCATTGACTGACATGTAATCTCTAATCTAGTGGGTAGATCAAACTTCTGAGAGTCAAGAAATCTTCTCATATCTTCGTCTTTATCCTCAGGGGGTAATGAATCTAGAACTTGTTCCATATCAATTATTTCTTCCCTCTCTGCTCTTCTACAGACATTCAACTTAGCTTCATTCACAGCAAGTTCTTCTCTAAGTCTCAATCTCTCCTTCTTTTCTTCTTCTTCAACTCTCAATCTTGAATGTTCACTTGTAAAGGCTAATTTCACCTCCAAAGCAGCTTGTTCTTTCTCTAACTCTAGTCTTTCATCTCTTACACTCTTTACCCTTGAGCGAGAACTATATTTAGAGCGAGAACTCCTAGATTTGTGTGATTTTCCTTCACTTTCAAGCCTCAATACAGCAAGCTTTTCAAGATGTTCAATTTCTGATCTAACGTCACTTTCAAAAACACGCCACTCTTCCATATTTTGACGATAACAACATTCAACTTCATTCTGTTCGATTTCACTGACGTTCAATGCGATAATCTCGTTGTACGAGTCATTAAATTCGGCGAGAAGCACTCGAGCCTTTGCAAATTCGTGCTTGAGTTGAGATAATTCACATTGACCAAAAATGACGGTAGTCCTTCGAGCATGTGAAACTAGTTCGCTTCGTTTTAACTTCAAGGCTTTCAACTTTGCGTCACATTGAAATTGCTTACCCCTTTCTGTAAGCGTTCGTTTTCTCTTCGGTATTTTTTCACTCCTTAGATCTGGTTGTTCTTTACCTCGAACAGACTTCATCGGTACACTCTTGAACGACATCTTGAAATATCTTCGTTTTCACAGACAACTTGGGCCTCTTCTGTGTCGTACGCCTTCTATTATAGTTTATTCAACCGTTCCATTACTCTGAACTAGGTAGATAGAAGGCGTGTGAGCCTTTTGACCCACAAAAGTCTCGAAAAACACTAACTTACTAAATCATCGTTCCGCCATGAGGTCCGTCCTCAGCCCCGCGCATGCGCGAGATACCGCTGACCTCAGCAACACTCTATATCTTCACTACTGATGTCAATATCGCTGACTGTACTTTCCTCTGATCCAGCAGTAACAACACCTGAAACACCTTCCATCATATTATGGTATCTCTTTAACTGTCTGCTAGGATTCTCTTGTTCGTTGAAACATGTATATTTCCTTTTCGTTCTGCCTGCTGTTTTCCGATAGTAATATCTGAGTTGCTTGGACTGTGGCTTTTCCTGCTTTTGAACATTAACATTTTCAAAGTCATCCATATTTGTCTGTTTTAAACGTCTTCTTGAACTAGAAAGTATATATTGACTGAGTTTTACTCTTGCTCACTGTTATAATCAGTCAAGTCACGATAACCGATGGAATTTGCTTTTTATCAGTGTAATAGGATAACACTTATCGTAAGGCCATTAGAGTGGGTCACGAGAAAATAAAACATGCAAAATAAACAATTTGGCATGATGGATTTTTTTATTGATATATAATATATATTGATTCATTTATCTTTATCACTATAAGAACAAAATTTCTGACATTATTTTAGTTTTCGATTCAAATTTGTCTTCATAGTTTTTTCTGATATCAACCGGTCTGCCAAACATCTTCAACACTTGTCAAGTAGTTATTTCCTGTCAAGTCATGAGATAATTGAAGGTCACGAGAACCATTAGGATTCTCGTGACCTTCATAAATGGATCCTGACTTTCACAAATAAGTCTATATCAAACCATTCATGATTTCTAAGCCTAATTCTACCTGCTGTTTATAAATAACCTAATTCACATGCTTAAATGAATTATAGGTGACTAACAATTGCATTGCAGTATTCTTTCGCCATGTCATGACAATTGATCTATAATATAAAAACAGAAACAAAAGCAGGCAAAAACTGTCATGTAGGTTTGATAGTACAGTATCTTATTACGTCCCTCCAATTACGGATCTCAACTAGTTTGAGCGCGAGATTCAACTTGAGCTAAGTGATCGGTTTGGAAGAGTTTTTAATTTCTCAATTTGCTGTGTGAAACCCAAAGTTACCTTGAATGATGGTGATGTATTACGTAGTGGAATTCCCACTGGAAGATAAGAAATCAAGAGGCCCTCATATTGTACCAGAGAACAAAGTACAAGAAGAAGAAGCAAACTGTACAAGAGTGCTGTGGAGTGTAGTAGATGAAAATGGAGAAGTCAAAGAGATATATTTTGAAGCTAATCAGCTAAAGAAAGGATCTAAAAAAGAATGCTGTGAATTTCTGGATCGGCTGAAAAAGTCAAGGGAAAATGCTGACGTTATTAACAAGGCAGAACGAAGTCGAAAGAAACCAGTAAGACTGCAAGAATACGATGACCCTGAAATGCTCTGCTCGACTCTGCAAACGACACAACCGCCACCTAAAAAGAAGAAAACTAACATCACTTATAATTACAGCTCTGATGAGTCCGATGAAGAGGATGCCAGTGGCTTCCTTTCAAAACTGCAAGAGAGGGCCAAGAAAAGACAGAATAAGCAAACAAACGGTTTTTCCCGCCAAAATGCAAAAAACAACCAAAGAAGTGTTCCAATGGCCAGCGAAATTAAGAAAACAAATAAGAAGCCTCCTAACGAAAAAAATGTCCAAAAAAAGGCAAGACAAAGTCAAGCCGATGCCCAGTCAAACGAAATTGCAAAAACCATTCCAAAGCAAATGAAAATTATTTGCCAACATGGAGATGAAAATCTCGAATTAACCATCAGTGTGCATCCCGCTATGACATTTGGTAGCCTGAGAACAACTATTGCAAAGGCAACTAATATACTGCTTCAAAATTTGGTCCTTTTCTTGAGGGGAAAGCAATGGCAGTTAGAGGATGGAGAGGATATTCATGGGGAATGGTCTCCCGAGGATCTTGTTGCAGTCTTTGAACAGGAATGTCTTTCTGATGGTAAGTGTTTTATTAAATTAAAATTATTCAGGTTTCATTTTTCTGCACTTGAATTATTAAATTAATTTCTACCAAAGTAACTCTTCTTTATAAACAAAGCCCTTTTTGTAAAATAGGGAATCCTGTCCAAGTGATTAAAGATCACAGCGAGACGCTTGAAAATTTCAAACAAGACAAAGGTATCATATTAGAATAGCTAATCACAGCAGTGATGTATAGTTGCATGACCTCCACATTATCTACGATCTATGTTCTATGCTGATGATATGCAAACTTATATCACCTTGACTCCCTCGTCATCAGTGAGAGTATTCTACGAGTCTGTACATAGTAGGAACATGACACGTCGCGATGTAGAATTTTTTCAACTCAATCGTGCATGACTGCAAATGTCACGCAATTTATTTTAGAACTTCGATGATATTTATTACAAATCACCTCTGTATTATTTTGAAAGCATATCGAATTTCTTTGCAATTAAAGTTGACTCCCATATGAATAGCAAATTGAAGTCCGCATACGTGTCAGTCGTTTGCCTACGGAGCTTATTTTTGAGTACTTAACCGTACGAATAGCAAACAAAAGTTCGCGTACGTTAATGACGTCCAAATAGCCAATGTGTTATTAAAACAGTAATATTTTGATTTCAACGCTTAGTCCAATAGATAACTTGTTGACAGGCATTTACAGAGAACAGTGACAGCTATTAAACTTATTCTACTTAATTTTTGCGAAAATTTGGATGCGCGAAAATTAAGTAATAAATGTACATGTATCCTGTACAGAAGTAAAGCAGCCTGGGAAGGTTTGTTACAGTTTTTCTCTTATAAAGTTACAATTCCAGTAGTAATTCCTGGTAAACACGATTCTAGCAGTAAGAGGAATACATGCAAATAAAATACTGCCATCAAGAAATCACAAAATATATTTTGCAGTCGTGAAATTAAGTGGAATATTAAAGGTATATTAACTGTGTGCCCAAAAAATACCGAGCGTTTTTAAAAATCTACACCACTACTGAAATGACTGATTAGATTTGGATATTAAGTACTTATTAGATTTCTTGTCAATTGTTTGACTACTAGTAAGCATTAATATTTTTAAGACCCTCAAACAGCTTAATAGATCACAATTACAATTGAATACTAGTAAAAATGTTTGTCAATGTTTTTCAAGTTCTCTGAATTAATTGAACCCAATATCCTTGACCCAAAACGTTTACTCGGATACCTAGAAAAACATATCTGATGCATTTCATCACTCTCTTTTTGCAGCCAATGAACCCCCTTTGCCGGTCTTTACCCAGCCATCAGGTACATATACATTTATATGTTACGACAACACAATTTTTGAGTGAAATGACTGATCTTGAAATAAAGTATAGAATGATATTTTTTTAAGTTAGGTGGCTTGTGGACTTTTTTGGTTAATAAAGACCAAAATTATTTAGGTTTTAATATCTGGTTTACATGTTCTTTCTGCAGAAAGTCTATCCAAGCGTTCTTCAGGTATAGATAAAATTCGCAAAGAACTAATAAAAAAAACAAGTTTTATCTTCAAGATTTCTTTTGTAAAAATTATAATTTTATGATTTAGTAAAGATATGCATTAATGTAATTTCACCATTACCTGATCTATTATATTAAACAGGTTCATTTATTGGAAAGCTTGACGATCTTCAAAGCGAAGTACTGATGATGAAAGGCCAAATTCAAGAGATGAGTGCCATCATCAAAGAGTTTACAGTCATGCAAGGTGTGCATCAAGAAATTTTACCGCAAAAGCTCTACAACTGACCTACATCCACCATCAACCACCACAAATGTCTTCACCTTTAACCCAATTCAGAAACCACCTTCAGTGTCGATGTCATCACCACTTCAGAGCACTAAACCATCTTCAGGGAGCAATAAAGCACAAGGGTTGGATGAATCATTTGAACAGGATGCCATTCCCATTCAAGCTAACCAGGAATCACCACCCACTGACATTTTACAAGCTCGGGTTCTCGTTGGTTCTCCAAGTAGGGGGGTATATGTGCAAAAGTCAAAGGTGGAGGCAATCAAGTGTGAATGTCCAAAAAAATATGCCCTGAAACTTTTTGAGCTGCTTTTTGGAAGACAGGAGGCAAAAGATGGATCGGTCGAAGGTAAAGGAGAGCGGCTATCCAAACTGGATGGCAATAGAGTGTTGGCCCTCAAAGAGCACACTGAACAAAAGTTCTCTGGAAATGCCAAATACAGTTGGCCAGAGATTAAAAAGGCAATCGATGAAAAGTGTCGAATGGTGAGGAACAATAGATGTTTTGTATGGGCAGGAGTCAATCACAGTACTCAACAGTGATCTTTTAGTATACAAAAAAAGAACAAATCACTAATTAAACTAAATTGATGAGGAGTCGAATCTCATAATGACAATATCAAATTATACTATAATCAGCTACATTGTGTAATTGTTGATGAAATTTAATCGGTTAAATCAGATATAATAAGTTTTGATATAAAGTGTGAGTGATATTTTACTTAAATTTACAGTATTTTTATCTAGTTTCATTTTAGTTTTTTATATATAGTCCATTCAGCTGTTGTCAAGGTGCAGGTATGTGAATAAAATCATTCTTACATTTATCCAGTTTAATTCATTAATTTTAATATTCCTTGATTGGGCACGTCTGGTATGCAATTATTGTGGTTACTCAGTAGTCGTTCTTGACGCTAGTAAGTTAAATGGTATCAACACTGTGATCGTGATCCCCTGGGCAATTGGACCGTAATATCATCGACCGTGATCACATTGGACCGTGATCACATGGACCATGATCACGCTGGACCGTGATCACACTATGTATTGAGTACTGTGATCACGCTAAATGCAACTGATTTATGTGATCACAAAATAGCCAACATCTAACTGTGATCAAGCCGTTATCAAGGCGTGATCAAGCGTAAAAAGGTTTTACCCGTGATCAATCTGTGATCACGCTTTGTGATCACGGGTGTGATCATGCTGTGATCATGCCTAGTTTTTCACTGGGGACCTTTTGATATATATATCTTAAATGTAAATATTTAAAGTTGTAAAAATGTATTTTCTGTATATATTGTAAATGTATTTTAAATGTAAATGTATTTATCAAATGTAAATATATTTTCTGTATATATTGTAAACGTGTGTGTGAATAAAGTTCAGTTCAGTTCAGTTCAGTTCATCTACCTTTTGAAGTTTAATTTCTGGTGTAGAGGGTGTTTTGCTTTCTTTATTTATGTTTATATTGTAGAAGAAGAAAAAAGAATTGCGATGAAAAAATGCTTAAAACATTTTTACGTGCATGTGTAGCACTATTTTGTACATCGATTTTTTATTAGTTTCTTTCTTTTTTAACCTGTGTTTTATCATCCATGTGTAGTCTTCTCCGGGTTTTGACTAAGGCATCATTTTCTAGGTTGGAAACCTGGCAATAAAAAATAGTATTTTATTTTATTGTATGTCTATTTCCTTTATTTTTTGTTGTCAAAACTCAATATTTTCACATTGTTACGTACTCTTTTTCTCGATCTTTTTTACGTACTCAATTTTCTCGATTGTTGGAGTTTCGCATTTTCCAGTCAATATAAACTCCGCGTTTTGTTGACATTTGTTACACCATTTTGTACCAGGTTGATAGTTATGTATTTTTCTTCCAGCTTCATCCAAAATGTCAAACATTCGTCGAGGAATGGGATGTTTGTGGAGTGTTTCACTGTGTCCCCATGTTGAAGGACAGGAGCACCGTCAATCGCTACTCATAATTTTGTTTTTATGGAAAATACATATCCTGGTTCCATCGCTTACACCGGCAGCACGAGCAAGATTACTGTCACATTCACTAAGACGACCATAGCACTGTTGCCTACTTCTTGTTTTGGATGAAAAAAAGCATTTTATCTGGTCAACCGAGGCCACATTGTTGACAAATTGTGACAAGATAAATATGCCATGCTGGATGGGCCGCAAAAAGCGACATTTTAAAAACTTATTTTCTCTTTGTATACAAAAAAGTTATTCTGTATAAATCAGGAGTTAATCGAGAGGACTAATATCAAGCTATACTGAAAATGACAAGTTTAAGTTTTCACGATTTTTCTTAAGTTTTGGGATTTTGTAAAAACAATCACGAAAGCCGTAACACCGGCATCAAAATACAAAGGCTCGCTTGTTTACGTGACATCATTTTCACGCATGCGCAGACGTTTTTCACTAGTGTCCCCAACATGTACAAATGGGGAGTTTCGATCTTTGATTGCACATCAACTGGTGTGCCATATTTTTCCAGGTATTCTTTGTTGGAGAGTGAACTGCTGGATCGTATAACTCTCTGAGGAGGAACAACATAAATCCTGAGTTGGCGATTGTTGAATGATCGTGCCAGACAAGCCAGTGCCTTGTTCTCTCGAAGGATTTAAGTCGCTCTCTCAACTCGTCCACGGTTGATTCATCAGTGACCTTTTCGAACAACATCGGACACCCAACTATCTTCGAAATTCTGGCAATCCGAATCTGAAATAGGGGCTCGAAATCTACTCAAACCTATAGAAAGAATACAAGAAAGTCCTGGTAAGATGAATTCTCATATGTTCACCTTATTGGAAATTCGTGAAACATCACATTTCCGACTTTAAAACTCTAAATCTTTGGACTATACATGCATAGTAGCTATATAACACATTATGACAATGACACTTTCTTTGCTTACAAGTTCCTCGTATAATTTTTACACAACACCTGAAGACTGAACCACAATCGAGTTCATATTTAGAAGTTCTCAATGCCAAGGAAAAAAACAAATATTTGGACTGCATATGCATAACTGAATAAAACTATGTACCTTCATTTATGCCAGTGAGACTTTCTTCGCATGCTTGTTCCGGTTGATTTTGAACGACAACATCTGAAGATTGAACCACAAGTTCACATTTAGAAATTTCTCATTTCCAATTGAAAAATACTAAATATTTGGACTGATATTTTTTGAATACCAAAACACCGTTTATAAATTTAGATTCACTAAATCTCCAAGTGTATTCTACACTATTAATGTGATCGCGCGATGCGATTAATTTAGTGTTTCTATTCTGATTGGTGTCGCTGTGTACCTGCGAGATGCAAGTCCTGTGACTATACCCAGCTCATGACCCGCTCACCATATGAGTCACCCATAGCTCAGTGGTTAGAGCATCCAACCGGTTATTGGAGGATCGTGGGTTCGATTCCCGCTGGGGGCTCGGATTTTTTTTCCGAGCATTTTCAATTCTACACAAGTTTCTATATTTCATTTCTGGGTGGTTGGTTGGTTCACTAAATATACCAGTTTGGGTTATTTATTGTCTAACCTCTGGTTAACATTTCAAGATTTATCTTAGAGTGATGTAACTTAACTGTTGAAATCATTATTGAATTGCCAGTATTATTATTAAAAAAATTATAAATTTTTGTTTTGTTTTTGGACAAAATTTTTTTTTATTAGACTTTGTTTGATGGGCTATACTGAAATCACTCTAATACCTTAAGATATGAAAAAGGCAGATTCATGCTTAAGTGTTTCTTGATTGCAACAGTTTTATAACAAGAAGAGCCCTTGTTTGTTCAGTCATACAACACATGCCTTTACTAAATAAAGTATTGATCCAGAGTTGGAGATTGTAAATCAAAGAATGTGGAACATACATTTGAATACAAACAAGTAAGTGCATTTCTAATTAGGGCACAAATAACATACATTTTACCTACTTGGCTAAGCCCAATTTTAAGGTTCTTTTTAAAATCTAAGAACTTAAAATAATTAAGAATGTCCCCAAACAACCACTCGACTGAAACTCTAACTGCACTCATGGACTTGTTGTAAGCCACCATCTGTGGGGTAAGAGCCACATTTCGAAATGGTGCCTGAAGGTGGAGTCTAAGAGGATAAGCAGGATCACCATAAATACAGAAAGGTTGTCCAGTTGGGGAATGGGCAAATTGACGTAGGTCATCTAGCAGTTTTGAGTCGGCCAGCATTCCAGCATCAAGCTTTTTTCCTTCTTTAACATCAAAAAAGAGAATAGTTTTAGTTTTGATTGTAAGATGATGTATAGTGTATGCTAAAATAGCTTCAGCTGTAAACATAAAACTAATTCATGCAAGTAACCTACCTACAGGACCATACAAGTGACCAATAAGCCCATTAGGTAATGCAACAGATTGGAACTTTAAAGAGTGAACTCTCTTATGGCCATTGTAGACCACCCTTTGATAGATACCTGGTCTGCAAATGGGTATAACTGTTCCGTCTACAAACCCAAAACAGTTATCCAGCATTGCCCCTTTATTTGATACAGCATCAGCAGTTATCCAGCATTGCCCCTTTATTTGATACAGCATCAGCATATAATTGCAGTTGTACTGGGTTTAGTATGTTGTTATTTCATTGGGTTATCCTGTGTCCGTGATTATCATACATCCACTCCAAAACAGTATTGCTAATCATGCATAGTTCTGGGACTGACCTCTCGAAAATTGGCACCATGTCCAAGTATCGACATGGATAGGCAAACCTGCGAAGAAGGACGCATATTCCCTCTATACCATCACATACTGTGCCCTGGTCACACTTGAACACATCTGGGACTTGAAGTGCATCCAATAGAAGAGGAAAATCTGTTTTTCTAACTCTGAACTGGGCTTTGCATTCGTCTGGGTCTTAAGTGTCAAGTCGAAACTTTTCGTATTCTTTGTGATTCAAGATTAAATTATCAGATTGATTTGCTTCATAAAGAAGTAAAAACTCTTCATCATCGATATAGCCAAGATCATGACTTAAAAGGAGTATGTCCCGAGCCTTTTTCAAAGAAGGCATTGCTTATTTAGAGCTAGAGCCAGATGACAGAGAAAAAGAAATTCGAGTCGTGTCGTCGCACTCGCGCGCGCGTTCTTAATGTTGAATTTCCCGCCATTTTGAACAGAACCTCTCCCCAGTTTTCCCTCGGCCGTCGCGTTCTCGAACATAGAGACGTCGTAGGATCTTAAAGTCTCTATTCGTTCTAGTACGACCGACTTCGTCCTTGTTTCTATGTACTAAGTGTGTTAACATAATGCGAAAGTTCTAGTCAAAAATGGAAATACACATCTTAGATTTTCTTAGATGTATGTAAACATGGTATGCGGAGTTGATTAACTATCTCATGTAAACAACTCCTCCCAAAAAAAAACTGCACATTCAAGCATAAATTTCTAAATTGTAATTACGCTAGAGAAAAAACAATTGAGTTTTGATAAGAACAGTAATTATAAAAGATAATCACTTTGGCACACAGCATTCGTGGTTGCCCTCAGCTGCCTGCATTATACCCACGAATGCTGCGTGCCTCAGTGATTATCTATTAAATAATAACTGGGTATGGAATGGTATAGCATAGCCTATTGTCCAAGTTGTAGGAGTAACCTTTCTAAGTAATGACGAACATATTCTAAAATATAGAAAGCAACACCTTTCTAGTTCAGAAACTGATGACTCATTTATGGTTACCCTGCTAAAAATTGATATTGCATCTCTCAAATGAAGTGCAGCGAAAGCAACAGCTGCAAGTATGAGGGCCTCAGATGGCTTATCATCCTCTCTTTTAAGGGAATCAACTAGGTACATAAATTTATGGCAAAATATTTTTGTTTCTTTTCCTGTAAATCTATAATCAATTTTTTTCTTTCTGTCTTTTTTCAACCATCTAACTACCTTTTTGTATAGCCTTGCAAGTCAGTAAGACCAACAGAAACCTTTTTAATGGCATTTCATCAGGTAACTTGGATATTTGTGTTTTGGGCCTTTCAACAGCCTTTCAGTTCTAGAAACAGCCTCTTGAAGGAGGATATAATACAATTGCTGACAGGCATTATTGAACGCCTTCCAAACTAATTTGTTTTTTTCCAAAATGGCAAATTTCCGACAAGTGATTAACGAAATGCTCTGAAAAACGATTTTTTTCCAACATAAATTATACAAATACAGCGGGAGTGAAAAAAAATTCTTACGCAAAACTATTCTATTTTGTGAGGAATTTTCAATAGAAAACCATGACAACGAAAAGCAGCATTTACAAGGAAATCAAATATTTTATTTAATTGTACCTTACGATGACAAAGGATTACTCATATCAAGAAAACATAAGTGAACTAATAAGTTTTATAACAAGAGATTCTCACGACGTTAAAAAAATTGTACAAGCTGGGACATGTTCCTTCTACGGAACACATGTTTTCTTCCTCCATAATTCTTCAGATCTAACGGAAACACAAAAATGGGGCTCCGAATTTTGGCGCCCCATTCTGCTTTCCGAGCATTGCAACATCTTTACTACGTCATTTATAAAATGGGGCTCCGAAATTCGGAGCCCCATTCTGCTTTCCGAGTATTTTGGTCTTAAAACAAAAGACGATCCCATTTACATGTATCTATAATAACATCTTTTCGGAGCCCCATTCTGCATGCTTTTCGAATATTTTGGCTTCTTTACTACATAATAAAACCCTTTCCCGAATTCGCATGGCTAATCATAAAACAATGGATTCAAGTCGAGACTGTGGTAGACGAATCTATATATATATCACTGATTTTTATTTTCATCTTGAATCCATTGTTATATGATTAGCCATGCGAATTCGGGAAAGGTCAACTAAGTTACATGCTAAGAAAGGTTTTCTATCAATTATTGTGCGTCTGGCCATCTTTTAAACGCTTGTATGCCTCCTTCAAGTGTCTTTTAGTTGATGGCAAGAGTTTTTTGTCTTCATTAAAGGAAAACATACATAAAATAATGCATGATTTTGGCAAGTCATCAATCCAGGGTGTTTGGGTCCTTGGAAGATTTTGTGGTGCCCATTTGCCATTGTAGGTTCCTTTCCAGTAATGCAGTTTAATACTATCAGCATTGACTTCTATCGTCTTTCCAATTACTGGATCTTTGTCATAGTTTTCTATGTTGACAGCAACCATAGAGCCAACTTCAAGATTGTCCAACCAGTTATCCACAGTCTGCACTGGATTTGCTCGTTCTCTGGGTGGCCTGTATCTTCCAGTGTAAATCTGGAGAAATAGGCAAAAATTGTCTTATAAAATTGGATCATTTTGGGATTTGTCAATTCCCGGGAATAAAGAATGTCTAAAAGGGCCCATCCAAGCTCTACACGGTTATCACTGCTTTATATTTGAAAATAATGTATCAAGAGCAGATAGCAGTGATTCCACAGCAATGGTCACACGCAATAACTATATGGTTTCACAGATTCTTTTAACGAAAACAAAAAGAATGCACTTTCAAATTATGGCATTGAAATTTGGGGGACTAGAAAGAAATTTACCTCTGTTGTCTCCTCGTTTTCTTTGTCACGTAATGCTTGCAGTTGTTCAGGTATCTCTGCATTGGAAGAGGGACGCAATTTTTCAGCAGTTTGTAACTTCTTCAATGGCCACTCAGACACAGCTGGGATGGCAGTCAGTTTGTCCTTCTCTTTCAGCCATTTATCCCAGAAATCAGAAACACCAGTAGGATAGTGGTCTCTAAACTTATTTACATCTTTTCTAAGGCCCTCAAGGTCAATCTTGTCGATTGATGGTTTAATCATCGGCGGACTATCATTAGGCAGAGTCTGCAAAGCATTTATATAACTATTATCAAAAGTAATAATCAACAATCAGTCAAGTAATACAGCATACAACAATTGGTACATTTGAAACAAAGAAAACACAATTTGGAATAAATGCAAATCCTCATACCAGTTTCTGAAAAAAAAATGATAAGAACATTCTATAATATGAACGTCACACTTATGTATAAGTATGTAACAAATGAATATCAAAGAACACGTACATTATGCCTCATATTTTAGTTGTCTTTTGTAACAGTTTTAAATAAAATGTCTGGTTCTTACATTTTGAGTGTTTAATTGCTTAATTTTCATCCTCATCATTTTACTACTAATCTAGATATGAAGTAAAAGATGAGGCAAACATGTACTAGGTACTCAATGATATTTCAAGCATTCAAGGTTACATTAATTATCTTCGCTGGTCCTTTCCATGCCTGGTGCGAATAGTTTCTGTAATACATCAATGATGGGTGAATTTCACATCAAATGGGGTGGCATTGTTGGTTGAGTGGTTAAACGCTGGCCTTTGAGTTTCACTGCTGTGGTCAGGGTTTAAGTCACAGCTTGAACACCTGGTCATACATGTACATGTGAAATTGTGATGTGTTGTTCTCTACCATGCCAAGAGGTTTTTTCCTGGGTTCTCTGGTTTTTCCTCCCTCAGCAATAACCAACATGTGAGTCAAGTGATTATTTGCAAAATAGTTAATGTAGAGGTACAGTACCGCTCTCGAGTAACGTCCCCTCTACTCATGAGTACGAGTGTCAAGTGTCTTCGATGAATCGCGAGTCCTAATTTTTTGAATATTCATGACTTACTTAACGACTCTCGATTCTCGAGTCACTTGTACTCGCGAGTCAAACGAGTCTGATTTAAGAGAAGTTAATTTTGTAGAATGAAGCATGTTGAGACCGTAATTTAAGTCGAGCGAGATGACATTTGTCGAGAAATTTGAAGTATAACTTTGTTTTTCAGAAGATCGATCTTGCCGGCAGAAGAAACATAACTCGCTGTCACTGTGATTGTTTTTACGATGTGCTCCTCTCGGTTAATATTCACTTCGAAATTCATCGAAGTTCTCGACTAGTTAAGTAATTGTATGAGGTTGAATAAAAGATGGTTTAGGAGCTCTTGTAATTAGAAGGACATACGATAGTTTGTAAACAGAAGAAACGGATTTCTTCACTGAGGAAATTAATTCAAGGCGGGTTTGTTGTTATCGGCACGATCAGCAAGTGAAAATGTAATAGAATACCTGATAAGGATCAGCAAGGGATTATTTTCGGCTAGAAATAATTTACTATTTGATCAGAAAATGATAAAAAACGGCACTGTTCAGTAGAGTCACAGAATAGTTCATAAAACACTTCCGAATACCGATTTAGATTTATAATCTATAGCCCTATCCAAATTACCCTGCAAGCAGAATCTTCTTTAACCTCCTCGGGCGAAAGAGGTTAAAAAAGATTCTGCTCGCAGGGTATATCCGAATCGGTAAATGATAGAATTTTAACAATGTAGTTGGTTCATTATTATCATTATTTGTCTAAATGGGACTTTTATTTAACAAACGTGAAAGATTTATTTTTAAAGCATTCATGGTCATGACTTTTGTGTATTTGGGTGGCTCTGAAAAGAGCCGTTGTTGTTGTTGTTGTTGTTCGACTTGGAATAAATCACAACCAAGCTTGGTCCAAGGAGTTGCCGGAATGTCATCAGATATCAGTGGTTCCTTTTGCTGGTCCCGGGGATGATTGCGGCATATGTCACATCTGGATATGTAGTCGGTGATATCTTGATTCATGCCCGGCCAGTAGACTAGTTCTCGTGCCCGGCGTAGAGATCCTTGGATACCTATGTGGCCTGCGTGGAGTCGTTCTTTCACGAAGCTTCTAGCGTTGGATGGGATTACAAGCCTTTCACCCTTGAATATCAATCCATCGTGAATCGACAGTTCGTCTCTGAAAGAAAAGTAGGGAGCAAGGTTGGTGGGGATAGCTGTGTTAGTGTCGGGCCATCCTTGTCTAATGACTGTCTTGAGGTTGTTCATGTCTTGGTCTGCGTCAGTTTTTCTTATTTGTGCTAGAGTTTCTTCTGAGGCTGCCAAGAACTGAAGTGCATTGATGCTTTCGGCTTCAATTTCTGCTTCACTACGTTCATCAGTAATAGCAAGGACATCCTCGTCGAAGTTGTCAGCTTCCTGAGTAGTAGGTATGTAGGCCCTGCTGAGTGTATCGGCCATGTACATTTGTGTCCCTCTTTTATAAGTAACCTCTAAATCATACTTTTGAAGGCTTAACATCATTCTTTGAAGTCGTTTTGGGGCACTCAATATGCTCTTCTTAAGGATCGTCTCAAGGGGTTTGTGGTCGGTCTCCACTGCTGTTTTTCTACCATAGATGTATTGGTCAAATTTTTGGGTGCCGAAGACGATAGCTAGCATTTCCTTCTCGATCTGTGCGTACTGTTGTTCGGCTAAGGTGAGGGATCTAGAAGCGTAGGCAACCGGTTGTCCTCCTTGGAGAAGGCAAGCACCCAGTCCCTTGTCCGATGCATCGCACTGTAGTTGAACCGCTTCTTTGGCATCAAAATACTTTAGGAGAGGAGCCCTTGTTAGCAGATGTTTTACTTTGTCAAGAGATTCGCCGTGGATGTGTGGATCCCACTGGAACAATACATCTTCCTGGAGAAGGTTTCTGAGGGTAGCAGTGGCATCAGAGAGATTAGGGACCGGTCATTATTTAGAGCAGGGGAGGGGCTGGATGATTGCGTTATATTTAAACCTTATATAAACTAACCCCTCCCAATATAGAAAGCTATTTTCAAAGACCCATCCTTTATAATATTATCAAAAATTTTCAACCCCTCCTATGAATAGCAATGACTTTAATTTTATAAATAACACTATTCAGCGAATGAAGTATACTTTTGTATTAATAAAATCAATATGAAACACTTTATGCAGCCAATAGCTCAGGTAATGTATGAAATAGAACAACAGAAACAATAGAATTCTACACAATGTCAACTGCTATCAGTAGCTGCATTACTTCTATCTTTCAAAATTGAGATAACATTTTCAACAAGTGATGAAGCTTCTGCATCAAATACTTTCTTATCAAAAACAAATTCCAGAATATCTTTGTCTTTATCTTTAATGTTTCCAAGCTGAGCACCATTTAGCTCTTGTTTAGTAATTTTATCTGCATCTTCCCTCTCACCATTCACCAGTGGCAGAACCCTCTTGGCAATGTCTGATGATGATAGTTGAGTAATCATTAATAAACTCTTCTTAAGTTTTCTTTGTTGTTTTCGACGGGTTGCTTTTTTGAAGTTATTGAGTTTTTTCTTCTTTGTGTCCTTATATCTGTAATTTTTAAGGGGAAACTTCTTACTGAGCTGTTGTTCACAGAAAGAAACATTACTCAAACTCTTCTCTAAGCGATTCAATGAAGATTGCAGTGCTGCAATATTTTGTAAACAAAATTGGTGTTCATCAGATGCCCAAGGTTTTGGTTGACCTTGATTATCAAGAACATGTGAAATTTGGTTCTCAAGCTCTTGTTTAATGGTATTCCCTTTTTCAATTGCACATTCTAATCGATCTTTGGTGTCTTTACATCTGGGTATGTCGCTGGATTTACAATCAACAGGTACACTTGTGAATCGTTGTATGTTAATGTTAAATCCTGACTTGGCGTTGTCAAGCAATGATGAAACCGAACCTTCAAAGGCCGCCTTTTTTAGCTTCAATTCATATCGCCACTTCCTCTGCGTTATCAGATAATTTTTGAATTTATTTTGGCCAAGCGAAGAGAATGCAGAACTATATAAACCCTCAACCAAGGAGTTAAAATACACAAGTTTTTGGGTGTGAGGATTTGGGATAAGAAATCTATGCCATGGCTTTTCACTGTCCGTTTTTCCTCCTCTTTGTACAGCGGACATTAATTTACCATCCTTTATGATGAGTTTTGCTTGTGTCTTGCAACAATTTTTCGCTTGAGAGCTGTTTATTGAAGCAGATAGTTCATTTTGCTCTTGTAGAGTCTGCACAGCACGACACAGCTTTAGTACATGACCAGGTTTTGAGATCTTTAAATCGTCTTTGACTCTTCTTTCGTCAAGCAGCGCAACTGTTTCAAGGTCATCGTATCCTGCGTCTTCAAAAGCTGAATTATACCGCTCAAAACCAAGAGAAAGTAGCCATTCTTTGACTTTTTCCATCACGACTACAAACAACACTTCGTTCCCCAAAAAAATGGCGGGAGAAATCCTACCCAAAATTCAACGAGATCCTAGTGACACAGGAAGCCCATTGACAAATTTTCATATTTTTTCAATTTTTTAATAGTTTATAATGAAAAGGCTTCTAAAACAGGAAATAATCATTTATGGGAAGAAGATATGATAGAGACCAATATAGTATAAAGATAAATTCTATCGTTGACGAGTTCTATCACAAGAAAATGGAATTGAACAACCGACTGAAGAGGCCTAGGTTCCAATAGAGCATCTTCAAGGCCAGGCTACAAACGCTATCTACAGATCTCTACAGAGTATTTAAATATGGCATTATTCTCGAATATGCAAAAATTCAATCGTTTGTCACTCTATATACCAGAAACTTTTCATCTGATCAGTAGAAAAATCTGCAGACAAGCTGCCTCTTGTATTATGAAACAGCATCCAGTAAAAACAACTTTGCCTGGAAATTCTCATCGACTTCAATCTCACCGTCAATCTTGTGCCGGTTATGTTGCACTAGCTGCCGGAATTCCCTTAGAAGCGGATAGCTTATCATGTAAAGGTACTGATGGGACATCACTTGGCTGCATTTTAGGACTGATTTTGGGGTGTATTGGACTGGAAATATTTTATATTAACCAGGTTTATGCCGGTGGCGGAGAAAAACGACCTCTGAACGTAGAAGATAAGTCACTGGAAGAGAGTGTAGCAAAACGAACACGAGGCCCTAATGAAGCACGAGAGGAGTTGAGAAAGAGAAGTACTTTTAACGAAAACATCAGGAAATCCTTACAAACATGTAGTTTTCAGGAAATGTCTAAGACTCTTTACATACTGTTGAGTGAGGCAAAATCTTCAACAAAAATCGATTTAATATCAGGACTCAGAGCCGTTTGGGATGAACTTACTGCAGAAACAAGAGGGAACGATGGTCAAGTCTATCATTGTGGTTACCTGCTGTTTGACGATGCCTTTGACTTGTTTCTCGGTTATCAAAGAACTTACGTATCTGGAATAAAAACACAAGAAGAACGCATTCGATTTCGAGATTCTGTTTTGAACCCTGTTTATGGTTTGGGGGTTCACATTTTAACAAGCCCTAAAGATGGTTTGCGATATGTAGTTCTTTCCCCAGATACAGTTGACTTAGAGTTTTTCTATCAAGAATCTTGTAATAAAAAGGATTCAGTTGACGAAAGACTTTCCCTGAACAGAGAGTCGGTGTCGGGGATTATTGATAGTATGGACACTGAATGGGATAGACTTTGCGCTTGAACACTGATTGCATCCAATCGGACAAACAGTACTTTGAAAGAACTTGGAATTGATGTAGATAAAGTATCGAAAAATACAAAACGTCTTTTAGAGGTTCTGCAAGAGGAAAAGAATGCATACGTCGCAGCAAAAGATATTATATCCTTGCGCTTAAAAAACAGAGCTGTAAAACTAAATGAGCAAATTAACAGTTTGCAAGATACCAAGCAAAAGCACGAAGGAAGGTGGTCGGAGCGACGTCAAGAAGAAACACAATTTTTTATTGATAGCCTAAATGAGCGCATCCTGAATGTGACAGAACTGCAAGATCCACAAACACCATATCAAACTCAAAAACTTCAACAAATGATCAGAAGACAAGCACTGAATTTGATAGAAGAAAATCGTCTTAAAAAGCGAGCTTTAACCACCCAAGGTCCAAAAGAATGCATAGATGAAAGCATCGAGGATTTAATTGCCCAGTCAATAGAACAAAAGGCAACATACCATGGGCGTCGTCACGGGACAACCATGTACACCAACAGGCGTGTAAAAAAACGTGATTTACTCTCCATTGCAAATTATCATCTCCTGAAAGCAAACAAGCGTCTTATTAAGTCGGCAACGACAGCATGGAACCGTTCACAGCCAAGGAACTCAAGGTCCAGGCAGTCTTTGCTCCACAAGGGAAAAGGACTGTTTTGCACCAAAAAACCACCTAAAGCAGAGGACTGCGACAACGAGAATACTCATTATCAACGTGCCCATGTGAAAAATGTTAAAATGCACTTTTTCTCAAGCAAAGTTTCCAAAGAGAACAGGGAACTTGCATTTGCTCGAAGCATAGATGATAAAGCTTACGTCAGACCAGGAACCTCTGAGGGCTTTGAAAAAACAAGAAATGTCAGAATCATCACCTTGTCCGATGATAGTAGGGCCAGACACTTGCCAAAATATGACTGGCCTGAAAAGCTACTTTATGTTACTCCATCTGCCCATAGAATATTTACAGAAAATGTAAATGTGACGTGATAAATGATGAAGAGGTACTTCATAAAGAACTTGACGAACATGTTGTATTTTTAAGACCTAAATCATTTGTAACCTCCAGCGGCACAACATGGGCCAATGAAACAATGAGAGTGCGTCATATACTGCCATATGCATTTGAAGTTATGACCAACCGTCAACACAGCGTTGGAACACCTGCTTTGACCACTGCACTTTGCAAATTGAAGGATGCACTGTTTTATTTTAATGACATGACTTTGAGTGAAGATTACAAAAGATGCTCTCCAACGCCAGGGTGTATACATAGAAATTATGAACGAGAACGATTAATGCACGTAAATTCTCAAATTAACAAAATTTTAGAAGCGTTTGAGATGTCTGGTGCAGCAGAAAATGAGCGCAAGGTGTTTGCCTGTCGCATACTACCACCTCTACAAACCTTTCGGCATAAGATTGACAATTTGAGGAGCCAACTGGAAGATCCCCAATCCACAAATGGCTGGCAAGTTCCAGTTGAAATGTTTACAGATCTTGAGAACTCTTGCCAAGAGCTTTCAGCTCTTTTTGGTGAGTTCAGTCTGCCAGCTGTCAAGCCAAAATGGGCAGATTTCACTGATGCAGGCCCAGGTGTCGGTGTTAGTAACAATGAGGTAAAATTCAGAGATGCAGAAATTGCTAGAATACTCAATTCAGACTATCGAATTAGAATTCACAGGTCGCGTGGAGACTCAGGACAAAATGAGGCAGAACGAACAAATTCTGGTTGCGGTGATGCTCTTGTTGATGGTGAAACCCTAGATTGGGAGAAGTTCAAAAGGTTTGAGGGCTTGTCAACAGAAGCAATTGAAAACATGGACGTAAAAGAGTATGAAGAGTATGAGAGCAATCGAATGGAGAAAAATGCTTGGGCTGTTGCAGAAGAAATACGGCAACGAATTGATGACGCTCCCGTGCTCGGAGAGTACATAAAGGCATTTCTGACTGAGAAAAGTGATAACGGCTTTTTCTTTAATCGCGATTATCTAGCATCATATATGGAGGCTACTGAGAAAAAACGTCAAGACCTACCTGGAAATGCATATTTCAAGAAAATATGGGATTTCTATAATGCCCATTATAACACAGGTGAACTTTTCATGGAATACCTAAAGAATGACTGCCTAAACAAAGAAGGAAAGCAATGTGATTTTTGCCGTTTGCATGACTGGGTAGGACCAAAGCAAGAACGGATACCTGCTCCGGTACCAGATCCTAATAATTCTGGGCACTACATGAAGCCTTTCGAAACACCAAACAGTGGGCGGTTCATCGATGATTGGCAGCCCAGAGCAAATATTAAAAAAGAATTTACGAAGGGAAACTTGGAGAATGAACATAATATTGATGAGTTTGCCATTAAGTTTGCAGTTGATAAAAAAACTACTTAAAGAGTACATTCAGCACCTAAAAGACATTGCACATCGATCGAACATGAGGTCCATTCAAAGACAAAGTGACAGAAAACACCTTAAAGAGAAGCCATTCAGTGATTACAACTGGAAAGAGCTAGTACTCTCTGGAGAAATAAAGAAGCTAAAAGTTTACGAACTGAATCAAGTATTTAAACAAGTATAATCTCCTTGTTGGAGTAAAAGCATTAAAGGGTGATAAAATTAAGAGCATCATAAGTCACGTTTTAAAAAATGAGACTGACCAAGCACGAACACAAGCGGTTGCTTTTGCAAATTTCAAAGCCGCAGAACTAAACGAAGCTGAATTAGAAGAATATGACGAAGAAAATATGTCAGATTCAGAATATGATGAAGAAAACATGTCCGATTCAGAAGATGATTTAGTGCTAGATGACCTAGATGAGTCCAGCGATGAGGAGAGTGGATCTGATGATGGTTATGTCATCCTACGTTCTGGTCGAATAGCCACCACGTGGAAGAATAGATTTAATTGACCAAATATTAAAAGTTGTTAAAAATTCATAAAGATTGTATCTCTTTTGTGAAGACCCATCCTTTTTCATGCGTGTGCATTTCAAAACCCCTCCTTCTAGAGTCTCGTAAAAACTTTAACCCCTCCTTAAAATCATCCAGCCCCTCCCCTGCTCTAAATAATGACCGGTCCCTTAGGTGAAAACTTTTGGAGATAGTTGACCATTCCAAGCAGTCGATGAACATCCTGTTTGTTCTGAGGGGTTGGCATGTTGAGTATAGCATCAATCTTAGCTGTATCAGGTCTAAGGCCATTTGCTGTGATAACGTGACCCATGAAAGTGACTTCTCGTTGTCGGTATTTCAACTTCTCTTTGTTGAGTTTGATTCCTTTGTCTCTGCAGCGTTGTAGTAAAGAGTGAAGCGTTTGATCGTGATCCGCGAGAGCTTGGTCGTCTGTGTCTCCACAGCCATAGATTAGGATATCGTCATAAATGGGTTGTACTCCATCTAGGGCTTCTAAGGCATTGTCTAGACGACGCTGAAACTCCTCAGGGGCTGGTGATATTCCAAATGGCAACCGCGTCCATCGGTACCGGCCCCATGGCGTGGCAAAGGTGGTTAGCAGACTGCTATCAGTATCAAGAGGGACGTGCCAGAATCCATTTTTAGCGTCAACAACTGTGAAGATCTTGGCTTTGGAGAGCCGTGGTAGCAGATCTTCAATGACAGGAAGTGGGTAGTGGTTTCGTTTTACTGCCTGATTGAGAGGTTTGGGGTCGATGCACAGGCGGATCTTTCCGTTGCGTTTGCGTGCGACAACCATTGCTGATATCCAATCTGTGGGGACTTCCACTTTGGCGAGAATTCCCATTTGAAGTAACCGGTCCAGTTCATCTTTGAGAGGCTGTTGGAGTGCAACTGGAATTTTTCTGACTGGAAGCTTTACTGGTGTTATTTCTTTGTTCACTTCTAGGTGAAGTTCTTCGTTTAGTTTTCCTTCCCCGGCGAAAACGTCGTTGTATTGCTTACCGGGGGCATGTACGTCCAGCGTAGAGATCATGCTCCAAGAAATTCTTATGAATCAGTCAACAATCCTAACGAAGTTAGAGAGAATGGAGGACGAGATCCAAAAACTTTCAAGCTGCCATGCTGCTACTGAACTCCAGGCTGCCGAACCAGAGTACCCCGAACCAGCACCATGTCATATTCAAGAGCTACCGCAACCAAGACAAATAAATTTATTATCAGAGTTAGACAAATCTCTTGAAGAATTTTGTGTCAAACATCGTTCAACTGCAATGTCTCATGGGCATTTTGCCACTCTAGTTGTTAAGGAAATATTTACTGAAGAAGAGCGAAGAAATAGGAACTGTGCTGGTAAACAAGGGAAACAAGCACTTGATGCCTTGAAACTTGAAACGGTGAAAAACATTGTTTATAAATATTACGAAGTTCCACCCCGTAATCAGGCCTCTGTGTGGAGAGAGTGTATAGTCCGCATTGATGAAGTGCTACGCAGAAAACCAAAGCGTAAGCAACAATCATGATAACAAACTATTGTACTTGAATAAGAGATGGAATTATCAAATAAATTGTGTATAAAACTAGTAAATCAGATGGTGGTGGTGTTCTTAGAGTCACTAGAAAACACATCTAAATTTAAAAACTACTCATGGTTCAGTCCCGGGTTATTAGTTTGACATGCGATTTGCAGACAAAAGAATTGGACTCGCTGGACTCGCGAGTCCAGCAAATGATCTACATTTAAGTCTTAGGCCGTTGTAACGCAACGACCAGAAGTACAGTATGAATAACTATTTTTCGCATTGTTTTGAAAGAGCAATTAGCAACCGAGTATTCTCTCATCTTATCTCCTAAATGTATCTAAGCACTAATTAGAGGATGGCGAGACAACAGTATACGAACACTGACATCAACACTGGTCACAGTTTTGAGATTTGCACTGTAAACAGCAAAGTTACAATTATCTGCTTTATTGAAAATTAGAAATAGATATTTTAGATTCATATCAAGAAAAACAAAACAAAAGACTGTGTGAATCTGAGCTTTCTGAAAATAAGCTTGCCGTGACTAATAACAAAAGAAAGCAAATAAACATCTAAGAGTTCACGGTCAATTAGCCGCTGTGTGAAAATCTCAAAGGCAATTTTATTTAACATCGTTCTGATAACATCTAAATAAAATCAAAGAAAGATGTAAATAGCCAGTAAAGTCCGACAGATCCAATGAAGATGACAACATATCTTGCGATAAATTTATATTCATAAATGCGGACATGTTATGCTAATTAATGCACTTCTAGGAATCAAAACTAAAGATAAAAAAATGCACAGCCGTAGCTAAAATACAGTACATCATTCTGTCATCGCCGAGTTATTAAACTGGATGATTGGAAAGACGTTACAACTCACTCGTTTGACTCGCGAGTATCGAGTCTAGAGTCAATCGAGTCCCTATTGTTTTGGTTCAGCTCATTAAATACTGGGACTCGCGATTCAAAAAAAAGTACTCGATTGACTCGACACTCGTACTCGCGAGTAGAGGGGACGTTACTCGAGAGCGGTACTGTAGTGAGTGTGAATGTGACAGCATAGTGTCCCCCAGTTAGTGCTTAAGTGCTATAAGTCTGACTTGGACACTTAAATTATAGTTAAGAATTTATTATATTTATTAAAGAAAAAACTGATATTGCATGAATTCAAAGCAAAAAACACATGCTTTTTTCTTTTATACCCTAGAAAATATAAGATATTTAACAAATAGATTCCATTTTTCCGTGTGTCTGTACTCTAATCGATGCACTGATGATGTAAAAATGTGGTGAGAACAAAAAAGTATGCCACAAGACGAAGTCGAGTGGCGTGACTGTTGTTCTCACCGCATTTTGACGTCTTCTGTGCATCGATTAGAGTACAGACGCACGGAAAAATGGAATCTGTTTTATATAATATTTATCAAAACATTCCAACAGCTCAGAGCGCGCGTAAGATTAAATGAAGCCATCTATGTGTGTGTACTCTAATCACACATGGTTGTTCGACCAATCAGAGCACGCGTAATATGCCAATTATTATATAAAAAGTGCTAATAAGACCTTAGATCTATCTTTCAAAATGGCTTTCAAGGGCATTTTTCTGATATTAGTTTTTGCTTTTTTAAGAACATTCATTGCAATCTCTAATTAGATCAAATCAAATCTAAGGCTTTGGAATCATGTTGTCATACCAGCAGAGCTGGTAAATTGCCTAGTATCCGTGTGTACATCTGTTTTGCATGGATATTTTTGACTTTTTTTAAGTACACAGCTATTCAGTAGCAAGGTCACAATATTACATGCATTATGTGCACATAATGTATGTCACCAGTTATATATAAATCTTTACATTTATTTTCAGGGAGATCTCGAAAACAGCCATTATTTCCAGAGCTTTCTAAAAAAGCTAACAGCCCTACTGGAAAATACAGGAAATGTCAATGACGGTGAGGAGGACATAGATGCTGTTTTTGATTTATATGAAAATGTAGATGCCCATATGCCCATTCTCAATTCTGGGGTTCTGCTCACTATTGGTCACGCTGGCTGGAAATCGGAGGTATGGGTATACTGATCATTATGTAGGTCATAACAAATTCTCTTCGTATACATTCCGCATTATGACCTCATTATGCGATCCTTAATCGCGCATGCGCAGCAGCCCACTATTCAAAGATCCATTGTTATGGAAATCAATTTGTATAAAAAGGTAGCAACCCGGATAACCGTCCTCTTCTTTTTTCGTGCACTGAGCTAGTCAGGTAAGCCCACTTCTTAGCCAGTACGTCACTTGGTGACTTTGAATTCACTGGTTTTCTTCGTTTACATTTACTGTTAGCCACAGGTTAACGTATATTATCTTTTTATTGACTCTATTGGTTTTGACAGAGAGACCGGAATTCACAAGTCTTAAAAGCAACCATGTCCTCAAGTCCCGAACGAGACGAAACCGAGGAGAAACTTCTTGCCGAAGAACAAGAACCTTCAGTGGGGCCAGTCCCAGGACGAAAAGAAACATTTGATCGATATGACATTGCTGAACTTCACCACAACCTTGGTTTAGACCGTATGTCAAAGGCTATCGAAGATTTGGCTGGCCTTGTAAAGTCTCAGGCCCAAGCCACTCAACAGTCTTCAGAGAGCGGTTCGCTCCCTGTACGACAAAAGGCTAAAAAACGCCGAACCGAGCACCATGAAATCTCGGAGGAAAGCTTCCAGGCAGAGAGCGGTTCGCTCCAATCTGCTAAGAGACGTAAAACAAACGAATATTCTGCAGAAAGCGGTTCGCTTAATTCTGCAAGAGTTCACGGCACTACACAGGCTGAAGTATTTGATCCTACTGTTGGGGTTTTCAATGACCTTCTCTCTGACTCAGAAGAAGAAGTTGTCGACTCGGCAGATGAAACCTTGAAAGAATTGGACTTTCCCTCGTCTATTTTTGACGAGACGGACGGTTACGGTCCGAAAATAACCGAAGGCCTTGCCTCAAGGCTCAATGATTGCTTCACGAAAAAACCTCTAGAGGCTAAGCTGAAAGACATGAGTGACAAGTACAAAACCCCAGAGAATTGCCCTCTGGTTTGTGTACCTAAAGTCAATCAAGCGTTGTGGACTGAATTGTCTCATGGCATGAAACGAAAAGACCTTGGTTTCCAAGAAATCCAAAAGAATATTTTGAAAGCCACCCAGGCGATTGCCGTGGCCACTGAAATGCGTGCTTCAGTCCAAAAAGAAGAATACTTGTCTTGACCGCAAGCAGCTCGTAACCTATTTGTCGGACGCTTTGGTGTTCCTTGGAAATGCGTCGTACAAGACTTGCTCGGTTCGCAGGGACACCTTGAAACCTGAGCTAAGCAAAAGTTATCAAGCTTTGTGTTCTACACAGACCCCGATCACCCACAATTTATTTGGTGACGATTTGTCAAAGGCTGTGGATGACATTGCTAAGGCAAACAGAATCACCAACAAAGTTCTAGGATCATCTTCGTCTTTGTCGAGGTCAACTAGGCCCCAGCGGCACAATGCAAGATCCTCTGGTTCCTCACGCTCTTTTTTAGGGGAGCGCTTTGCCAACCGAATCTCGCGCTTCAAAGCGCCATACCGGGAACGCTATCAGCGCCTACAAGACAATAAACACGACGTGAAGTCCAGTCCTCAGATGACGGGAAAACAATAAATCATGTGAGTTTTTCCGCAGGCAATTTAGCCTCGCATATTGATCGCTGGCGTCGGATCACATCCGACCTCTGGATCCTTGATACTGTTCAGGGATACTCATTGGAGTTTGAATCTGTCCCTGTTCAAAGAAATATACCAAAACTACCCACCTTCTCCGAACAAGGTCGGGGCCGCTATAGATAATGAAATATCTAAGCTCCTTGAGAAGGGCGCCATAGTGGAGGCTTTTCATTGCCCCGGCGAATTTATTTCCACCATTTTTCTTGTTCCCAAACACACAGGTGATCTGAGGCCAGTGATTAATTTGAAAGGTCTAAACAAGTTTGTTTACAAAAAACGTTTCAAAATGGAAACTATTGAATGTGTGCGTCAATTAGTTCACCCAGGGGATCTGATGTGCTCTCTTGATTTAAAAGATGCTTATTTTAGCATTCCAATTAAGCTCATTTACAGAAAATATTTGTGTTTCATGTGGCGTTCACGCTTGTACGAGTTCACGTGCTTGCCTTTTGGTTACAGTCTAGCACCTCGTACTTTCACAAAATCCTTAAACCAGTTTACGCCCTCTGTCGCAATAAAGGCATTCGAACATGTTATTACATCGACGATTCACTTATTGTGGCGAAGTCCGAGAGTGAATGCATAGCTCATACGACGTTTCTTGCAAATCTCCTGACAGAGTTGGGTTTCCAAGTTAACCACCTGAAATCTCATTGTGTCCCTTCGAGACAGATATTGTTTCTTGGTTTTGAGTTAAACTCAAGTACAATGACGTTATCTCTACCAGAAGAGAAACTATGCAAAATAGTTCAGTCCTGCGACGGTCTATTAAAACAATCAGAGCCGACTATACGTCACGTGGCTTGCGTGACCGGCCTTTTGGTATCAGCCTTTCCCGCGGTAAAATATATGCGATTATTTTACAGAAGTGTCGAATCATGCAAGTCCCATCTAATTTCCTCGGGAGAGAATTACGATAGCCCAACACAACTTTCTCGCATAGCTCGAGAAGACTTGCACTGGGTTATTAACAACATCCGGACTCAGAATGGGCGGCCGATTCAATCACCCCCTTTTTCTCAGATCATAGAATCTGATGCCAGTTTGGAAGGTTGGGGTGCGACATGTGATTCTCAAAGCACAGGGGGGCGCTGGTCTCCGTCAGAATCAGCCCATCACATCAATTATCTCGAATTATTGGCAGGATTTTTTGCACTTCAGTGTTTCGCGCGCGCTGCTTCGCACGTGTGCCTGCGAACAGATAATACCACAGTTGTGGGTTACCTGAATAAGATGGGCGGAATGAATTCTCCCCAATTGAATGACCTTACACGTACGATTTGGTCATGGTGCATGGACAATAATGTCACGGTCGTGGCCCAGCACGTGCCCGGAGTCCTTAATACTTGCGCGGATTATTTGTCACGCCATTTTACTGATCGAACAGAGTGGAGCCTCCACCCTGCTATTTTTTCACGTCTATGTGAGTCGTTCTATGAAGCCGAGATAGATTTATTTGCTTCTCGGCTGAACGCGAAACTTGATCATTTCGTGTCTTGGAAACCAGATCCTTATGCTTACGCGACCGATGCGTTTCACTTATGCTGGTCTGACTTAAAGTGTTATGCTTTTCCCCCCTTTAGTATAATTCACCGAGTATTGACAAAAGCTCGCCAAGATCAGGCACGTGTGCTACTGGTTGCCCCTCACTGGCCAACCCAATCCTGGTACTCGGAAATACTGCACATGCTGGAGGAGAGTCCTGCACTTCTACCACGGTGGAGACATCTATTGAAATTGCCCACCAGTCATCGTGCCCACCCACTGCGATCGAGATTACGCTTGGCCGCGTGGCCTATATCAGGCAGACTTTGCAACACGATGGAATTTCGGAACGGGCTTCCGAAATCATCTGCAAGTCTTGGACTTCTGGAACAGAAAAACAATACACCCGACCATGGACCGAGTGGGTTAGCTGGTGTAGTCGACGGCAAGTTGATTTTCTTCAAGCGCCTCTAGATCACTTGTTAGACTTCCTGGTGTCTATTTACGACCAGGGTCGCTGCTACAGCACCGTCAATACCTATAAATCAGCCATTTGTGCCACCATCAAAGTACTCAATGGCCGTGATCTTGGTACTCACCATCTGGTTTGTCGCCTAATGAAGGGTTTCTTCTCCATGAAGCCACCCACGCCTAGATACAGCTGTACTTGGGATGTCTCTGTTGTTACTCACTATCTTCGTACATTGTGTCCAATTCATGACTTATCTCTCAAGACCTTGACTCATAAGCTGGCTATGCTCTTGGCGCTTACTACCGCACAGCGAAGTCAGACTCTTCAGGCTCTGTCTTTGATTGACATGTTTGTTAAAGAATCATGCGTAGAGTTCACTGTTCAAAGTCGACTTAAAACATCCCGACCTGGACATAGTTGCCTTCGAGTTGTCATTCCCCGTCTTGTAGATGGCCCTGGAACGATTTGTCCATGGACCCACCTTACGAGATATTTGGAAGTTACAAAGAACCTGCGTGGCAATACTCAGCAATTGTTCATTTCTTATTGCAAGCCGCATTCTGGCGTGAGTCCAAGTACCATTAGCAGATGGGTGAAGACCGTTCTTGGACAGTCTGGAATTGATGTGCATCAGTTCAAAGCGCATAGCACTCGAAGTGCTGCCGCCTCTAAAGCTCTTTTCAACGGAGCTTCGATATCTAGCATTCTTAGTCTAGGAAACTGGTCTAATGAATCCACGTTTTCGAGATTCTATAAAAGAGATATCAATTGTGGAAAAGCTGACCCAAATATTGGCAGCTTGATTTTGCAACAGAAATAATGAGTGTATTATTGTTATATTCAAAATCAGAATAAAAGCCGTTATTTTCTCTTGAAATTTGGTGATTTTTCATCGCTACCGAATTTTGGAAACCTTTTGCTGTCGCGCTTCGAACAGCGCATAATGAGGTCATAATGCGGAGTATAGATGAGGAGAATTGAAAATTAGACAAGAGGTAACTTACCTTGCAGGATAATTGTAATTCTCCGAGGATATACGGAGCAATTATGACCTCCGTTCCCGCCCTCACTGGGTTTTTACCCTAGTCTTACACCCTACCCATTTACTATCAAATTCTATGCCATTTAGTTAACACACAATTTGATTGCGACATCAAAAGGTTAGCATATTTTCGCTATTACTGGCACTCAAGAAGACGAGAAAGACTGTTGTCCAACGGTTCCTTTTTATACCTTCCTTTCATTTGCATAACAATGCTTTAAAGTGTGGTCCGAACAGAGCATGCGCGATGAAGATCGCATAATGAGGTCATAATTGCTCCGTATATCCTCGGAGAATTACAATTATCCTGCAAGGTAAGTTACCTCTTGTTCTAATTTTAAATTTTTGGTGATTATCCTCGTATAGGACGTAAGGACTGATTTGAATCAGAAAGTATCAGTTAAAGATGCATAGTAACGACGTCCTTCCCCCACCCCACGTTTGAAGCGTGGAAAACGAGTGCTAACCCAAGTCGTCTGACCTGGAATGTTCTAGTTCGTAGCTTGTGATAGTTCATAGTAGTTAAACTTTTGACCTGATAGCCTGGAATTGAAATCTTTATTTTGAACCACTGGAGTGTATTCATCAACCTAATTCCCCTTGGCATGTCCAAAACACAAATGTTTGTCTTTATTACAGGATGCAAAAACTTCTTCATCACGAGCTATCAAACTGGCTGCTCGGCTAAATTTTACAAGAACGTCTTCCTTCAATATTGTAATCATCTGCCCTGTTGGCTGTCAAGGATATGTAGAAAAAGAGATGAAGAGAGAGGGAGCTTTTGACACCCAAATTGGCTTTATAAAGAAAAACACATCTCCGTCTAAAGGTAAATAATCCCCCTATTTAACCTGGTAATATGTTGTGTTTTTCCTGTTTCAACTTTGGACATCTTTAATACCAAAACGTAAAAGTAGAACAGATTCACAGGTTTAACCTTGAAAGCCCCATATTTCATTTGGACAAAGTTGAGAATTGACACTTAGGGTCTGTTTACATAGAGATAGGGTCACCCAAGGGGTAGGGCTACCTTATTGACTAGGTAGGGTGACAGCTTTTCGTTTGCTTAAGGTGACTCCCTATAGTAATTTTTGGACCAAACCGTTCACTTTTATTTGCCTTGTTTATAGCTTTAATCCGCAGCTATCGATTTGATATTGATACCAGCTATAGAGGTAAGATGAAAGTTTTCAATTATGGCAGTTTTAATATGATCAGCGTTACCATGGCAACGATAAACAATTATCGTTGAAATTGGTTTTTGCTAAATATCTCAAAAACCTGACCTGCTCGGGACAAGCGGCAAACAACATCATTAACTTCAAGCTAAGGCAAAGCAAATTAGACTATCTTAAAGAAATTCAATCTGTTTGATTTCGAGTAATTTGCAGAAATATTCTGAAGCATTCATTTTTATATGCTAAAAGTCACGACCGCCCAAACCTTACTCAGAAGACGTGAAACACCAACAAAACACTGTAAAGAAGCCTTTGCTTGTACACTTCAAAGTGGCTAAATGGTTATTCTTAACTCTCTTCCAAAGCGAAGATATCACTTTTTCTTTACAGGCAACTTTTGATAAACATTGCCGTAACGTCTATTTCGAAATTATTTCCAAAATATCTCTCAAACGACTTAATATTTTTGCTCCAGAATGCAAACGGCCGCGACAGCACTTCATTAGCATACTGACACCACGCGCGAAGCTTGGAGACCTCGTTAGCATAACAAGGCAGGCTATTCACAATTCCCGCCAAAACTATACCGATTTGAAAGTTGAAGATGATAATAAATACACTCCTAGCATATCAAGCAAAAATATTAAGTCGTTTGAGAGATATTTTGGAAATAATTTCGAAATAGACGTTACGGCAATGTTTATCAAAAGTTGCCTGTAAAGAAAAAGTGATATCTTCGCTTTGGAAGAGAGTTAAGAATAACCATTTAGCCACTTTGAAGTGTACAAGCAAAGGCTTCTTTACAGTGTTTTGTTGGTGTTTCACGTCTTCTGAGTAAGGTTTGGGCGGTCGTGACTTTTAGCATATAAAAATGAATGCTTCAGAATATTTCTGCAAATTACTCGAAATCAAACAGATTGAATTTCTTTAAGATAGTCTAATTTGCTTTGCCTTAGCTTGAAGTTAATGATGTCGTTTGCCGCTTGTCCCGAGCAGGTCAGGTTTTTGAGATATTTAGCAAAAACCAATTTCAACGATAATTGTTTATCGTTGCCATGGTAACGCTGATCATATTAAAACTGCCATAATTGAAAACTTTCATCTTACCTCTATAGCTGGTATCAATATCAAATCGATAGCTGCGGATTAAAGCTATAAACAAGGCAAATAAAAGTGAACGGTTTGGTCCAAAAATTACTATAGGGAGTCACCTTAAGCCATGTAAACGCTCAAGATGAGGTGGCCCTAAGGGGGGGGGGGGGGGGCTATCTCTAATGACATCAATTGACGTCAAAATGACGACCTTGATAATGTCTTTGAGCTATTAGTATTGATAATAATAGGCCACAGCACTGAAAAACCGTAGCAAAGGATGCTAACAAGAGGAAAACTGTAGCACCAAAAGAGAACGCTTTCCCGCCATTTTGTTGTTTGGAAAGCTTAGCGACCAAGCCATGATGTTGGCCCTACCCCTGGGGTGACCCTTGCTTGTCGAGTTTGCATGTAAAGGAAGGCTATGTTTTGACCTTCCAGTTGGGTGACCCTATCTCCATGTAAAAAGGCCCTTATTCCTAATCAAGGGTAAAGACCATTGATTTTTATAATTAAGTTTCACTGATGTTTTTATTGGTGTTTCTTTTTTAGGCTTGAAAATGACCCCACTCATTGATTGTTTTGTGGTCGGCCATTGGTCAATTGAAAGACAATTGAGTGGAGCTCTGGTCAGTGCCAAAGAAAGCAACTTTATTGAGTGCTCATTGGAGCACAAGAAAGTTGTATGTGAGGGGGAAGAGCTGTTTGCAGTCCCACATTACACTGCCTATGCCAAGATTGTTGAAATGTTTTGGAAAGAGGGCAGTGTAGTAATGGATCTTGGCAGTGGGACAGGTACGTGTATTTTATTTTATGTTTGACTTCTTTAAACAAGCAGTCACATGTTCAATATGTACATGCTTTGTAATGAGCAACTTTTCTGCTGGTCCTTAGTAAGGGGCTGTTTGTATGAAGCAGGCTAGCTAATAATGATTATAAAGTTGATGATATGCACATGCTATGAAACATTTGCTGAAATCACATAATGATTATAGATGTAGGATGGAAGGTTTTGAGTAAGGTTTTAAATATATATCAGATAGGTGTAGATGTTTCAACCAGCAGCAATACTGGATATTTTGCTGCTGTCTACATTATTTCAAACACAACAGTTTAAATATCAGCCAGGGGCCGGTTGTTCGGGGCATATTGTAAAACATGGACTGGACTGGACTGGACTGGACTGGACCGAAAATCTGTAAAACATGGACTGGACTGAGAAAATCTGTAAAACATGGACTGGACTGAAAAAAAATCTGTAAAACATGGACTGGACTGAAAAAAACATCTGTAAAACATAGACTGGACTGAGAAAAAATCTGTAAAACATGGACTGGACTGAGAAAAAATCTATAAAACATGGACTGGGCTGAGAAAAATCTGTAAAACATGGACTGGACTGAGAAAAATTTGTAAAACAATGACTTGACCGATAAAAATCTGTAAAACATGGACTTGACGAAAAAATATGAAATATTAACATGAACTTCACTAAATTCGATTCTACTTTACCGAAGTAACGATTTAGGACATGCCACTGATTCTAGAAAAAAGTATACTAAGCACTCTGGTCGTGATGCTGTTTATTATTTGCAGTTAAACCCTTCCAAATGCTTAGATTTGCGAGTCTAAATGTGATCTATGATTGAGCAAGAGTCAGACCAACAGGAATTTCCTTTTGGTCCAGGGTCGAGGGTCCACAGTCGAGGGTCCATAGTAGAGGATCAACAAAAACTACCAAATTTTATGTCTTCCCGTTACTTGTACATATTACTAAATTTGATTTAGGAAAATAAATAATCACAAATGGATTGTCTTGGAAATTTGATAATCTCGTCAAATACCTGAACAGCGAGGCAGGAAATGCCTGCCCAGCACAGTTTGTCAGATTATATGAGTGCCAGAGGATTTAGACAAACGTTCTACCGATTTATATTTTTCTCGTCACTTTTTGGAGCTTCAATTGGCATATTTTAACTATCTTGGATACTTTTAATCATTTCCACTCCACTTACTTTACTTGGTTGAGCTAGTAGTTTAGATGCATGTCGCAGTATGAACTGATGCAGCTCTCAGTAAAATGCAAATTTTTCATTGTGTCGAAACACTATGTCTGGATGAGTGCAGCGAGTTCTATGGCGCTATCCCCGAGCGCGATCCATCGAGGACTTTCAAAATCATATTAATAATCGCCAAATTTATCAATTCCTTTTCTCAAACTGGGATCAGAAAAAATTACAGAAATTGAAAAAATTTAAGTTGGCGAAAAACGCGAATAGAAACTGTTACCAACGTACTCATGGAGGTCCCGGAGTACAGAGCACGAGTCTCAGTTGTTTTTAAAAAGTTTTGATTTTATTAAAAACCATTCTCTGTTTGGTTGTTTGCTTTTAAGCTTTAACTTTTTATACAGGTTTGTAGTAGACCTAACGAAATGGCTTTATCTTTAGAATAAAACATATTCAGATGCAAATAAAACCATCACCAATCGGTTTCGCTGATACAGCTAAGAAGTTATAATTTTACTCTTCATGTGATTTTTACAAATATACTTTAAAACAAAAGCTGAATTAGAATCGAATTTAGTGAAGTTCATGTTAATTTTTCATATTTTTTCGGTCAAGTCCATGTCATTTACAGATTTTTTCGGTCAAGTCCATGTTTTACAGATTTTTCTCAGTCCAGTCCATGTTTTACAGATTTTTTTTCAGTCCAGTCCATGTTTTACAGATTTTTTTTTTCAGTCCAGTCCATGTTTTACAGATTTTTTTTCAGTCCACCAGACCTGTTCACTGTAACTTGTCTTGCAGGCACGAGGCAAACTCAAACCATCATGCAGTTATATTAGGGCACGCGCGAGATGGACATACATGTCCGTAAAACTGTCATCAATAGAGCACGACACAAACTCGTAACCTTTAGCTAGGCATATTTACTATTAAAGACAAAGCTACGAGACAAACTCATACCCTAGCAAGACTAAATTATATTCACCAAGGGTGGACTAAAACGTACAAGGCAAACTTACAGTGTACTAAGGATACTGGAGAAAAACACAAGGCCGGGCACGAGGCACACTCGCAATATTTAGTGAACAAAACTCGCGACATGACTAACATAGGAATAACTCGTAATATTCTAGCAAAGACAAACTTGCATCAAGCTGGCTTAGGAAAAACAAAGCTAAATACGAGACAAACTAACTTGGGAAAAAACAAAACAAAAAAAGAGATACGTACGAACACGAGACAAACTCGTAAAATCCTTAGCAAGACAAACGTGTAGCGTACACACTAGTCGAGGAAAAAACATGACTCCTTTACATTCATTTGTCACATATTTATTTATTTTACATCGTAGTTTTGATTTTTTAAGTTGCATTTCGATTTTTCCCCCTATACACCCGGTCACAGGGTTTAGACAAGAAGCCGCATCATAGCCTACATAGCGCCCTTAGGGGATCCCTTCCCCTTACCGCGCCATAACATTTGCAACTTCATTTTCGCTTCTACGTACCTAGCAAGGTGTATTGCATTAGCTGTGTAGCATTAGAAGAATTTCCAATGTACACGGCTACAAACTACGTCACCTTTGACAGATGAATATTGTGCGAGGGTTAGTGCATGGTGCACTGATCCGACAATACTCTGTTTACGCTGGTGTGATTTATTGAATGACTTGACCCTAGATTGAATACTACACTCCTTTTGACTTGACCTTACGGTCTTCCTGTAGAATGGACTTTGTAGTCCTCGTTTGAATAGACTTTTTAGTCTTCTCGACTCTTTTCACACTAGACTTGACTCACGACTAAGGCCAAGTCAAACGTCGAATCTCAAATGTGCTGAATTCAATGCAAATTAGTCAAATCTTTTGTTTCTACTCATTATCATCTCATTTGCATTGCATTCGACACGAGATGCGACGATTGAACTAGGCATAACTCTCACGACTCCTTCTAGACTCATTTACATAAATTATTCACTTTTACAACAAATATTGTTCTATTATAAAACTCGGATTTAAAATTTAAACAAATACATTTTCTTGTGAAGTCACTGTTTTACACGGTATTGATCATAAAATGAAAAATTGAACAGAATGTTTGGCGTAAAAGCGCCTCAAAAACTTTGGTTTCAATGTACATGAGTTGGATAAATCTGATACCTTCTTTCCCACTGTGTTGGTACCCCATATCGTTAGTGGAATGTTGAAATTGTCTTTCAAGCATTTATTTATTTCTAGAGATATCAATAATGAATGTGGTCGCGGCACTGATTTAACAGCGACTGTAGATTCATAAACATATCGATCTCTCTGTGAAACCCGCTGTTTTGAGGTAAATGGCTGATGTCTAAAGTTGATTGGTTGAATTGCCGATACCCAGTGATAGCAGGAAGGTCTCCTTCAACATATTATACATAGCGAGGAACGACGCCAGCACACACGGTAAGCAAGTCTATTTATTTATTTTCATTCATGATTCTTGAACTATTTGTCAGAACTCTCAAAAAGCTGGCAGTTTAGTTTTTCTTTTCTGGTAGCAAAGTCCAGCCTCTGTAGAATTGTCTTTCTCTCTAAAAACAAAGATCAGCGGGAAATTGGGTTTCGCTTTAAGGTCACGCACGTAAGAGTGTATTTGAATAGATACACACAGTCGAAAACTGGTTGAAAATGAAAGTAGTTCCTCAGAAAAGCAACCAACGAATGAAACTTTGTTATAATTCCTGGTTTGCCTCAAACCTGATATGCATTACGATAACTTTTGACTCTGAGGTTTTTGCTTTGTTGAAAGCTTTGTTTTTTTATCACGAATGTCTTTACTGTAATAAACTTGTTCTGCCTTCGCTTAATCAAGAAAACCAGTCCTAACCAGTGAATGGTTGAAAGACGGTAAACTTTGTGTGTGAGCCGCTTTTGAGTGGCCGTGTGATAAGATATAAAAGATTGACAACCACAAAAGCTTTTATTTTGGGTTTGAGATAATTTGCTATAGGCACCTGCCTAAGTACTAGTGATTGTAATCCATGAAGTAGTCTTGTAGTAGTTCTTAATGCCGAGTCTGGAGGCACGTTCCCATATAAGTGAGAGAAGGATTGGAACCTATATTTCGCTTGGTTTGTCCATTTAGATAAGAGGAATAATATAATCACCAAAACACGACGTTACTGCGAAATATATTTACTTCAAGTGATTTCATACGTACCCAAATCAATTCTGCATGTTGTGCATGAAATGAATAAGACGGGTTGGTAACTGAACATGTACTACAAACCAACTATTAATACAACAATTCTTGAAAGAAAGATCATTTTAGTCTATCAAGTCACATTGAGTATTAATTGAAAGCAAAAGTCATTCAGAAAAACAATGGAGAACGACTTTACATGAACATTGATCTTGCTGATTAAGTCTCTAGCCAACAGCTAGCACGTGATACAGTAAAAACCCGCATATAAGAACCAGTGGATTAAGAACCACTAGGCTAAAATTTGCTTTTTAAGCATCTGTTAAATAAGAACCACTTTAGCCTAAGAAATTAGACTGGTTCTTATATAAAAGGTTTCAACATTGATTTGGATTTATGTTCTTTTTTGTTGTTGTTGTTGTTGTTGTTGTTGTTTGTTTTGGTGAAAAAAATATAAGTTCAGGCTGAATGACCAATTGCAAATTTTTACAAGATATATGCTTTACAAATGTTTTAGGTGATGTATATACAATACAATATGTTATTACTTGTACTTGATAATAATAAGCAAATGATTTTTTTCATTAAATGACAAAAACACCATATACAATGGAAATTGTTTTTGCCTTGTATATAAGAACCAGTTAAGAACCACCTTAGCCTAATTTCTCACTAAATACCAATTACATAAGAACCACTTTAGCCTAACCTCGAAAAACAGTGGTTCTTATATGCGGGTTTTTACTGTATCGTCTTCAATAGCACAGTTTGTGAGAGATGCTATTTTTTTATTTTTATTATTATTTTTTTATTTATTTATCTGTTTATTTTTTATTTTTTGGAGAGAGAGGGGAGGGAGAGCGGAAGGGGATCACTTGAATCAGTCCTGAACAATCATTGAGAGCATGTTCAGTTTCTAAAGCCTACGTGCATTTAACGCGTTTTGGAGTATTTTTTGTTTCGGTTTTTTGCACTGGTTCTCTCTGGTAGCTCATTATTTCGAGGTCGACGACATACATTGACGTCATCGAAAGCCCAAAAAACGAAGCTCTGAAAGTGATTGCAAGTGGTGGACTACAAATTTGCTTTTTGAGGCACTTTACTGTACTTTCTTGTGCGTAAACCTACATGTTTTCATGGGATTTTTTCCTAAATGTGTAAATATTTTCAAGCAGACTTAGTTTGTTTTATAGTTTATTTTTAAGCTTTTACTTGTAAAGCTTTGCCGTAAGTCGCTGTGAAAGTGACAGCTTTGCATCACAAATTTGCCTTATTGATCGTCCTGTGTTTTTGTTTGTTTGTTTGTTTGTTTTTGTTGATGTTGTTGTTGTTGTTGTCATTTTCTTATGTTTGAGTACATGGGTTTCACTTGGAAAACTTTTGTCGTCGGATTCTAGATGTTTTGAAGGCGGTTTGGTTAATTTTACGGTCTTTTTATGTTTTTAAGCTTTGCTGTAATTTACCACTCGGTAGCTTTCCATTTTCAGTGACAAAAAATTATAATAACTAACATAGATGAAACTAACTATTTTATTAAAAAAGATTTGTCAACTCTAATGTTGTTAAAACAAACAATAGTTGTCATAATAATTTTGAATTTTCTTTATCAAAAACCGTTCCAATATTTATGTCAGCTAACGGCAACCACAACCTAAAACAATTTTTATTTCTTTTCCTGCTGCTCATACGTCGTGATTTGACAACCTCTCGGTCAAACCATACCATATTTCTTGTGTTGGATTAAAGGCTTTTTATGAATCGATTTTAATCGTACTTAGGTATTTTGACTACTCAAGGGTGCGGGGCAGGGGAGCTTTTGTTTGACAGTTTGTGTTCTTGGGATGGCCGAGAGGACAGCCGTTTGGCGGGATTATAGTCTTAACCTCAATCAACGGAGTTCGGAGCAGATGTTTGTGCACTTTTGTCCAACGTAGTTCAACGACACACGGTCAGAATATTCTTCGAATATCATTCTTGAACGGTACGAGGCCTCAATGGAGAGGAATCATTTTTTGGGTGAGATTTGTTGGAGGATGTACGCACTCTTTAAACCTATCAGACGACAAAATGAAACTCATCTGATAAATAGGATTAACCCTGTATACGGGCAGGTTTTTAAGCCACGTAAATCACGTGACTCTTAAACTATTGCGTTGTCGGTTCGTTGACTTTTCGTGCGGTGATGTGGTGAGTGGTGTTGGAGACCCCCCAATGCCTCGTCCTTTGTACGGTGAAAGTCCATACACAGGCATACCATCTTCTTAGTTTGTGTGGATTGGGCCTCCTATGTCATGATTATTGAATGGTCATTGCTTTCAAACAAGCTGAAATGTAGTGCTTTTCACTCGCGATTTTACTTGATTGCTTTACATCATGAAATTCATAATATATTGTCAGAATAAAGTTTTATACATGTTATACATGTTAAATCAGCTGATCTCATCCGTTAATTTCCCTTTTAATAAAAGACTACTTTTTACTCTCTCTCGTGCTTTTCGTCTTTCCTCCTTCATGGTGCTTGTTCGCTCTCGTTCTCGTGCCGGTACTTAGATGGTGTTTCATTCTCCAAACACCCGACTCTTCGAAAGCAAGTTAGTTAGTTAGGCCTAGTTTAAACGTCGAATCTCACATGTGCTGAATTCAATGCAAATTAGTCAAATCTTTTGTTTCTACTCATTATCATCTCATTTGCATTGCATTCGAGATGCGACGTTTGAACTAGGCCTTAGTTAGTTAGTTAGTTAGTTAGTTAGTTAGTTAGTTAGTTAGTTAGTTAGTTAGTTAGTTAGTTAGTTAGTTAGTTAGCTAGCTAGCTAGCTAGCTAGCTAGCTATATGGTGCTAAAATGCGCCGTGTTTAAGTACCGACTCACATTTTTCTATGCCCAATATCTCACAGACCAAAATATCGAGCCATATATTCGTGGAATAGCAGCTGACTATCAAAGGTGGTTCTAAATAAAATGTCGGTAATTTGTATTTCCTTTTCAACTACGTACCCTAGCCTTCTGCAGAGCTATAACCTTATCTCTGTAAATCTTTTTGTTTTGCTCACAACGACAACCAATGATGGTAAAAGTCGTTTTATATAATAGCCGGGACACGTCCCAAGCTATAAGTTT
This sequence comes from Telmatactis stephensoni, assembly GCA_029948255.1. NCBI lineage: Eukaryota > Metazoa > Cnidaria > Anthozoa > Actiniaria > Isophelliidae > Telmatactis > Telmatactis stephensoni. The sequence goes on along the minus strand of JALIZF010001654.1, from coordinate 214,039 downwards.
CGGTACATCGTACTCGAAAGTGAGCTGAGCGACTAATTTGCGGCTGTGCGTGCGCATCTCATGGTAACCCTTATGTACGTAATGATTTGATAGAATTTATAATTTTATATTCCAGTGAATCAGAATTTCGATTCACATGCATTTCCACTACACCGGATAAGGAAGGTCGTGTTTCATAGTCGAAATAAACTATTCGGCTATTTCATTCTATTTTCTTTGATTATTTTTTCTTTTTCTCTTTCGGTTAGATTTGCTGTCAGTGATCTTGCTAAAAATACGAACTCGATTATTACTAATACAATCACATAAACCTAGTCTTATTTAGATATTTAGATGAAAAGAGATAATAAATCTGATAATTCCAAGTAAACGTACTATTTACGTAGCTCGACGATGTAAGTCAGTATAGGTCAGTTCGAGTTATGCGCATGCGCTCGTCGCTCGAAGTCCCTAACCTTTCGTTTTTGTCAACACGGACGTCCCACGCGCGTTTTCGTTCATCCGTTCGCCGTCATAGATGAGGTTGCTGTTCTTGGTACAAGACGAAAAAGCCTTAACTGACATCTGCTTAACGAAAACGGACATATCATCTATGATGGCGAATGGATGAAGAACGTACACTGCGGTAACGTCCGCGTTGACAAAAACGTCTCCTGCTTAAGCTCCCTAATGACATCGAGTTACGCGCTGGATGTGGCACAGAAAAAAGTGGAAAAAAAGCCAAGAATTTGTATGAAAACACTTACAGTTATGCAAGAGATACCGACAAATTTCGATTTTTGAAAATTCGTATCTCCTTGATTTTTCAACTTATATACTTCAAACTTCACAGTTTTACTGATTTTGATACGCTCTTTCCAGCTATGGCCATTGTTTTAAAGTTTGGGAACTTTTGGAATTACACGAAAAAGCCGTTAGCATGAAATGACTGTAGCAATTCACAAAATAAGTCATTTACACGTATAAGATTGCAGAATACGTCTTGGTAACAGTCATATTCGCATTTAGCATAAAAAATCAGTTTAGAATAGTTATGTTACCAGCCTCTACCCCAAAATGCCTCCAGGTGTCTGATTTTTCGAAAATGCGCCTAGTCTAAATCGTGTCATTGTGTTACGATTTCAAACTCTCTATATCTCGGAAGCGACTGAGGGGGGCGACCCCTCAGAATTATAGAGCAATTATTTAACTTTTCAGAGCGGAGAGGAACAGGAGTCTAAATCTCCCTCCTCCATATTTTTGCCTCTTTTCTCCCTCCCTACGTTTTTTAGCCATTTCTCCCTCCTCCCTAAACCGTTCCTCAGATACGTTATTTTTGGGGGCTAATTTTGTAAATGAATGTGATTTAACATAGTTTGAAAGTACATAGGTGAGAAGATCTAAGACAGCACGTTTCTGGAGAAGTTGAAACGGCACCAAAATTCCTCAATAATTCTCGTTTATCTTGCAATTATTTTTTGATCATTCTGTTCTATAAGAATCAGGCGATCACATGAAGCTGATTTTAATGTTAATATTATAGACAAGATCAAGCAAAAAGTCCACGTTAAAGTCATGTTATGAACTCAGAGGGAAAATGTGTCACGCAACAACACTTTCAAATGTGATTATTTGATTGGCCCATTTTTAGCCGTGATCCTCTGCGGTCGTGTTGTCCATCCTCCTCTAACATTAAAGAGATAAGCGGGAAACGGCAGACGGCAACTTGGATCACGTGACATTGTCTTTTTGTGTCTGGCGGTCGCCGTTTTAACTCAAATCCGAGTCATTTCAAGTAGGACGTTAACGCTAGAAGATACTGTCTTATTTAAGTGCAAAACGTGACGAAGTCACGTGATCCTCCCTGCCGTTTCCCGTTTACGTGATTCTTCATCTCTCTATTACCTATTGAGGTACCGCTGAAACGGGACGACGTAAAAAGAGGCCTGTTTCTCGACTACGAAGAGAAGGGATGAGAAGGTGACGAGGGGCAGGTGCATGGGGGCGGGACATGCGACGGGAGGGGTGGAGCGCCGGATATTCCGAGTGTATGCTGCTTGAGCGTCTTGTTTCAAAAAAGGTTGACGGGGAGAATGGCAATCGACGATTGGTGATTGTACGACCGAAAGGAAATTTGGGGTAACAAGAATTGCTTCATTTTCATTAATTAAATACCCAAGCAATGCCGGTAGCATGCAGTAAAGACCTTATTGGACTCAGTCAGTCAGTCAGTCCGTCCGTTCGTTAGTCAGTCAGTCAATCAGTTAAATAAGAAGTAGCTTATTTCATCATTTCTATCCAGACTGGCCTTCACCAAGAGGCTGGCCATCTTTTCCGCTCGTGTTTTGGGCGCCGCTTCAACCGTTCACCGTGTCAAACATACTTGCTATTAGCTTTTGAACAATGAACTTTTGTAACAATTGCCCTGAACGTATGATGGTGTTATACCGTGCCAGTCGTACGAAAATTGCTCTGGTGGGAAGAAGAGACTACTGCTAACTATGATTGCCTTTGTTCTTTACAGTGTTTTATCTTCATTAAACAACCATCATCACTCTTTATGAGACTACTGTGGCGTTCAAGATGTCTTCGGAGATATTTCTCGTTCAAACAAATAGCTGTTTGTGTTGCTTGTATACTAGTATTACTACTGGTACTTGGAAGGTTAGGTAAGTTGGCTATCTCCTAACTCAGCTGGTATATTGAGGTACTAATTTGTCTGTTTCTCTTCCACCCAGGCAATACATTGCTCGACTCAAACGAAACAGTTTACAGACAAACAAAACCACGAAGAGCCCAATACACATCGAGTGACGTCCTAACTACTAGTTCCTCTGGATTATGGGATAAGAATAGTGAAGTTAATTTATCAAGTGTCTACATACAAACAATTCAAGCTCGCCGTAATCCTCCCACAAGTTGTGGAAATGGCTGGCAGGAGCGCTATAGTAGTTTTCATGACAAGATGATCCAATCCGAGCGTCCTGAACGGTTTTTGATTTATTCTTGTAAAGGTGTAGGCTATGGCTGTGCGGGGTATGGTAATCGTATTGGAGGTATTGCATCTCTATTACTACTGGCTGTACTCACTAACAGAGTTTTTCTAATCGACTGGAATCAACCGACATCTTTAGAGTTAGAACGTTTCTTGTTACCAAATAGAATACGTTGGAATTACAATAGTTCTCACGTAGGAACCCTTCAGTCAAGAACACATTACTGGGGCAAGGGCTTGCCCAAACATCTACAATCTGGACAGTATGTCAAACCTAGTAATATTTATGCAAAGTTTGCTCAATGGTTTCATGGAGTGGATTTTGAAAAATACTTTGACAAACCAATTGAACGAATAACTGCTACCTGGAACTTTGGCCAGGAAATCTGGTTCAATCCCTACTTATCTCGCAAAGCTGCCAAGTTAGGACTGGTTAAACCAGTTCTGAAACATTTCACTGTACAATGTTCTTATAACTTTCTTTTTCGAAGATCTCCAAATCTTGAAAGAAAGCTGAGAGAAGTCAAAAGATTATTATTTATTAATAGAACAACACTAGTAATTGGTTTACATATAAGAATCGGTGATGCAGTATTTGGAAGACAACGTCCTCCTAACACACGTAATTTTAAGAGTTTCTTCTCTTGTGCGCGTCTTGTTGAAGAAGCCATCGTTAAATCTAATGTTCATCTAAAATCAGCTTCTATCAAATGGTTTCTAGCCACTGATGATTTACTCGTTAAAAGGTACGCCATCAAGCGATTTCCTGGCAAAATCTTGACACTCGACGTCGTACCTGAGCATATTGGAATCTTTCACAAGGAAAGGTTTCCTAGTTATGAGGGAACAGTCGGAGTTTTGCTTGATCATTTTTTGTTAGCTGATTGCTTTTTCCTTATTTTATCAAACAGTACATTCGGAACGTCAGCCTTAGGGCTGCAGTACCATGCAATGCACTCCTTTACCTTTGGAGAGAGGTGCGGAATTATCGCAAATCAGCACAATGAATGAATCAAACTCGTCACGGTACAATAATTGGATAAGGCTTTCGGCGTTGTCGAATAACGTTTGGGCAAATCCGAAACGAAACGTGGTTCTATCAAAACACCATGCCAACCAAATTAAGAAGACCTTTGATGACAATCATGTCTTAAAACATTCTCCAAAATTCGGTGGTTTTTACAATGTTGTCAAACGCCAGATATAGATCTCAAAAGCAATGCAACATCAAATCACATCTCAATGCATCTCAACGGGCGCGCGTTGCGAATTATGGATGGCATTAAACAAAATCTGACAACAAAAAATGTGTGGTTTGTCCGTGTTTGTTCAGGCCTTTTTAATAATACAAAACTTTTCCCCAAGAAAAATTCCCAAAGTAATACAAACAATAATCACATTATTTTCATCAAAAACACATAGATTTATTCTTAAACGTCGCCTGGCTTTAGCTACAGGCTGAAGCTGATATGTTTGGTAGTTCCGCGGTCAAGTCTAGATATCGAGAAAATGTGCAGCAAGCTATTTTAGTGACGTCAACGGGGCGTGGCCGCACTAGTGCCGATCTTCATCAAACTAACATACCATCCAACAAAAACTCATTAAAAGAGGAGTTGCTCAGGGAAATGGCTAGTTCAACAGAGATCTGTGACAGCGGGTAAGGTTAGGTAGGTGAGTATTTCCAAAACCCAGGCCAACTCCTTAAGGTGATTTCTCTAGGGGAAATTTCTCTAGGGGAAAATTTAGGGTCTACTTGCGATTTTCGGTAGGAAAAATGACGATTTTTTTACTACGATTGACCAGGAATGCCCAAGGATACGAATTTCAGTGAGTACAAAATTTAGCAGTTCTAGCTAGGAGCTCGCTAAAATTCGCTAAATTATGTTGTTAAAAATAGTTAATGTCTAATGATATTTTAAAGTTTACACTGAGATAAGAAATAATAACTAACCTCGAGTACAAGCTTCACATCTATCGCTCATGAGAGAGCCGCTATTATATATTGAAAAGGCTTAAATTGTCGGTAGTGGTTTAAAATTGAAATTTCCTGTGGTAGGAAAGAGTAGGAAATTACATTTTCTTATGTAGGAAATATGTGGGAAATTGCATTTTCCTATGGTTGGAAATACGATGGAAATTGGTATTTCCTATCATAGCAAATGGCGTTTTCCTATCATAGGAAATTGCATTTTCCAACAAATTTCCAACCTTTTCATTTTCACGTTTCCTTTATTTATTCATTCATTCATTCATTCATCCATTCATCCATTCATTCACTCACTCATTTTATTTATTTATTTATGTATTTGTTTGTTTGTTTATTTATTTATTGAGTTTTTGTTTAGTGCTCCACAACAGTCTGTTGGAAGCTTAATAAATAAAATAAAGCCTATAACGAAAGCACAGAAGGCCCACTTCTTCCTTTTGAGAAATATTTTAAAAACGCGAAAATAAATATTTCTCAAAAGGAAGAGGTGGGCCCCCTGTGACAAAAGTCGAGATTATCGTTCCTACCCAGTGAGTTTAGGAATTATGAAAATTGTGACGTAATAGCTAGCAAGTTGGGCTTCCAGAGGTCACGACGTAAAAATGAATCTACAGATAGAAGAAAGATTTTCTTTTAATTAACAAGACGTGGCCCCAGTTATAAGAAGGGTCGATGGCGCAATCCGTTGGATAAATAGAGGACATTACATATCAGTAACGGGAGTTCTACGCAGTAAACCTTGTACACATAATTCGATATTTCATATTTTCACATGTGAAAAAAAAGTGATATGTCCAATCAGCGCTGCGTACAGCTGAAGTTTGCTTTATTTGTATAGAAACGTTCGTTGGTGGGCAAGCTGTTGCCCACCACCGAACGTTTCTATAGAAAAAGAACCAACTTCGGCCACCGATACCTTTGGCGCCATTTATCGAAACTGCTTCAAAATCTCAACTTTTACTTACTTTGGTGTGTTCTTTTCAAATACGATATTTTTGTTTTTGTTGGATTAACATTTAAAATGTCACGCGACACCTCCTAAAAGGCCATTTCACTGCAAAGTTTTGAACATTTTATGGCGTCAAGAGTGTGTCACACTCTTATCAACCAATCAGATTGCGAGATTAGTATCAAGTGTTAAAAATAGCTATTGACGGGGCGAATGGCGATTGCACGACCGAAAGGAACCGAATAGCAATTAGACCGCTATCCTGCGTGGAGATATGAATCGCCTATCGACCAATAAGGTCTTTGGTGCCGGCATTGCTTGGATATTTCATCAATGAAAATGAAGCAATTCGTTACCCCATATTTCCTTTCGGTCGTGCAATCACCAATCGCCATTCGCCCCGTCAACCTTTTTTTGAAATAGCTGTATGTATTGGACAACACCATCATTTTATCTACTGGATAAGGATTTATCCAACAGCGCTATCGACCCTTCCTGCAACCGGGGCCTTATAAACATTCAATTGATGTGCGTGTTTAAGGAATACTTATTATAAGTATTTACAAGATTAGGTATAAGCTTCACGTCTCTTGTCGCTCATATGGCTCGCAGCAATAACGATAATCAGTCTAGACCTATTGTTTTTCATTATTTAATCCGTTCTATCAGGGTCCCCTATACCCCATCGCAAAATGAAATCACGCAAAAATATTTGGTCTTTTCACGTGTCACGGATAATTGAAAAATCTCTCTCACGTTCACAAAAAAATCAAAAGTTGCTTTCACGTGGACGCAAAAAGATTTTAGAACTTAAATCACGTTTCACGTCAAAATAAATCAGCCATTCACGTTTCACGCTAAAGGTATAGGGGACCCTGTTCTATTTAGTTCTAATTAGTGCATAGTACTGCACGCATTTAGTGTTTGTACTATAGCACCAACACATCATTTTATGGCTACGTCTGCACTAGAGTGATTTAACTTAACCCGTGAAAAAAATAGGAAGCATCAATAGTAGCAGACTCTAAACTTTCTTCAGTATTAACTAGTACAAACTAAATAATCATCTTTCTTTCACGGGTTAAATAAAATCACTCTAAGCGTCTCCACAGGCTGGGGTAAATGTATTAATAATTGTCGATAACTAGTCGTGATCGATATATAGTTGTCGATAACTAGTCGTGATCGATATATAGTTGTCGATAACTAGTCGTGATCGATATATAGCTGTCGATAACTAGTCGTGATTGAAATGTAGCTGTCGATAACTAGTCGTGATTGAAATGTAGCTGTCGATAACTAGTCGTGATCGATAACTAAAACATATCGACAACTAAAATCACTTTGTTGTCAAATTCAAATGAGCCCAGTTTGTTATCGACAGCTACATTTTTCCAGTGTGTAGACGTCTAGTCAATGGCAACTAATAGTAATCGAATAACAACCAGTTATCGATTGACAACTATTCCCTGGTTCAAAATAGCGACGCAAGCATAGAGTAGATTTCGTATGACTGTGAAAACGACACCGCACGGCACGGTTACGGCAGAAATTTCAAATGTTTTTATAGACATCACGGCACTGGCACGGTCACGGCACGGCGCAGTCCGTTTCACGCTCATACGAAATATGTTCTAAGCGATAGCAACCCTATAGGCAGACTCAGTATCGCATTTATTACGTTTGAATAAAGCACCGTTAATGTGCAATAGCGTTGCGCAGCGATACTAAAAATAGCCCGCTTAATAGATGCATGACTCAGACAAACATTATGAATCTGAAATCGTACTGAATAGAACATGGAGAAACTTACATTTTATTATGAAAGCGTTGCTTATGTTTTAAAAAATGAGCATTAAAATCCAAAGTACCGAAATCGGGCTCAAGGAGATGAAAAATTTGGTTTGTTTGTCTGAGTTGTGACGTCACGGTTGCGCTTCGCTATTACTGATCGTACTGAGTCTGCGTACTGAGTCTTCTTTCTATTCTGTGTGACTTAACTTTTTTATATTTACCTTGGGACACCGATTGACAGGGGGATATAGAGCGCACTCAGGGTCGGCTTGCTGGGAGACCAGGTTTACGGTGAAGGAACTATTGCTAAATATAAGTGTTTTACCTTCACAAAAGACTAGTAACCGAAATCATAATCGCAACGACACTTAAATTCGACTGTGAATCAAAAATTGCAATTAAATTCCGTTCTAATGGGCCATACGATTACGATTGTTGATTCACACTTTAAGAAAACACTATGCTTAGCGAAAACGGAAGAAAACATTGCGTTTTCAATTTCTTTTCGATTAACGAATTGAATTTGAAGACGCATGTTTTTGGTTGGCCTTCCGTTCAAGCTAAAATAGTGTTATCTTTGGTCTTTGGTTTAAGATTTATCTTGATTAGTTTGAAGCCCACGTTTCTAGATCTACTGTAAAAACTAAATTATTTCTCAAAGACCAAGCTGTTCCATGGTACTGTGTTGCAGTGCTGTATACTCCCTACATACAGGAATAACAATTAGCCTAACTTGTAAAGGCACGGGGGGGGGCCACCTCTTCCTTTTGAGAAATAATTAAAAAACACGAAAATAGAGGAAAATATCGTCAAAAAATTAATTCCGAGAAGACCCGAGAGAGGCCCTACTCGCTCCCAATCCCTTCTCAACGTTCGCTCCCAACCTCTCTCGGACAATTATTATTATTTTTTAACGGTATTTTCCTTTGTTTTCACGTTTTTCAAAAATATCTCTCAAAAGGAAGAGGTGGGTCCCTTGTGGTAAAAGTATATTTCAGCTGGCCCAAGTAGTTTTTCAATAACCACACTTCCACTTTTCACTCGACAACTAATCAAGTACCGGTATACTTCACCTGAAACATAAAGGATTTAGAACGAGGCTACGTGCTAAAACGTTTGTCTTGTTACGAATGATGCTTGTCTTGATACTTTTGTATGTGGCAAGTGAAGTGTATCTCGGCAACGAAAAGATATCAGTATACAGTGGAACCCGACCTTATGGACACCCGTTAGTACGGACATGTTGTTTTGTCCCGGCCAAAACTCATATAAAAGTCTACAGAATATACCCGTTTAATACGGACACCGGTGAATACGGACAACGGACACTTTTTCCTTTCCCAATAAGCCCATCTTTATACAATGTCTAACTTTATTTTCTCAAGACAACGACAATGTGTAAATCGTTCCCTTTTTACTTGAAATTACGCGTTTTTCCTGTTTTCTCGCGTTCATTTTTAAACTGATTGCAAATTACATGCATTCAGAGTTTCCGACCCGACAAAAATAAACATCACCAGTGACACGCGTTCAATGTTAACGTTCAAAATCAACCCATTGGCATCATAACGTAAATTGACCAAACCGGTTTATACCGACACCCGGTAAATACAGACACTGCATCTCGTCCCGATGGTGTCCGTCAGAGTACCAGCCGGGTTCCACTGCAATACAAATTTGATCAAAGCGTTGTTGAATAAATGACCTTAATTTAAAGTAGTTTCGGAGCCTTCGTTGGTCAATTAAAGAGGCAAGTCAAAACCGAGATAACAAGTGGGGGCACTGTGTTGGTCACTGAACTATAAGACGTCGTAAAAGTAGATAATTTTGCTCAAAACGTCAAAGAGGTCAAAGTAGTCTATAACAGTAACTAAAAGGCCGGTCCACGCGAGGGAGCTTGCTCTCGCAACATGCTCCCGCAACGCGCTCCTTGGTCATTTTACACAACCAGTACACACGAGGGAGCATGCTGCGGGAGCTTGTTGCATGTAATAATTTACTCTCAGAGCTTGCTCCCTCTCGTTTAAATAGGTTGAGTTCAAAATTTCGTTAATGAGAAATTTTTATGAATCAATAGGCATTCTGCCGTATGGATTTTTCTACCAGTTTTGGTGTTTCCTACTTTGTACACAAGAAGCCAAAGTTAACAAAGACTAACGCAAAAAATAGAGATATTTTGCAAAAATGGATTTTAACCAGCCTTTGTTGAATATTCCAAAGGTAATGTCGGTCGAAATTCAAAATTTTCATTACATATTATACCACCGTCCTGTTGGCTCAGTGTCGGTCTTTCGTGCGGGAGGTCAGGATATCCGGCCAGATCTACACAGGGTGTTTAATAATAGGGCAACGCAGCAGTGACGTCACAACTCAGACAAACCACATTTCCAATTTGTCATCTCCTTGAGTCCGATTTTGGCAGTTCGTTCGTTCGTTCGTTCGTTCGTTCGTTCGTTCGTTCGTTCGTTCGTTCGTTCGTTCGTTCGTTCGTTCGTTCGTTCGTTCGTTCGTTCGTTCGTTCGTTCGTTCGTTCGTTCGTTCGTTCGTTCGTTCGTTCGTTCGTTCGTTCGTTCGTTCGTTCGTTCGTTCGTTCGTTCGTTCGTTCGTTCGTTCGTTCGTTCGTTCGTTCGTTCGTTCGTTCGTTCGTTCGTTCGTTCGTTCGTTCGTTCGTTCGTTCGTTCGTTCGTTCGTTCGTTCGTTCGTTCGTTCGTTCGTTCGTTCGTTCGTTCGTTCGTTCGTTCGTTCGTTCGTTCGTTCGTTCGTTCGTTCGTTCGTTCGTTCGTTCGTTCGTTCGTTCGTTCGTTCGTTCGTTCGTTCGTTCGTTCGTTCGTTCGTTCGTTCGTTCGTTCGTTCGTTCGTTCGTTCGTTCGTTCGTTTGTTTTTTCTAGCCATTTTTGGAAAATGGGCAATGTTTCTATGATAAAATGTATGTTTCTCCGTGTTATTTTCAGTACAATTACAGTTTCGTGATCTTTGCCTGTACATCTACAGCGCTGCGCGTCGGTTCTAAATATAGTTTATAATACATGATAATAGATGCATGACTTAGAATATGAAACCGTTATCGTCCTGAAAAGAAGACGGAGAGAAATACATTTTGTCATGAAATCATTACTTATTTCCAAAAAGAAGTGGTCAGTAAAAACAAACTACAGACTTCGCGCCTCGCTATTTTTTTAGAACCGCCACGCTATGCTATTGAGGATAGGTGAAAGTGGTTAGACCTTCAGATCGTCTGAGTTAAGGATATTAAACCTAGGCATTGCGTCTCCATTTATATGACATTATATCAGGACGTTATATAAAGGTCGGCCAGCACGATTAGCGATGAAAACTAATATTGGTAAATATATCACAACCAGTAGCAGGATTCGAATAAAATGAAAAGTAGAAGTGTAGTAAAAGAAAAACCTTCCAAGCCACTACATCAATCTCATTATTATTTACCTTCTCAGTGCCATGGCTTTCTCTTTTAACTCTACATTACTGCTTTGAATTCTTTTGACTTCTTTCCAAAACCGTTCCTCATTCCTTTGTGAACTTTGCCACTTCAAAAACAGACTAGACCAAACAACCTAACATAACACAATTACATGAACATGTCAACCCAGTACCCATACAGTGGTTGGTTATGTACGTGTAGTGTATGTACCCATACAGTGGTTGGTTATGTACATGTCTAGTCTATGTACCCATACAGTGGTTGGTTATGGACATGTCTAGTCTATGTACCCATACAGTGGTTGGTTATGTACATGTGTAGTGTATGTACCCATACAGTGGTTGGTTATGGACATGTCTAGTCTATGTACCCATACAGTGGTTGGTTATGTACATGTCTAGTCTATGTACCCATACAGTGGTTGGTTATGTACATGTCTAGTCTATGTACCCATACAGTGGTTGGTTATGTACATGTCTAGTCTATGTACCCATACAGTGGTTGGTTATGGACATGTCTAGTGTATGTACCCATACAGTGGTTGGTTATGTACATGTCTAGTCTATGTACCCATACAGTGGTTGGTTATGTACATGTCTAGTCTATGTACCCATACAGTGGTTGGTTATGTACATGTCTAGTCTATGTACCCATACAGTGGTTGGTCATGTACATGTGTAGTGTATGTACCCATACAGTGGTTGGTTATGTACATGTCTAGTCTATGTACCCATACAGTGGTTGGTTATGTACATGTCTAGTCTATGTACCCATACAGTGGTTGGTTATGTACATGTCTAGTCTATGTACCCATACAGTGGTTGGTTATGTACATGTCTAGTGTATGTACCCATACAGTGGTTGGTTATGTACATGTCTAGTCTATGTACCCATACAGTGGTTGGTTATGGACATGTCTAGTGTATGTACCCATACAGTGGTTGGTTATGTACATGTCTAGTCTATGTACCCATACAGTGGTTGGTTATGTACATGTCTAGTGTATGTACCCATACAGTGGTTGGTTATGTACATGTCTAGTCTATGTACCCATACAGTGGTTGGTTATGTACATGTCTAGTCTATGTACCCATACAGTGGTTGGTTATGGACATGTCTAGTCTATGTACCCATACAGTGGTTGGTTATGTACATGTCTAGTCTATGTACCCATACAGTGGTTGGTTATGTACATGTCTAGTCTATGTACCCATACAGTGGTTGGTTATGTACATGTCTAGTGTATGTACCCATACAGTGGTTGGTTATGTACATGTCTAGTCTATGTACCCATACAGTGGTTGGTTATGGACATGTCTAGTCTATGTACCCATACAGTGGTTGGTTATGTACATGTCTAGTCTATGTACCCATACAGTGGTTGGTTATGTACATGTCTAGTGTATGTACCCATACAGTGGTTGGTTATGTACATGTCTAGTCTATGTACCCATACAGTGGTTGGTTATGTACATGTCTAGTGTATGTACCCATACAGTGGTTGGTTATGTACATGTCTAGTCTATGTACCCATACAGTGGTTGGTCATGTACATGTCTAGTCTATGTACCCATACAGTGGTTGGTTATGGACATGTGCAGTGGTTGTTGTTGTTGTTGTGGTTGTTGTTGTTGTTGTTGTTGTTGTTGTTGTTGTTGTTGTTGTTGTTGTTGTTGTTGTTGTTGTTGTTGTTGTTGTTGTTGTTGTATATCAACTAATCCATAACATTTACCAAACTTTGTGGAGCAGTAGATGGATAAATAGGAGACACATTTATTTCATACATTGGATTTAACATTGAACTATGGACACTTTCTTGATTCAAATAGGACCTGGTGGATTCAAAACAAAAACAATCAGTATTGGTAAGATATGAGGATTTCAGAAAGTGCAATGTGGGCAATACTGGGAGTGCATAATAGATCATTCTCAGATGAATACTTTTTGCATAAATAAATACAGAGACGAAAAGAACAAACAACGGACTAGTACAGAGCCATTCATTCAATTCCTTAATATATAGTTATATCTTTCCCCAGTTACCCATAATTCAATGTCGAGCTTGAATTGGTCTAATGCTGTTTGGTGAGTCACGCATCATGGGAATCTGATAGGTAAATCATGTATCTTATGCTTCTAAAATGGTAAATCATGTTCCACAGTCATAGCCACAGAGTTAGGTTCAGACATTCATCACATGGTTCATTTATTTAGGGGTCATGATGTCGTGTACAACCCATTTGCTACCCTGCACGCTGTGTTATGTTCCTCTTTGTAAGATGAAGTAAATTAGTTTCGCACATTACCATAGGGATATGGTCTTCTCCTTCAGCTTTACATTAGCACGACCTTGTTCATTATTACACAAGAATGTTCCTATAAAGTCCAAGTTGAAAATTAACAGCTTAAACAGATTGAAACTGGTTTCTATAAGCTGTAAACATTATCAGATCTCATTTGGTCTCACCATGGGTATTTTGGCTCACCTTCATCTTGCCAAAATATGAACCATGGCTCAACCAAACTTGCCCTGATATCATGCCAAATCGAACCAAATTAATGTTCTCTGATTATATATATAAATACCTCCAATATTAGTATGCAAGAGCTAGAACACATTGCACATTTAAATCAATTTTACATTGCATGAGATCAAACATTACTACAAAGTTACTACAAAGCAATATTGCTTACCAAACTGTGAGCAGTAGACATGTTCATGCAGGAAGGACAACAACTTGTCATTAAACTCAAATGAACAAGGAAACTGTTGATAGATCTAGAAAAACAAAATGAAATTTCTGTTTTCTATAGTGCCTGACTTGTGTACCTGTTCAAACTCTTATAGTGAAAAATCTCCACTGTATGGTAAGTAGTCAATAGTTACCATGCATGCATACAATGTCACTCAATAACACTCAAAATTTCTATCTTAATTTTAATAAAATTTTGCAAGACTTCTAGAGTGTGTTGTTCATGCTTTCTTCTAACCTCTGAATGAGTTTCAGTGGAATTCATCAATTTTAACTGCTCACTCTATACTAGCAACTCATAAATGGGGTGTGGCTAGGGTGAGCAGTTAAAATTGATGAATTTCACTGAAACTCATTCAGAGGTTAAAAGAAAGCATGAATAACACACTCTAGAAGTCTCGTGGAATTTTATTAAAATTAAGATAGAAATTTTGAGTATTATTGAGTGACATACATTCTCTTATAAGCAGCCACTAATAATGAGCTTGGGCTAGCTACCTGTGGTGTTCCTTTACCACAGATTATACTTATCGACTATGTTCCCACCAACTTCCCACATGGTGCAGATTTATTATACGATAAAACACGATCAGCGAGTTTTTTAAATGACTTCTAAAACCCATCATTTGAAAGTATTATAGCAATGAAGTCATGAAAAAAATCCATTTATAACTGAAGAAATAAGCTTATCATTTTTTCATACATATAGGCATGCACAGAATAATCAAATTTTCATCCCACACATAAAAAGAATTCTGAACATCAGAATAGAGTGGCATGACTCTCATTAAAAGTTTCATCGTACTGTACGAGGTCAATGATCCGACAACTATACTGAGACCTTGTACTGATATTTAACACTCATGCATAAACATGAGTGTTTTATCAGAGTTCGTTAAAACACTCATGTTTTATTAATGAGTGTTTAACTGATTTTGATGAAACACTCATGTTTATGCATCAGTGTTTATATCTGGTATAAAGGTCTTATCATGTGACCAAATGAACGTCTTCAATTGGTCTATTTGCTTATGAATTATTAATGAGTTTTAGAATCATTATTAATGTTTGAGAATATCTGGACTGATAAGTGATATTTAAAAAACGAGCAGGAGTGTTTTATCGTGGATATAGACACGAGGCCGTAGGCCGAGCGTTTATATCCACGATAAAACACGACCAGCGAGTTTTTTAAATGACTTCTAAAACCCATCATTTGAAAGTATTATAGCAATGAATTTATGAAAAAAATCCATTTATAACTGAAGAAATAAACTCATCATCTTTTTCGTACATATAGGCATGCGCAGAATAATCAAATTTTCATCCCACACAAACATGAGTGTTTTATCAAAATCAGTTAAACACTCATTAATAAAACATGAGTGTTTTAACGAACTCTGATAAAACACTCATGTTTATGCATGAGTGTTATATCAGTACAAGGTCTCAGTATAGTTGTCGGATCATTGACCTCGTACAGTACGACGAAACTTTTAATGAGAGTCATGCCACTCTATTCTGATGTTCAGAATTCTTTTTATGTGTGGGATGAAAATTTGATTATTCTGCGCATGCCTATATATATGAAAAAATGATAAGCTTATTTCTTCAGTTATAAATGGATTTTTTTCATGACTTCATTGCTATAATACTTTCAAATGATGTTTTATTAATGAGTGTTTTAACTGATTTTGATAAAACACTCATGTTTATGCATCAGTGTTTATATCTGGTATAAAGGTCTCAACACGTGACCAAATGAACGTCTTCAATTGGTCTATTTGCTTATGAATTATTATTGAGTTTTAGAAATATAATTATAGCAGGTTTGTACGAATCATATGGAACTATTATTTGTTGACTTTCACATACTCATCAAATACTTGTAGATACTCATTTAGGGCTCACTTCTATAAGAACCAATATACTAAAATGTATTAACTCCACAACCACAGCTTTAAACAGTTACTTTAAAGAATCACTGTCAACCACAGTCCTTTGCCCATGCATGTTTTTGTTTTCATTTGGGAACTTGAAGATTTCACATCTCCAAAGCTGATCTCAACAAAGGCTCCACCATTTTCCAGTACACTGAAAACAGCTGCCGTAAAGCATCATGCTCTCAAAGGGCTGTGGTTGACAGTGATTCTTTAAGATGGGTAAAACATCTAAACCATACTGACCAGACAGAACAGTTTTTGTAGGTCAGTGAGAAACTGCCAAGGCATGATAGTTATGTCAATACCATGATGTCTATAGACATTCAAAATTCCCACCATAACCAACATACAGTGTCCCTGCTGTTTCCCCCTTCATAAGAAAACTGATCTATCACCACATTTAGTAAGACTACAAGTTACCTGCCAAACACAGTCCAGGAATAACAGGAAGACTGGTCCCTGACCTTTATACCTGACTGGTGAAACACCAACTTTAATGCATCTTGTAGCAAATGGGTGTCCTCCTCTTAACCATTCTCTGTCAATCAAAGCCTGAAAACTACAAAGGCAATATATATTATATTGACTTATAACACACTATAGAGTCATTTTCATATGAGTGGGAAATTTACCGTACCATATCGTAACTGTACCAGTATCATACTGTAGTTTCTATAAAAACATTCGAAATTCCTGCTGTAACCATATCGGATCGTAACCGTACAGTGTTCCCACTCATATGAAAATCACTCTTACTATTAGACCAGCTTAATGGACATAAATTGGCTCAATTAAACCAGTCAGTTTACCCTTTCAGTGTTCTACAGCTTGGTCGCAGCATAACTTGTACTAAAGATGTTACTTGAAGAGTGGCATCATATCCAGCATCACCATGTATCAGTACTGGGATCCCTGTGGTATAGTCACAATATTATTACTAGATTTGTCAACTTTTTAATAGCTGACTGGGATCCCTGTGGCACTAAACAATAATACCATAGGCCACAGGTAGCCCAAGTTCACCATGAGAGATGATTTACTAGAAAATATAGGGTGACTTTTGAAAATACGATTTTTTGCCTTAAATCTTAATGAAATTATCAAAATACATATTTTTCTTGGTGTTCTCAATGTTCTCCTGACTGAGTTTCAGTGATTTTAATTGGGTTTAGCTGGCTCTCACTATGTAGTGTAGCAGCAACTGATAACATCTGCGCATGTCTCCAACTTCTATTGTCTTGGACAAATGGATAATTTTGAAAGGATAATTTCTAGCTGTTCATACTTCTGCACTCGAATGTAATGCTCCGAAAAACTTTGAGGAGACTATATACAACTCTATTTATGAGAGAGGTAGCCCTAAGCCAGGTTGAAACCGTAATTGAGGCCACTTCCGTCCAGTGGTTTGCGCATACTCGTCATGTTATCACTTGCTGTTATGTACAGTAGGATCAGTGAGAGCCAGCTAAACCCAATGAAAATCACTGAAACTCAGTCAGGAGAACATCGAAAAGCTAAAATCTAAACTATTCATCGCACGAAACCGTTTCCTAGATATTTTATTTATATCATTAAGAAAAGTCCTCACACAAAAAACTGAGTTCTTTCGATGAATGATTTTCGATTTATTGCGAGTCAATTTCTGTCACGCAACACTGTCACGTATATCGTAAAGACGCAGAAATATAGTCAAATATGATTCAAATCGTACGACTTTAACTTTGTTAGTGATAAATAAGTTTGTTTTGGTGAATATTTGCATAGAAAACACAAATTATAGCGATATTAACATGATTTTGGTCCTTCGTGTTACTGTCCGCCATGTTGGTGTACAAAGGTTGTGCACCAAGATGGCGGACCCATACATTTCACACCAAACAATGAAGATATTTGATCGCTCGTATCTCGTTATCAAAATATTCTTATGACTTAACATTTCGTATAGATACAAACCTTCAACTGCTTTTTTTGATGCAGGATATTTTATTCAAAAATATTCTATATTAAGCCCGAAAAAATTTATGATGACGTCAGTGCAAACCAAGAATACAAATGAAAGGTTGACTAACAAATAACCAATTATGGGTACAATTATGGGTACCGATTTTTACATTTTTACCAAATCTATTCTCTGCTATCACCAGACAGTCTATTCACAACTTAAATGCCTGAAAGGTATTTCACTGAATTCAATGAAAGATCCTGCACTTGGTTTTCAACCTGTATTTAATTAACAACCTGACCTAATTTTCAATCACTAATTCACAACCTAATGACCAACAACACAATCCAACAAATTCACTAAATTCAATCAACTACTGCATGTATTAGCAGGTTCTATTTGGATAAGGAAATTTGATTTGGAGGGACCACAACTTCCTTGACCTTCAGCAGTTTACAATTGCATCATTATCCAAGAACATCTAATGATTTGCAGCTGTCGATGTACCAGCTGTAATACATGTATAGCAAATGCAAGACCTCCTCAATTATTTAATGACCCTCACTGTTTGTCTGGCAAGGAAACCCATCCTCAGTCCCTCTCTTTCAACTCCCCACTTTAGAGATTAATTGGAATTTACCTTCTTTGTCTAAACACTGAGCTACGAAGCAAGCACTGGATAAAACAGTCTGTACATGGTCTAGCCACCCACTAGACTCTAGTCTAGACAACCAGGAGTTCATGCTCAATTTATGGTCCAACGAGGCTGTAAAAACAATATTTAGTTAGTACATAATCATTTGGCATTTACGAAAACTACTAACAAAATCCACATACATGTACAGTGATGTATGGTAAATGCACTCCTTCAATCCATTTAAAATACAGTATTTAATTGCAAGCTGAGAGCTCTGGTTATTCTAAAATGAACCAGGGCAAATTGAGGGGTATTTGGGATTCTACTATGATTTATACATTTTTATAGATTTGGGTAACAGTAAAGAATAATGTTCCAAATCAATTAACTGTCAGGTCTGAATCTGTCACCCAACAGGTTCACACTTTTTTGACAACAGATTTGTTTGGCGACTTTCTCAATCTGAAAGAAACCTACAACACTTATTTCTGTGAGTTTATAACTGCATGTTTACAATTAGATATGAATTGCCTGTCTGAGTATCATTCTGACTACTGTTGGGTGACTGTTTGTCAAGAATAGTGTTGGGTGGCAGTTTATTTGGTACATCATTCCAACAAACAGACAACAAAGTATCAAACAACTGACAATCAGCTGACAAATAAACCAGCAAAAAGGGCCAACAAAATACCAACTGAAGGAACTTCCAACAAACCATCAACTTTTGGTTGATAGACAACGTCCAGCAATTGACTGATGCAAGAGTTTGTACTAAGTAATTCTGTACTTTTACTCTCTTAATTGTCATTGTCCTGCCTGTTCAAACTGGTCTTACCTTCAACAAGCTTGGATATGCTGTCATTGAGAGTGGAATATTTCTCTATATTATAGCTGACTCGTTTCCATTGTGGGTAGTTAGACTCAGGTTCAACACCCCCTCCTAGGATAATTAACGATAAATAACACTTAAAACTACTCATAATAAACAATATTGACTTCACAAAAAATACCTTTACTACGGCTATTTAGTTGTGCTGCCTGTGTCCGTGTGTCCACAATCATGCCTTTTTTCTGTGTGTTGAGTGCAGCATTCACAAGTTTTTCATCTTCTTTACACCTTCTGTTAGTAACACCTGATATTAATGGCTGACCACAACGCATCAATGCAACCTTTTGATTAAGGAAAAATTAAAATAGAATGATGTATCAGAGTACTGCATACTCAGCATAGTTCAATAGCATATATATAACACCAATTGAAAATACTGGAAATGCTTTTCCATGACTGGAAGTCAGTATTCAAATTTTTTATGATGCAAATTTTTATGATTAAATACATTTATCATGCAGTGTTAGCCCTGTTAATTAGGCACCCAAACAGAAATGAGGGATTAGTGGGTGTATGGATGGATGGATGAAATGAATGAATGAAATGTATTTCTCTTGTAATGAACAAAGATCGTAGAGAGTTGGTAATGGAGAGAGAAATGATTTCCTAAATGGACGAGAGGACTGGGAGCTGGTTGTGCTAATTAGGAATTATGTAAATTAGGAGTGTTGTATGTAATTGAAATGTACATGTCAGTTAAGCCATTGTGGTCTAAGTTCACGTTCAGATCAGATCGTGTTATTTTTTCTTAGTATTGTTATCAGGATAAAGGTGTTCTTATAATAAAGAATGAGTTGTGGGCTTGGACCAACCACCGCACACTGTGTGCTGTATTGTTTGATGGGACTCGAGGAAATACTAGGAATAAATTTGTATTAAAATTCAATGTTTTTTTGGTGTTCTTACTTGTTTTCATATAATTATTACCTCTGTTGGTTTGTGATAATAACTAAGAACTGGAAAACGACCAGCCTGTCGAAACTGAGCAGAGGCTCTAATTTCATCATCAGTTATACTTGTTGGTACAATGACACTGGCTGGGTAGCTTGGGCATATCTAGGAAATAAAGCACATTTTTTACAAGAGGGTTTGGTAGGACTCAGCAGCTGATTCCTGTTCTTATCTTCCCTCCCCCCTCCCTTGTACAATTTCTATGCTATGAATTTAACACAAAAAAATTAACTAAAGTCTTCTTTGCAGCCATTGTATTGTCATGCAACAGAGTGTTGTGCGATGACTAGACGAAATTACAAAAAGTTGCAAAAGAAAGTCTGATGCCCACATTTAAGATACAGGAATACTAGGTCTAACCACATTATATCTAGGTAACGACTACTGTAGGTAAACTCTTGAATTGCTAATGACCAGGCTCCAGTTGCATCAAGTGAGGGATTGCTTATACTCCATATAATTATGAGGTGACTGACATTATAGTAACATGCAGGTAACATAATGATAATTAAGCCTCATAGTAAACAAAGAAACAATTTGTATTCATCTTTGTAAATGTTGAACTAGCTGACCTTATAATCAGTGTTCACATTGGATATCTTCCATTGTTGTGTAGAAGTAGACATTTGAGAGAATTCAATTTCAGTACTAAACATATCCCAACCATCCTCTTCACTTAGTGATTGCAGATGACGATAAAAGAATGGATACTTTAAACTGTTATTGTCTGTGGGAGAAAACAGAAATTAACAATATGCATGCCTACAGTCACCACCAATTTACATGTACATTGAAATTAACACTTTCGTGAATTGTGACTTTGAACTGGGTCTGCATTAAATGATGTTGAGGTCAACCCTGTCATATATTATCAAATTGTTTAACTTTATATTTCCGAACAGCAATGATGAGGCTAATAAATTAAAAATAAAATAAAAATCCCTCCCCTCTAAGCAATATGTTGAACATTCAATGGTTAGATTCAAAGGCACTAAACGTTTTCTACCTCAACACTGAAGTAGGGAAGGGGGGGCTGGGTTGATAAAAAAAAAAGAAAAAGAAAGAAACTCATATTTGCATAGAAACCACAGTGTTTCAATAGAATTAGGGTTGTCAAAAAGCACTGGCAACATCACTGGACAATTTGGGGTTGTTGTCAGCTGAAAGTTGGCAGGAGGAAATGGAAAAAAATCAGCCATAAATTAAAGCTTCCGTCACAATGCATTGGTCCCTAGTGCTGTCTAAATAAAGAATTGGTGGTGAATGGGTGATTGTATTGCATTACATGTATACACCTTACCAATTACTGATAATGCTTCTATAGATGAGGCTACACTCAGCATCTCTTCAGCATTGGAAAACTGGAGCTTTATCAAGTCAAAGTTCTTACAACATATTATCAGGTTAGCTTGCTGCCCTGTTCCAATCTTTTTCTCAATGCTCTCAACTGCACTGTGTAAGAGCTGCATATAAATTAACAACAGAACAATTACTCATTTATCAAACACTCAAGAACAGTTCACTGCATATCTCCTGAGTTTAACTGATTTTCGAGTCAAGTCTGAGTCTGAGTCTATAAAGTCACATGGTGAAGTCAAGATAAAAATACCCAGCCTTACAGTGCTATAATACATGTATTCCTTGTCACGCTTGTCTGTAAATATCTTGAAAATATGCATTCCTGCAAGTATCCATTTTGTATGTCATAAATTGGATTACAAGTGCTGTCAATAAATGCAGTACTACATGCAATGAAGTCTGTGAAAATCTTCAGTTTCATCAGTATAATCTATGGCTATACTGGCTAGTTAATAAAGTACTAAGTTATTTGACTGATTAGCGTCAAATAAATTACAAACTTTTTCTGTGCTCTGTTTCAATAATACTATAGTATAGCACTTAAATGTAGGAAGTGCTGAGAACACTCAAGAAGTGTAGGGAGAACACAAGCCATTACACAGGGTCCCCTATAGCCCTTTGCAAAATGAAATCACATAAAAATGTTTTTTTTTTTCAGGCATCACAGATCTATAATCAAAAAATCTCTTTCACGTTCACAAAAAAGTCAAAAGTTACTTTCATGTGGATGCAAAAGATTTTAGACCTTAAATCACGTTTCACGTCAAAATAAATCAGCCATTCACATTTCACACGAAAGGTATAGGGGACCCTGATTGCACAAGCCAGGAGTTGTGAGTACCGACTGAAAAAATTAGCCACTATCCAGTGGATCAACTGTGAAATTCTCATGCAACTTTCACATTTAATAATGCTGTATTGAGCTGATATTTTTTTATTTTGAGATTAAAATGTCAGATACATGTAAATGTAACCAGAACTACTAGCACTGTAAGTCTACTAAGAAGAAATTTTACTAGGTATTTTATCTTGACTTGACCATTTGACTTGGACTTGGATTTAGTTGACTCGGACTTGGATTTGACTCAGAAAACGGAATAATATTTGCTTCATATCTTTTCTGTGCATTTATCCCTTGTTTGGTGTGACACTTAATTGCGCTTGCTACTTATAAGTATATCTTATTTCATGATATACTATACCATATCTATTAGATATTTATCTAAAATAATTATCAATCTGTTTCTTCTTTCTGCAAAATGTTTCCCCTATTCCTGCCTGACCTTATAAGCAATCTTACATGAGAAATTGTGGGTCCAATTTGCTGAGCCATTTTGCAGTTTGCTGTGAGACAAGTTGACTTTGGGCAGAGTTAATAACTAACTCTGCTTTGGGGTGGTAATATACACAACATCATGAAATGTTGTTGCAAAAAGTTGAGCGACTGTCTACTTGCTACAACAACTCATTTCGCAGCAATGTTGCGAGACAAGTTGAGTCATTTTGTTGCTTTTATTACCGTACCTTTAGACATTACTGTCAAAATTATCTTCCATTTTTTTGCCAAACGTTTTCTTAAGAATTTGTACCTAGGCTTCCTCAAGTAAGAAACATTTGACCATGGTGCTCTACTATATTGGCTGAGTCTCACCCAATATGTCTGGAGACTTATACTAGGCCAGCACATCTGTCATATCTTGGCCATTAGTTTGACAGATATGTCGACTGATGGTTGACAGTTGGGTTTCCTGTGGTGACTAGAATGTACTGTTAGAAAATGTTGTTTAGTTTCCATGTCGTGGTAATCTGAATGTTATAAACTGACCAATGTAGACGAAGTCACTGTGCTTATATAAGAGAAATGGTAAAGAGTGGGCTGATTCCCCTTAACCCGGATGAAATAGGTTACTTTTATACGCTGATTCAACACAGCTTCAACATGTAAAGACTTACAAAAAGCTCTTCTTTCTGGTCAGTTCTAGAAGAGAAGATCATATGATGTCCAGTAATACAAAGTGTTCCTTCCACATAAACTCCATGTCTTCGTTTTAATAAAACTTTGTCAGTAAGAGGAGATTTGATGTACTCCACGAACTCCATCGTTCATCGTCTGTATCTTCCTTCCAACGTCGTCTCCAGGGCCATCCGCGATCCAGGATACCACAGGTAACCCAATACAGGCGTCGCAAAATAATCGTGTGCTATATCTTTTTATACATGGTAAATAGTAAATAAAATTCATCTGTCTGTAATAAATTTAACAAAAATGATTCTTTTTCCCTAAGTGGCTTTAAAAGAAATAAGGAATTGTTGCTTTTATTACATTGAGTTGTTGGGCTTCCTGTGGTTGTATAAGTCCCGTTGCCAAGAACCATTATCGTTAGCGATCAAGTTAGCAGTTTTGGTCAAGTGAAAAATGTCGTTACGAACTTTACCAATTCTATTCCTCAACCTTGGAGGAGAGATGCTTTACATCCTTGATCAACGACTCAGAGCCCAATCAATTCCCGACGAAAAGGCCAGGAAAGGTGAGCTAATTTTGTTGACTGCAGTCGCTGCTGACAATGGCGGGCAGCTGAGTTTACATGTAAATGATCATAAACTCTCAAAATTAACAGAAAAAATGAACGAAAGATGAGACATTTTATAAGTAAAAGTATTTTCCTTTATTGAAAATGTTGTCCTTGGTTAAAGATTACTCCAGCGCTCAATGTTCGAACAATTTCGAGTTTACAAAATGCAAAGAAGGCATATCATGATCATCATGCAAAAGATTTGACAGTATGTAGATTGCCATAAGCAGCGTGTGTGCATTGGTAGGTAAATTTTATCCTTAAATGGCACCGCTTTATAGGGTCCTTGGGGTAATGAAAAAACAAAATTCTACTACTCTTTAACTTTGATAAAACCTCAGAAAATAAACCTTTATCATTATAATAAGCTTGGTACAGTGTATATTGCTCGACTAGCACTTTAGATACTTCCCATGTTGTGGTGCAGTTATAGCTCTGGAGCCGTTTGTACGAAGCTTGGATAAGCGCTATCCACTGAATAAATTCTTATCCAGCAGATATAATTGATAACTATATAGTTCTTATCCGGTGGATAACTTATCCATTAGCTTCGTACAACAAGCTCCTGGTGTAAACTTGGTCTTGCACATAGTGCAACATTTTTGGATCTTTCAGCTGACTCACATGTGGATTGAATTAGAAATCAGCTAATTTTATTCACAATAAAAAAGATTGACTAACTGACTGAGAAATGGATGGACAGATAAAGGACAGATTGACTGACTGCTACTTTTCATGTGAAACCTTAGATGGGTAGACTTGCCCCAGACATATATGCACTAGAACTAAAATTGCATCACATCAGGTATATATGAACCTGCCAGGCAAAGTCTGCTGCAGACCAAAACTTATGATTAGCTGTTTATGTTCTTAGTAATGCATGACATTGTTGGTACAATGTTCAACAAGAGATTTGTGGAGGAGTTATTTAAGCCCCAAGATACCTATTCCAAGAAAGCAATGCGTACAGTATTTGACCGCTTGGCTCATGCATCCATTATGAGACTCAACACTGCGAGTATGGACAAGGTTTGTTTTGAACACATTTGTTGACTTATCATTTATAATAAATAAGTTATTACCCTTGTTTGCTCGGACTGTATGGGAAAATATCAGACCTCGGTCTTTTTGTACAGACCTCGCTGTGCTCGGCCCGTAGTGTCAAGACTTCGGTCTGATATTTTCCCATACAGACCTCGCGCTTGGTTATAATAACCCTTTATTATTGAAACATCTCAATTATCTCATTATTTTACAGCTGTATGACTTGATGACAATGGCCTTTAAGTATCAGGTAAGTGCTTAGTCAGTCACATGCCTTGGTCACATGTATTGCTCTAGATGATACAATACTTTGTAGCTTGGGCTATGTTGTCTGCTTTAACCAATGAAATTACTGCCACTTGGTTGCTATTGTTCATTTTGCTGCACAAGAGGAAACTGAAATTCTAAAGAATTTAATACTAGGGCTACCTACAGTCATTGTCAGTTATTGTGGACATTGATTTTGTTGGGATGCACCTGTGTAGTGAATGATAAAGAGATTTGCTCCCCCCCCCTACACCCCCCTACACCCCCTCCCCCCCTGTACAATGTTGATGTGAAAACCCTGACACCAGCTTATACAGAGGGGAGGGAGGACCAGTAATATGGCCACAAAGTATAGAATGTACAAACTAAGAAATAAGTAAATTTCACATCATGCCAACTAATCTTGGCAAGGATTGTAGGTATCCTGAGTAAACATGTTCACACACAGTTTAGTCATTAAGTAAACATTATCAAGACAATATATATATTTTTTACACTTAAATTATTGTTCATGTTCCATACATGTAAGTATTCTTACACATGAAAGCTCACAAAATATTCTATTTTAATTTTGTTCTATGAACTCTGAGATTGTCAATTCTACATGCATATAACCCTTTGCATAAAAAGTAGGCATAAATGAGACATTAGTGACATTTTGTTAAGGTGTAATTTATGCAGTTATTATTTGTACAATTTGTACAACAATGACTTTTTGCTAGGAGTTTGATGATACTAAGCTTCAGTTCAGTCCTCTTTATATATTTTGTGCAGGTTTCATTGTGTCTTAGGCCATCAGACATTCTACTTGTTACTTATAATCACATGGATGCAATAAGAAGCTTTGTGTCTGACAATGCAAACATCAGTGCTCAAGTAGAAAATGTTTATAAACATCTTTATGAGGTAATGTAGACCACAACCACCAATTTGAATGCACATGTAAGTGTGTTAACTAAAGATGATACAGAACTATACTACATAACTTTTACACAACATTTAGCATTAATAAGTTTTACCTGGTACACACATGGCAAGTAGTACTAGTGAAGTGAAGACACTATAAGCTACTGTATACTTACAGTGTAACTATCATCTTTGGACCTAACATTACATAATAATATAATATTACACCCATTAGTAAGACTGTAAAATGCCATTTAACAGAGTGTTTTAACACTGTTAACATAAAAAGTGTTCACTGTCATGCTTTGCAGTTATTGTCTGTAATGACATTTTTTAAATGAGTTAATTAAGTAGTTTAATTTTATTTTTATATAAAATTATTTTTTATTTTAGACTTATGCCGACCTCAGCCTTGGCCAGTTTCAGATTGTACGTCAAACACTTTTGGCATTTTTCCAAGACATGCACATCAGAGTTTCTATTTTCCTGAAAGACAAAGTTCAAAACTCTAATGGTAAATTTGTCATTGCACTGGATGGACCAGTGCCTTGGGACACTGAAGTACCCGGAGCAATAAGGTTTGTAACTTAATTATGTTTAAGGTAATTTAGGCAGGTTTAAGTTCAAGGTATTGCTGGTCAGCTGCATCACTTTATATTAGTCTACAGTTGGAGGTGTCTGCAGTGGGTTTATTTTGGGGCTTTATGTATTTATTAATGCCAAGTCTATCTGGTCCTTCTTTGTTGATTGTCATGGATCAAGCTATGCGATAACCACTTGTTGTTGTTGTAAGTGGTTGTTGTTTTGGTGACCAGTGGTTTCTTTTCTGATAATTGTTGCCCTTCCCAGCCCTGCCCACATTTGATGCCCAGTTTGACAGGTGTAAATAAATTTATTGTTTGACTGACGGAAGGGTTGCCATCAAGGGACCAAGATTGCCAACTCCATGCAGTTCCAGTTCCTCAACTGTTCCCAGCCCTAAGCTCATCTATTGGTGATGAGTTTAATTGTAATGCTCTACATAATAACATGTTAGACCTATTGTGTTGGTTTTCAAAAATAAACAATTATTTCCCATGCAAAAATACTGATGCTGCAGGATCAGACAAGATATAATTCAAACATCTAATTTGGTTTTACAAAACCCTGTACATTTCCCAAACACTTTTCATATGCACCACACAAGAGTGCACATCATTGCATCAAGCATTCTTTCAATTGAAATTATTATTCAAATTCTCTCATAGATATTTTGGCAATGAAGGCCACATTGAAAAAACTACTCACTTCTCAAGCAGCTGTCAACATTATTTAACTGACAGGCCAGGTTCCTTTGAGTTGCTTGGAGACCGTGTTATTAAGTTAGGAACAAACATGTAAGTAGAGAGTGAGTGTTTTTCATGTAAAGTGTGATATGGACCACACTATGCTGTGATGTTTCTGAATTACTGCCAAGCAAATACCCATACAACTACCACAGTGGACACAAAAAGGGTGAAAAATGGCACCGCTCATTAAACTTCTAGTCAGAATGAAAATGTAAATGAGACTTGGCATGAAGACAGTATATTATAATGTTAAGGCAACACAATACTATGTTTTTTGGGTTTTGATTTTTATGATTTTTGGTGGGAAAATGATGTAATGAATGTCCTTGGGAATTTTGAAGTTCAGAAATTTACACAAATTTGATTACTGCACTGAGGACACATAAGGACACATAAGATTAGAGATATAGCTGAAAATATATCTCAGATATCATTACTCAACCCCAAGATGTGAATTTTTGAAAGTTGAAAAGTCCACCATTTTGTTACTAAAAATAACACAAAATGGCATATTTTTAAAATTTCAAAAATTCATATTCCTAGGATTAAAACTGTCAGACTAGAAGTTAAATGAACAGTGCCATTTTTGACTCCTTTTGTACCTATGGTGTAAAGTAGAACAAGACTGGACAACCAACATTGATTGGGGAAAGAGGGAGGGGGAATAACTCACCCTTATACATTTTAACGTGTGTAACTAAGACTTAATAACAATCTCCATCAAATGATTAAGTTGTCCCATGAGTTACACTGTCTTATGTGTGTGTTAATGGTTGTAGTTCTCTTCAAGTATTTTATTTCTTGACAACTAATATTACAAACTAAGTAGTTAGTTTTAAACTATAAATTATTTCCCATCTTAAAAACTTTTACCTAAATTTGCTAGGCCCTAACTCGAAAACTTAAGTTAACTTTGGGCCTAATGCATTGCTCTAATATTTTCCTGTAATCCTAAACATGCCACTCCACATGGTATGTGGTCTTTTTAGTGCGTGATTGTGTTTTTCAGCTGGAAAACATGATAAATTTGAGACTGACTGTGCATATTTAACAAGCTTGTCATGTACATGTACAGTTTGCCAGTCACTCAAAGATGGTAATCGTGAACAATCTGCACCGTACGGTAAGTGGTCGGTAACTCGGTTCGTCGACCACTTACCATTACCTTACCGTTACCTTACCATTACCTTACCGTTACCTTACCGTTACCTTACCGTTACCTTACCGTTACCTTACTGACCACATCAGCTTCCGTAAATTTTATTTCAAATTGTTGGCGTTGTCAAGTCGTTCCGTTCGAAAGTCTTTCGCTTCTATTTTTTGGTGACGGATATGCAATTCTATAGTTCATTTGGGGGAGGTGGGGAGATAGAGAGGCGGAAAAGGTTGTAAGACGTGTTAAGAATATAGTTGCAAACAAATGGTTTCACTTATTTTACCGACTACTTATCGACCACTTACCGTTACCTTACCGACCACTTATCGACCACTTACCGACCACTTACCGTTACCTTACCGACCACTTACCGTTACCTTACCGACCACTTACCGTTACCTTACCAACCACTTACCGACCACTTACCATACGGTGCAGATTGTTCATGATTACCCTCAAGATAACAAATGTCAGTTCATGTGTTCAGGTATGTTGCCTCAAGACCCCTGGAAACCTCTACTGCTGCAAGCGTACCAAGCATCAAAAAAGACATTGGAAGTGTGTCATCAGTGCAATCTGAAGAAGTAAGGAGAATAGGGGTTGTGGATGTGATGAGGGAGCATTGAGGGTATGAACATTGTCACCAATGTCATTTCTATACAAAGAAAATCTGATAATAATTGTAATATGCATTAAACTGTAAATTGAAAGTAAAAATCACCCAAATGTACTGTATCAAAAGAAGTACTTACATTTATTTACTTTTGAGCCTCTAATGAAGGGCTAGGGTTCAGAATGTCAGTAGTGTAAGTACTTTTTTAAAGTAGTCTTCATAGAATTAATGTGACATGTTTGTGACAGTGCAGTAATAGTGACAAATTTGCCCTGTATGGTAAGTGGTTGGTAAATTAGTGTGATTTGTTCTCACCACATTCTGAGGTCATGCGTCTATCTTTATGTACACTGTTGTAGCCCAAACTAGTTCTCGTTTTAGTTTGCATTTATTTAAGAATGGTTCATTGAACAGGAACATGAATCTGGTCCAAACTTACTAGCCAAGGAAGAGCTCAACCTACTTGCACGTCTTGTTGGTGGAAATACAGCTAGTGCTAAAAGTAAGTTGCAATAGGCCATATGCACTAACAGGTCACGTGACCCTATCTCCCCTAAATCAAGCAGCACCATCAAAATGAACTCAAAGTGCAAAGTTTCAGTTTATACATGTAAGATGAATAAGAGAAAAACAGTAAATTTAAGATTAGATATTTTCTTAAGATTCTTTTGGAAAAGCATGGTGGATGGCACAAGCTTGCCATCCAATGTGTTTTTCCAAACAAATCATAGGAAAATATCCATGAGTCCACAATGCCACTAGTTCACAATGCCACTGGGCCTGACTGGTTTACGATGCCACTGGTCCACTCTCCCATGGTACCATCATACCATGGATCCACAATGCCACTGTTCCAATATAATGCACTGTTCCTGTGTGACACTATTCCACAATGCCACTGGTCCACCATTCCACCATGTAATAGATGCATTAATGTACAACATACTAACAGCACAAAAAAACAATAAAATAAATATGAGATTCTATGAACACAGATGAAGAATGCAAGAGAAATACATAGACTGAAATAAATAATCAGGGCTTAATTACCCATTATCAAATCGCCTTGATCAACATACAATAAATTAATGGATTGAATTTTGTAAAAATATGCATTCGTGGAGCGATTAATGTACAACAAATTGATGACTCCAACATAGCTGGATTAGTATACTGTACAACAAATCCATGACTCCAAAACACAAAACACAAGTTGAAAATTTGAATATTAACATCTTTTGCAGACCAGTGGTCCATTGCCAAGAAAGGTCAGGCTGTTGCTAGCCACGAATTTTAGGCTTTCTTAAAGTTTTTCGTTAAAAAACACCAGAGATATTGATATTTAAACTGACAGCCCAATGATACCGTTTTAAACCAATTTGAATCTTTTTTTAAAAAGCGAGAATCATCCAAAACATCACTTGAGACATTTTCATTTTGGAATCTTCAATTTATTATTATGAAAATTCTTTTACTGTTAGTGCTCTTACATTGTAACTGTCCAGCCAAGGTAACTGTGTCACACCTCATTGCAGTGGGGGAATGTGTTATTTATTTGTACCATTGATCAAGTTTATATAATCACTGACATAACTGTTGGTAAAGCAAACCAGTTTGATTAAAAAGATTTGTTGAATTAATCAGTATTTGCTAGATGTTCAATAAAGCAACTGAATATATGAGAAGGAATAATAGATTTATTGCACCCAGCTCCCTTTCCCCCTCCCATGCAATGTTGCTAAAATGTTGGTAGATAGGTCATTGGTCTTTGTCCTAACCAAATACATCCCATCTGGACTGTATGCTTTCTATCATAAGTTATCATATTGTCTGTTCACTTTCAGCCCAGCGATTCCGACTCAACCTTTTCAACACAGATGAAGAAGAAGAACAGTAAGGATGATGAACATTTTCAGTAGTTAATGTATATGCATGTACAGTTTTTATTAATTTCATTTCTCACATATTAGAATGGCAGAAGTCAGTTCATCCAGGCAGCAAGAAATGCACAATGTAATCACGATTGATGGTACTAAGGTAATGACAACATATGACAACCTATATCATGTCCCTATGGTGAACAAATTGCTAAATTTTGACTACTCTTACTTTAAGAAGCAACAACGACAGGAACTTTCTCATTTGATGGATGAATTTTCAATCCAAGAATCACAAGATCGTAAGTCATGTTTGTTGTACAGTTGCCTGTTTCACAAAGTAATCCAATGCCAGCAAACTATTCGGAGAATTTCTATCAGCACCATGTGCTATAACACAATAGCTAATTAAAAGTACAACCAAATGATAAACTAAAATAGATTAGAATCCTATTAAACACCAAGGCGGCTGTTGTTTTGTTTACAAAGCTAAAGGTCTTAAATCCTACTCTGAGTGTTCATATACTGTCTTATTTCAAGAGAACTTCCAGAGAAAATAATGCTAAGTACTCCTTTACAAACCAAACTTTCCGTTTGAAAAATGTCTTGAAACACTTGGAAAATCAGGCATTTGTGATGTTTTGAAAGTGAAATGCACTGTTTCTACCCTTTTCTATACATCGACTTGTGAAAGCTCTCCTCTCTCCTCTCTCCTCCCTCCTGGGTGGAGCCTCTCTGTATAGTCAGTTATAGGGTGTTGAACCCAGTCTGTCTCTCTCCCCCTGATCTGACTTTTATAAACTTCTTGTGTTTATAGTTGAATATTTCCTTTTAGGTGATAAAGGTGATGACCTTTTGGACTTGATGGACCAGGCCTAAAGCATTCTTTATTTATTAACACTTAAGTCATTTACGAAAATTAATGTAGTTAGGCAAATGAAATAGTTGAGGTTGTGAATAGTAGAAATTATAAAACAATTATTTGAATTACTGTCAGTTAGAGGGCAGACAAGAAATCCATCAGGGAAAACCCTGTTTGGAGCATTGTAGATGGACATACATGTATATTGTTTGTGATGATACTCTGTGTTACTAGTCAGACTAAATGTGATCTATTTGTGTATTTAAGTGCCAGGAAAAATATTGAAATTAAATGATTCCAAGAAAGTGAGGAAAGGGACATGAAAGTGAAACTTTTTTTTTTTTTTTTTTTGAGTAGATAAGGTCTGCACTTAGACCTGCACTTGGCTAGACCAGGCCTGCACTTGACAAGACCAAACCCACACTTGACTACACCAGACCTGCACTTGACCAGACCAAACCCACACTTGACCAGACCAGACCTGCACTTGACTAGACCAGTCCTTCACTGTTTGGACAATTTTATGCAAACAGTAAACAATCCCCGAAATTTGAAAATTGAAAATAGGATGAAATTAAATATATCAGGCCCTTCTGCGCCATCCAGCGCATTAGTATATGTAATAGCAGTGGCGGATCCAGGGGAGGTGCGTTGGGTGCGGACGCACTTCTCTTTTGGACGACGGTGAAAGCTTTTCTCAAATATACACACTTTTCATCAATCGTTTTTGGGCCGGGAAGGCTGTGGTTGTATTTGTGGCGGGAAATCACCACACCACACACCACCATGCTCCTTTACAGCGAAAATCGTTGCATCGCGACCTCCAGCGTCGGTGAGATTTTGGTCTTTTCTGATCCGTCCATCATTCTTGGGGTACGCTGGCCCACAGGGGCAAAACACAATGCAAAATTCCTTTGAAAACACAAAGTTTTATGGAACACAACAATCTTTCACATGCAGAACACAAAGTCTCGTGGAACACAACAATCTTTCACTGAACATAACAAAGTTTCGTGGAACACAACAATCTTTCACTGAACACAACAAAGTTTTATGGAACACAACAATCTTTCACAGAACACAATAAAGTCTCGTGGAACACAACAATCTTTCACTGAACACAACAAAGTTTCGTAGAACACAACAAGCTTTCACTGAACACAACAAAGTTTCGTGGAACACAACAATTTTTCAACAATGTTTTACAGTACACAAGTCTTTCACAAGCAACTAATCAAAAAACCGTTTTAACCATCAAACGTTTAATAGCAACAATCTCTCACAGAACACAAAGTTTCACAGTACACAAGTCTTTCGCAAGCAACTAAAATCTTTCACGAGGCAACACTAGCTCTTTCACAAGCACAGCTGCCACAGGCTTCCCAGTCTGATTAGCTGTGGATTATGTCTAGAAACGGTCATTTCCAGGTTGAAAGCCAAATATACCCTGTTAGAAATGCTCTCAAAATGACTGATTTTTTCAAACATCATAGCAAATATTGAGTTCAAAAATAAAGATTTTAAAATGCTTATTTAAGTCTCGGAACTCAGGGATAGCTTGTTACCTCTTTCCCTAATCCCTCTCCTCCCCTCACCCCTATTTGCGTGTTCAAATGGAACGTTCTGGTGTACGTCGATCAGGTGGCACATACAGCACAATCGGAGAACAGTGAAAACGATAGCCTGGTTTTCACTATCGAAGCAAGACAACGCCAAGTTCGTGTTTTCACTTGTAAAAGTAGCGACGCAAGCATAAACGCTAGCGCAAAAGAACGGAAGATTTTATTTTTCTTGCGCGGGCTTGCGTCGTCTTGCGTCGTCTTCCGTTGTCTTTCGTTGTCTTTCGTCGTCTTGCGTTCTCTTGCTTCGTACGTCTTGCGTCGTCTTTCGTCGTCTTGCGTTCTCTTGCTTCGTCTTGCGTCGTCTTTCGTTGTCTTGCGTCGTTTTGCTTCGTCTTGCGTTGTCTTGCGTCGTCTTGCATGCGTTGTGTTGAGTCATCGTGCGTGGTCTTGCGTGGTTTTCCGTTGTCTTGCGTCGTCTTGTGTTGTCTTGCGTCGTCTTGCGTCGTTAGCGTGAACCAGGCATTATATCGTATTTATCCCACACCATAGCGAATACAGCCAATCAGAAAGCAGCAAAGCCGTTGTATATTCGGCGGTATTCAACTGTCTCTTCCCATGACACACTGCCATTATTTGCAGTATTTTCTATGGTGTGGGCTTAGAGTAAGATAAAATAATGGTATGTATTTGCTACCTGGCGCATAAAATCAAATCAAAGCGATTTGAATTCATGCTACGGGGAGAAATTCTAATGTAAGTCAGGAATTTTGTAAGAAATGGTTTCCAATTTTATTATTCAAATAGGTATTTAAAAGTAAAAATATTATCACTTGCGAGAAAAAAAGTCCTGATATTCGAAAAAATAAAAAATAGGAAAATACGCCCAGACATTTGAAAAAAAGAAAAGGAAAAAAGGAAAAAAAGAAAGAAATTTGTAATGTCTGCACCCCACAGAAACAATGCAGTGAGACTATTTGAATAATTATAATAAAAATAAAAAATGAAAATGAAATTTATCAGAAAAAATATTAAAAATACCAAACATTTAAAAACAAGTTCAAAAAGATGTAATTTTAACTTAAAGATTGGGAAAGAAACGGAAAAAATGAAGAAAAAAAGAAGTCAGAAAAGAACCCGGCGTCGACGAGGATCGAACCTGTAACCCTTTAAAGAGCACCCCCCGGAAATAAAATAACAGACTGAATGAATATATAATTTTAAAAAGAAAAAAAATTTGGGACGATTCTCCCGAGACATTCTGAGAAGCTGAGACATCGAATCGACTTACGTTACGGATGAAGATTTCGGCCCCATCCACGCTATCCCGGTACTACATATTGCAGTTATCTTAGCCCGAAGGCCAGGGAGGGAGACGATATCCGGACCCTAATCCATACCTTTAGATATCACCTTAGACCGCTGCGCTACCTAGACACTTAATAAATTTAATGACTAATCGGGGTAGTCTATTCGGCGAAGTTTCATTGTAATGCTAATACTCCCCAGGGAAAGAAATGAACCAATCAGAGTCCAGCTATCAAAAATAGCTGTTTTGAAAATAAGTAGAAAGAGAAAATAAAAGAATAAGTTTTCAGGAACATCGAGCTTGTCTGCATTGTTTTACTCCATCAATTTGTCCCAATTCCCCAGGGAGATAGAAGAACCAATCAAAATCTAGTCGATTGAAGAGGGATCAATAAATTTCCATGATTATTTTAAGTACAGCAAGCTTCAAGCCGTAACGTACATTACTTATGGATTTTTATTTCCGTTCCAAAGTGAAATGATCGTTAAGCTCACTGAAGATGTTTAGTTGGAATCACCGTTTCTTATTTCAGGAATATCCCTAGAGCGTAATCAGATTAAGACATCAGCAAAGGTAAGTTATTTTAAATTTGGAGTATCTTAAAACAAAGCTTGTAGTTGTTTACATGTACACGTTTGTACATGTAAACAACAATATTAACACCAAATTTGTTAGTTACATGGTCGATTTGACCATATTGACCATGTTATTAGTAAAGTATCAACTGGACTCAAAATGCTATATCGGACTAGACAATATAGTATTGACGACAGGGCTACATATAATGTTTATAGTAATAATGTTTAAGATACTTAATGGCCTTGGGCCTGATTGTTTAAGAGAATTATTCTCCTATGTTAGCGAGCACAATAGCTATAATCTACGAAATGCTGATATTAATCTTATTCTACCGGCTCCTAAGTCTAATCTTGGTAAACGCGCTTTCTCCTACAGTGGAGCAAAAAATTGGAATACTTTATCACGAGAAGTAAAAGAGTCCCAGTCTTTGTTGTCTTTTAAGAAAAAACTTCAGTAGATTATTGCATATTGTTATTATTTCTTATCTTTAGTTTTAGAGACATTATTTATTAATTATCAATTAGATTTTATTATTTGTAATCTTTGTAAATTAGTTTTTAGCACGGCTTGCCTGAAAACCAACTATGTTGAGACAACTGAATTACCGTGGATAAATAAAGTTAATTATTATTATTATTTGAGTTTAATTGTGTAAGTAGACGAGAAATTAAATTATAACTGATGATCTCGTCAAAATGTATCCCCGAAAACTCCACAGAGAATCTCGTGATGCAGAATGCCAAACTCGCGCAAGTTTATATATTGTCGTATTCAAAATATTGGGAAATACCATTTTTGCCTAGAAACTTAATAACACAAAAAAAGTAAACCTTTTATATCTTAATTCATAGTGCTTTCATTACATGGTGAAATCTTTCAAGTGAGTTCACTGCTCTGCCTGACGAATTATCCTATAGATAGTCTCATGCGACCTGCGCTGGGGCTATTGTTAATGGGGCTTGTTGCTTAATTTGTAGAAACCCAGAACACGTAAGAGTTAATTACCGAGAACCGAGGCTTTTAGCCATATACATCCCGAGGGCCGTAAACCAAACTTGCAAACTTGCAACAGATTGCTCAACGTTTTGCGCAATAACTACAGAAGTACAACCGAGCTTCTTCTGGGGCATTGCGCACGTCTGTTGCAGGGGTTAACACACGTTCTGTTGCGCGCAACATTGCAATAACCTTGGACTACTTGAATTGTTATGAGGTGGATTTTGGTATTTCAAACCTTAGTGGCTATCTTTTCCAGAGCTAATGCACACATTCCAGATGGCGCGGAGCTTCAGTAACGAAAATTCGGATAAATTTCGACGACTTTTTTTTCGTTCTTTTACTCAAGTAAGCATACGTCTGTTGTGGGCAGGGCCAGAGTTGAAACGTCGCCCGAACAAAAATTCTTACACATGTTCTAAAATGAAACACTTATAATCATAGATAAAAACAGTTTTCTGATAAACGTCTTTAAAATCCGTATGCTTTTTCCCTTTTGCTTGTCTACTGACACCTATCGTTTCCTTTCCAGCCTAGATATGAGCATAGTCTGGATTTTAACCTTCTTCTCTGAATGGACTGGATGGAGAATTAAGGTGGAAATATGGCACTATATGTATTCTAAATGATGCATTATTTTTAGCAAGCAGCGCTATTAAACGTTTGATGGTTAAAACGGTTTTCTGATTAGTTGCTTGTGAAAGACTTGTCTACTGTAAAACATTGTTGAAAAATTGTTGTGTTCCACGAAACTTTGTTGTGTTCAGTGAAAGATTGTTGTGTTCTATGAAAGATTGTTGTGTTCTGTGAAAGATTGTTGTGTTCTGTGAAAGATTGTTGTGTTCTGTGAAAGATTGTTGTGTTCTGTGAAAGATTGTTGTGTTCTGTGAAAGATTGTTGTGTTCTGTGAAAGATTGTTGTGTTCTGTGAAAGATTGTTGTGTTCTGTGAAAGATTGTTGTGTTCTGTGCAAGATTGTTGTGTTCTGTGAAAGATTGTTGTGTTCTGTGAAAGATTGTTGTGTTCCTGTGAAAGAATTGGTGGTTCTGTGAACTGATTGTTGTGTTCGTGTAAAATATTGTTGTGTTCTGTGAAAAGATTGTTGTGTTCTGTGATAAAACTTTGTTGTGTTTTCAAAGCAGTTTTGCATTGTGTTTTTATCATTCTTGGGGGCGGAGCTTTCACGACCTCGTTCAGTGATTGGTTGATTTTAAATAAGCTCCGCTCCCAAACTGATTGACGGCTCAGACAAACCTAAAATCAAAACAAAATTTGTAATTTGCTGGTCGCGATGCAACGATTTTGGCTATAAACGGTCTTTACTCGGCAGTACGTGATCGGATTCCCATAGCTGACTGCATACCATTTAGGCTACCATCAAAAAACGCACCCCCTCTTTAAAAAAGCTGGATCCGCCCCTGAATAGTACTCCAATAGTATATGTAATAGGACTGCCAAATTTTGGCAGTCCTCGAAATTTCCTTCGTCCAATTATTTTCAAATTGGACAGCACGGAGTCCTGTTACTTATTAATGATATAGTTACCTTTAAATTCAATATTATCAGCACTTATCTTTATTTTTTATTTATTTATTTTTTTGTAAACTGTCCAATTTCAAGTGTCTAATGTGTGCATTTGATTATATATGTGTAAGAAAAATTGGACAGTTGACCACAATTAGAGAAAAATTCATCCGTTCACAATACTTTTTCCAACAGTTATTATCACCGAACATTTTTCAGAGCAAAGAACGTATTGTTGCGCGTCTGTACGTACTCTTAGTCCAGGAAAATGGTGCAGTTTTTATGTCGATTTGTTGGATATGGAGCCACGCCCAGAAATCAATTACTTACATATCGATATTTTTGGAATTAATTATCTAGGAACCAAAAAGAGCATCTAACGGTTAATGCAAAAAGGTGCAATTAAGGAGGCTTCCTACAATTTCTCTAGTGCTCGACCGGTCAACTTGGAATGGCTGTAGTTCTTACACGAAAGCACACACGGTTATGACCTTTCGTTCACTTACTACATAAAGACTGAAGTTTTTTAAAAATGGTATGTTTTTTGTTTACATCGGGGTTACCATAGCGACGAAACGATGAAGTGACCATTTTGGATTCCAAGACATTTTACGCGTTTTATGACCTAAACTTTTAAAACGGCATACAAGGCGTTAATATTTAGGACTTTGGCTAGTAGCATACGAATTTGGGAGAAATTCGTATAAACAGATACGGAGAAATTCGTATAAACAGATTTTGAAGTATTCGAGGCGCAATTTTTTAACCCCCAAAATAACAATTTATTATCAGGTTTCGACTCAATAATTTTAAAAGCAAAGCAGCATGACAACTGACATATATCAGACTTCTTCTCACCAAAGGGAGAAAACAGTTGACCGAGAGATTAATTTTTCTTTTGGAGCACTAAACGTTTTTGCATAAATTTTGATAAAATTCAATCCAATTTCATGTCTTAGTGGCGTACGCTGACGGAGATCCAAAGCACTTTCTGACGTGCAACTTTCGTTGAGAAGTAGTTTGATATATGAACAACATTTAGACAGTCCAAGAGTTGTCATGCTGCTTTGCTTTTAAAATTATTGTGTCGAAACCTGACAATAAATTGTTATTTTGGGGGTTAAAAAATTGCGCCTCGAATATTTCAAAATCCGTTTATACGAATTTCTCCCCCATTGAAGGGGGGCGAAAATTACCAAACTCGATATAGACATCCCCAAAGGACACATAAAGACTCCATGTGAGAAAGGTAAATTTTTTTCGAATATTTCTATTGAAAATATTGTATTGAAAAACCCATACATTCTCTTATAGTTCACTGACGCAGGGCTTGGGCTACCTGTGGTTATATTACAACCAGGATTTTTCCAAGGGGGGTTCCGCTTGTTAAACCCAACTGTGTATAATACTCTATTGTTTGGTCGACATTCTTTATAAGAACTATTTCTTTAACGTTGAATAATTTCACATTTAACAACGACAATTTCCTTCAAGTCAAAGGCACTGCGATGGGTACGAGAGCTGCTCCTAACTATACTAACATATTTATGGGTGAATTCGAGCAAAAATTTGTCTACGACAGTCCTTGGTATAATCTTATGGGATGCTGGAAAAGATATATCGACGATGTGTTTTTGATTTGGAATAGCACTGAGAGCAACTTAGTGAAATTCTTCGAATATATTAACAGTATGCATCAAACAATAAAATTCGACTACGAATATTCATCGACTTAAATCAATGTTTTGGATGTTAAAGTCAAGATGTCTCCACAAAATCGTCTTCAGACTGACGTGTACCAGAAGCCTACTGATACTCATTCATACATTAATTGGCATTCAGCACATCCACCACATCAAGAAGCATTCCCTATAGTAAAGCTCTTAGTCTCCCTCGCAGCCGCTCCTAGTGTCGTCACGCAAGGATTCCTCCAGCTACTTTGGGGAGGAATCCTTGCGTGACGACACTAGGAGCGGCTGCGAGGGAGACTACCAAGCTCTACGCCTGCGTAGAATCTGCAGTGACAAGGACATATTGCGCCAAAGACTTGATGAGTACTGCCTGTTCTTCGAAACCTCTTTAAGAAAGGATTAGTGAAAAAAGAAATGAGTAAAGTGTTATCGTTAACCCAAGAACAAGCTTTACAAAGCAAAGAGAGAAAACAAACCATGAACAGAATTGTTTTTACCACGACATACAATCCACACCTCAAAAACGTAGGGGAAATAGTAAACAGTAGATGGCAGTTACGTCAATCTAAACAAAGACTTGCGAAAATATTTCAACAACCACCACTGATTGCTTATCATAGACCAACGAATTTGAAAGATTTGTTAGTGAGCGCAAAGCTGGACAACGAGAAACAAACAGCACCTTATTCACAATTTGCTCGTAAACCTTGCGGAAAACCAAGGTGCAGCTGGTGTTCTATAATACCTAACAGCAAAGAATTCAAAAACGCATCTTTTAGTCACACATATAAAATTTTCCATTCACTCGACTCCCAAGCACCATGGGTCATCTACGTTATCTCTTGCACTAAGTGTAAAAAACAGTATGTTGGGAAAAGCGAGACACCGCTTAACTGGGTCTGGATGGGGTTAACCGACTAGCGACAAACGGACAAAAAAAATACTGAGTCAGTGACTACCGACAAACTTGGGGAAAATTTACTGATTACCGACAAAAATATATTGACTGACTACCGACATTTTAGTAATGATTCGGTTAGTCATATCAAGTAAAATAATTATTTATGGAACGTGGCTAGTGCTTTGACCTTCTTTCCAGCCTGCATGGGCATAGATCCGGCAAGTCAAGATACCAATTTCAACTGTTTTCTGACATGTTCTGACAATTCCTGGCTTCATGATACTTATACATCTGTACTGTTTTATCTCATTCTACAAAGGGAATTACGAATAATTATAACGATAAAACGCACTTTTATAAATATTAGACTTACATTTGTAATACTTCGATGGTTTAACTTAATGCTTTTTTATGATTAACCTATATTTACCGACAACCGACAAAGAACGA
The DNA here is from genome assembly GCA_029948255.1 of Telmatactis stephensoni. Classification (NCBI taxonomy): domain Eukaryota; kingdom Metazoa; phylum Cnidaria; class Anthozoa; order Actiniaria; family Isophelliidae; genus Telmatactis; species Telmatactis stephensoni. The sequence continues at coordinate 172,785 of JALIZF010001654.1, read as the reverse complement.
AAATTTTAACTGACAACCGACAAATTGCTCAAATTTTAACCGACAATCGACATGCGAATTGTAGCGGCAATTTTACGGCGGAGTTTTAAAACTTTCTTCTGGCTGCTGGCCTCTGTAAGTCTCGGAGATATTAGCAGAAATACTACTCAGAAAATCCGAGGATAAATAAAGAATATTTATTTATTCAATTTTTTTTAAAGTGAACTTGATGGGACATTGTGTGCATCATAGACTTGGAAATTTATCCCTCCGTTGCCCTGCAGAGTTAGAAAGTGATTGGACGCGATTTAATGGCAAAAATTGTGCTCCGATCGTGAGTAGGTCGAGTCGATCTAGTGGCCGAAGACTCCGTCCTTGTCTTCTCCTTTAGTTAGATTTTTTAAAAATCGCTTAAATGGCTTGAAATCGCTACTGAAGACTAAAGACGACGTTAATTACACTTCATGTAAGTGATAAAAATTTTTTATTCGTTTATAACTTTCAGGTCTCAAAGCTTGTATGGGCTTCCTGTGGATAGTCCAACGGCCCTTTTCAACGACCAACAGGCCACAAATCTCCTATTAAAACTGCACTAAATCTTATCGTTTGCTCATATCCTCTCGACATGATGTAGTCTGACAATCTTTTTATATTCTGACAATTGTTCAGGCTACTCTGAACAATTTTACTTATCGAAAATCGATCTGGAAGTAATGATTTAGGATAATTCCGGGAAAAATCGATTCTCAAAATATGCGAAGAATGCAAAATTCAAACGCTACTTCTATTGTTCTATCAACCAATCAGAGTGCTCCAAATAACTGTATTGGCCAGAGCTTTCGTTTCTCCGTCGCAGACCAAGAGGAACGCAGGCTCTGGGTACGAGATTGCATATGCTTTTGCTAAATGTTTTGAAATATTTCACAGGCAAAGTTCCCGGATGTGTGCAATTAATTAATCGCAGATGTACAATTAATTACAGTATTAAGAAAATTTCAAAGCTCGGCAGCCAATCAGGAACGAGTATTTTTTTATAGGTGTGTTATTAGACGAGTATATGGATACCACACTGAGTTTTGATGAACATAGAGTGCTAGAGTGGATTTCGTATGACTTTGAAAAACTACGGCACGGATTGTGCCGTGCTGTGTCCGTGTCCGTGCCGTGCCGTGTTTGCTTGTTTTGATTGGATCACTCCAAAAGCACGACGGTGTCGGGAATTGTGATTGGTTAGCTAAAAAAAGCCATTCTCAAGCTCCGTGACCGTGCCGTGACCGTACCGTGTGTCGTTGTTTTGATTGGTTCAGGCAGTACAGTATGACCGTGTTCTTAAATTGTGATTGGTCAAAAGGAAAGGAAGGCGAGGTTCCGTACCGGGCCTTGCCGTGCCGTGCCATGTGCCGTGGTTTTTCAAAGTCATACGAAATCCACTCTATAACAAGTACTACATCATCTTGTTTATCCATGCAGCCTTGTAGACAAAAGAACCCTTTTAAACGTAATCAACGCACTGGTTTTCAGTAAGCTATACTACTGTTCATCGGTCTGGTCTGGTACTTCAAGAAAGAACATCAGTAAACTTTAATGTCCAAACTTTTGCTGCTAGGATCGTAACACACTCACGCAATTTGATCATATCAACCCTGTTCTGAGAGAAATGGAATAGCTAACTGTTAAATCCATGCTTATGTTAGGGAGGGTGTATTGGTGTTTAAGAGCTTAAAGGGTTTGACCCCAGACGATCTTGCTAAGAGATTCAAGAGGAGGTCTGAAAGTCACAATAGGGATACACCAAATAAGGAGAAGATCGACATTCCAGGATCCAGGGTACTGCCGCAGGTCAAAAGAATTTTCATTATCGAGCAGTTTCACTATGGAATTCTCTAAAAGGCTTACCCAGTTGGAGAATATTGTGACTTTTAAGAAAGAACTTAGGTGTTATTTACAATCGTCTCAATAATACAGTTTAAATATTTTAATTTTAATATTTCAAATATTTTTCGTATGTATTCACTGTAGTTACTTTAATAATAGGCTTTATTTCCAGAGGGTAAAAAAAAACACATGACAGTAGTTTGACAAACACCAAGAGAAAATGAGGTAAGAGAAGGAATCCCCGTGACCTATCATGTGCCCCGTTTGATGCTATTTTTAGAACTCGTCACCATGACCGCGCGGACATGAACATAAAATTGTTAAACAAAAATTTGGGACAATTTTGAAATATCATGAGTGGTATTTATGCCAAATATCACGTACAAAACATGCTATTATTTGTTAATAATATAACCTAAGAAATTTCTGAAAATTTGATGAAAAACAACCGCGAGCTCGAGGTTGAATCGCTTTACACTCAACTACTTCGAAAAGTGAAAACATAGCTTTCAAGCCTGTCACAGATAAAAGAAAAGCTAACAATATTCAAGACAAGTAGTAAAAAGAAATCATTCAAAGTCAAAACTACATTGAGAAGGTAAAACCAGTAATTTTGTTTTCGATTTTAATTTGGTTTGAATGACTTCACTGAATCAATCAGTGAAAAACAGACTCGCGAACAAATTGTTATTTGTGACTAAAAACGGCATAGTTTGAAAAAAAGATGTCAAAAAACTTTCTAGATAACATAGACAATAAATGCATGTGTAGAAAAAAAAATTTATTACCTTTCATGAACTTTTCCGCCAAAGTTTTCTTTCCATACTGGCTTCTGCATAAAGACTGGTAAGCTTATATTTTTCATCCACATATAAGTTAAGAGAAACATATTTTTTTTCTCTGTTTTTGGTTTAATTTCTGTTTTATATAAGCTTAACTGTTAAGGACGTTCGCGGGAAAATGCCAAATAAATGAAAAATCGCTGCAATTTAGCATGTTGATAAATCATCATGAAACCACAGGCTTACCAGGCTCGCAGTTCGTTTCCGGACTTCTTTGGACTTCCTGTGTTATTTGAGTTCGTTAAAGTTTGAATATTTGGGTGATTTCTTTGCTCTCAAAAATGACGATTTTGATTATATGTTCTCAATAAAATGACTTTAAATTGTTCTTTAGTCTTTTACTTGATGGCATTTGGGTGTTATTTGTCCATGAGATGTGATTTAGTGTGGTTTTTCGACGGCCGTTGTGGGGTATGTTTGCCGCTCTCACTGTAGGGAAAAGAACAAAAGGCATGTAACGCCGAGCACGATCCGCCGCCAACTCACCTGGTATTCAGGCTAAAATCACACATTTAAATTAATCCCTCAAGAACCAGCGTCAGGGACATCAAACATCAATAAATTATTGAGATCCTGGCCAAGCCTGAGCCCGATAAGAGAAATACAAGCACCCGAAAAGCTGGCCGGAAAATTTTACTTCGACCGATTTTCGCCGTCGTACTACGATCTGCTCAAAGTGCTGTCCCTTTGGCATCCCAAGAATGCACTTTTTGTCGAAAATCTCTCCACACCCCGTACCCCCTCAGAGATATTTTCGCGGTGTAATATTCACTTTGACCGCGAAAATATCTCTGAGGGGGTACGGGGTGTGGAGAGATTTTCGACAAAAAGTGCATTCTTGGGATGCCAAAGGGACAGCACTTTGAGCAGATCGTAGTACGACGGCGAAAATCGGTCGAAGTAAAATTTTCCGGCCAGCTTTTCGGGTGCTTGTATTTCTCTTATCGGGCTCAGGCTTGGCCAGGATCTCAATAATTTATTGATGTTTGATGTCCCTGACGCTGGTTCTTGAGGGATTAATTTAAATGTGTGATTTTAGCCTGAATACCAGGTGAGTTGGCGGCGGATCGTGCTCGGCGTTACATGCCTTTTGTTCTTTTCCCTACAGTGAGAGCGGCAAACATACCCCACAACGGCCGTCGAAAAACCACACTAAATCACATCTCATGGACAAATAACACCCAAATGCCATCAAGTAAAAGACTAAAGAACAATTTAAAGTCATTTTATTGAGAACATATAATCAAAATCGTCATTTTTGAGAGCAAAGAAATCACCCAAATATTCAAACTTTAACGAACTCAAATAACACAGGAAGTCCAAAGAAGTCCGGAAACGAACTGCGAGCCTGGTAAGCCTGTGATGAAACTCATCAAATAAGGCCAAAAAAGTTGGGAGTCACCGTTAAATTTCGTGAGCTACATCGCTGAGAAGTTGGCCAATTTTGCACTTTGCAGAGCCTTCTTCACGAAGCATAAAGTAAAGAGAACGAAAATTTGTTTTCCGTGAAAAAATCACCGGACATAGTAAAAAAGGTACAAGAATGCTTCTCCAACTATCCATTTGTTTTAAAAACGTTATTTAGATGCCGTATCAAAAAAGCAAGTTATTTTTTTAGGCAACAACAAGTAGTGGTCTCCAACAAAATTGTCGCATTCTTTCGAATTCGTGGATCAAAATTAGGCAGAAAATGTCGTTTTTCCATACGAAAAATAAATGTCGATTTTCTGAAAAACTAACAGGATGTTGATATTTAGTAGCTCTTCAAAATGAGAAAATAAAAAATGGGGGTCACCGTTAATTTTGAAGAGATATTCACCGTTAAAAACTGGATCCGTGATGACCGTGACAAGCCAAGTCCATCGCCATCTTGAAAACCGAGTGGAGACTGGGTTTCGTGGGTTCCTTTTTTGTCTTTTTCTTTCTTTTTTCTGCGCTTCTTGAACCCAAATAATTTTTTTCAGCCTTGAATTTCCATTATTTTAATTTTTCCTACAAACTTGAACAATTTTTTCTTCAAAAAAAGAAAAAAAAGAAATTATCGAAAAAAATATTGTTTTACGGCCGCCATCTTGGATTTAGTTGAGCGCGCGCTAGCCTGCGCAGTAGAAGTGCGCGTGAACAATGCCCGCGAACGTCCTTAAGTTCCTCCTTCTTTGAGTTTCAAGTGCGAAACAAAACTCCTCTATTTCGTCTTTTGTCAATTGATTGCCTTTTCTTGTTGTTGTTGTTGTTTTTTGTCGTCTTTCGTTGTTTGATTCCGCAAATTCTCACTGTCTGCAAAGTCGCTGTTTTCGCTTTTTTCAGTTACTTCTTCACCTGAGCTTCCTCTTTCTCCCTCCGAAGTACTTGCTTCCTCCTCTGAAATATCACTTTCTTCAGTTCCTTCGTTTGAACTCCCATTTTCTTCCTCACAACTACTTTCTTCCTCCTAAGAACTTGTTTCTTCCTCAGAAGTACTTGTTTTTTCCACACAGAAGAACTTGTTTCTCCCTCTTCAAAACTATCTCGAATGAACCATGACCATTTCCGAAATTTTTTAGAGCTTCATTTGCCTTTTTTTCGAGTTTAAACTCGCTTTCATTTACAAATGTGACTTCCACCATTACATCTAGAGAGGCAGCGCGCGAGAGGCAGCGCGAAAGCTGGCGCGCTCTCGACCAATCAGATTCATTCTAAAAATAGCATCAAACGGGGCACATGATTGTCTAAAGACCTAATGCGCGCGATTCCTTCTCTTACCTCATTTTCTCTTGATGACGAACAAATCGTCTGGACGAACAAATCGTTACCTCATTTTCTCTTGCAAACACTGATAACTCTGTGGCCCTCAAAAACTACATATAAATATATAATCTACTTTGAAAAGCTGTGTTGATATGGAAAGTAATATCGTTTGCAGCTGTTTGCTCATTAATTCTCCCAGATTGCCTCGACCCCCTACAAGCTTAATTAAGCAAGCCCAGAGGCTCCTGCAATTTGCCCAAATTGGTCTTGTAGACGAGGGATTATTCGAAAGGAAGGCTTATTTGAGCAAAGGAGCTTATTCAAAATTTGGAAATACGAAAGAAATACCGGATACATTTTGACCCTTCTTTTCACAACTATAGCCTAAAACACACTAGACATTTGAGGACTGCAGTTCAGTTTGTTACATTTTTCAGCTACGTCGCAAGTTTACATCGCCATCTTGTGCTAGTTAATGTTGGTCTCAAAACCTGAATTTAAGAAAGGGGACAGTTGCTTATTGACTGGGTAGCTGTAGACGGGGGCTTACTCGGTCATCTACGGTATATATCAGGCCTTGTCTGATCGAAGAAATCAGCCCGTCCACTTTACACGCCTCTGAAGAAATCCCATCAAAAAGTCATAACCACCATGTAAAGGGTTTTATTTGTAAATATTATAAAACATGAATAAGTATTGGTAACAATGCATGTATTTCCTACTACAAAAACACTATCAAACTAATAGCAAATAAACTAGCGAGTGTACTAGTTGGGTAGGTCGTTGTGTAAAGACATTATATGATTGAGTTGGTTTCCTTTGTTCTTCGCAGGGTTTTCCCTGGTCATTATGTATTAAAGGTCTTAATATAGATATTAGAGAAAGTCAATTTTTGCTGTTTGTCGTTTGCGGTTTGCCGCAATACTCCCCTCAACCATCTATACATGTGGACATGTCTAATACATTGTCTACCTACATGAACCCTGTTGTATCGTGTACTACGTAAAAAAATTTGGAGGAAAAAGCAAGAGACTATCTGCGTGCGTATACCAAAGACAATCGAACGGAATATTTAGAAAACACTACAAACTCCAAAAAGAAAACAAAGGAGCAAACATGAAGTAGGGCCTTCGCTTCAAGTTCCAGTGTTGCGCATGCTCATGAATGTAGTAACAGAAAGTTAACACAATATCACAAGACATCACTACCAGTTTCGCTCTCTTGGTATTATGGTCTCTTGATGATATATGTAGGAATGCTTTTGTACGGGTGGAAAAAGTGAACAAAAAGATAGAACAATGAATGTAGGTGGGCTTCATAACCATCTCATTCTATTGACTTTTCGTACACGCACCTTTTACCTCTATATACTGCTGAGTTAACTGATCAAAATTTACCAACAAAAAAATAATTTTCTCTGTACATAAAATAACGTTCATTAACTTTACAGAGAACAGAATTCAAAACCAATTATTTGATATTTCCTCTTGGTAAATTTAGTAACAATCATCAGATCGTTAACAGCCTATCGGACTATCTTTTGTGTAGAAATCTTCTCAGTCATATAACACGTCAGTTAATTACCAAGAGCCTCGGCTTTTATCCATATATATCTCGAGGGCCGTAGGCAAAAGGGCCAAAAGCTAAAGGCCTCGGTTCTCGGTAATTAACTCTTACATAAGGAATAATAATTAGCAAATAAGTTATCGCACGGCGTTGTATAATCTTAATATTCACAGTTGTTCTCAAAACCGTTGTCCATTAAACACACAGTCAAGTCGGCCTTGAAGAATTACTTGTCTGGCCACGATCGTATATGAAGGCAAATAAAGGCGTTCTTACACAGTGCAATGTTTTCTGTAGCTCGTCTTGCAATAGCGAAAGAAGGTGCACAAACCATTGTAGCGTGGAACAAACCTGGCATCGCTCAAAATCACTATGAAAAAACATTTTGCGGCGTTGCGCCGTATAACACCACTGCGATGGTTCGTACAACTTGTTCTGCGACGACAAGCTGAAGAAAAAATGGCATCGTGTAACAGAACCTCGACTTCTTCAGGGGCGGATTTAGGGGAGGGGTGCAGGGGGTGCGCACCCCTTCCTGAAACGACTTTGAGTCCTTTTATCTCAATATTTTTCCAAAATATCCTCTCGGCCATTTCTAATTTATATTATGGTGCACCCCCTCCTGAAGACGGTACACCCCCTCCTGAAGATAATCCTGGATCCGCCCCTGTAATCTAGGTAGCTTTGTTTTCTTTTCCCTTGGGACACTAAAAACAGAAGAGTTTTCCCGACTTCCAGGGACAACTCTTTTTAATTTGAAACAGCCCCATAGCCTTATACTAAAAGAACTGTCACGTGGGACGAAAGAAATCACTCTACAGTACAGTAATTGAAATTATTTGATGAACAATGATATGAAAGCAGAAGCCGAAGGAAATATATAAAGAAATAAAATGATAAAGCTTCTTTCTTGGGAGAATTTTAGTTTACCGTGAGGACATTCGAACCGTGAACACTTTTTAAAATGCACCCCTTGAGCCAATGGTTTGGAAATATGACTTATTTTGATCACTTGGTGTATTTGATAAATTATTAATTTTAGAGTGTCTGAGATAGTAGAAAGATTAGAAAATAACCTCCTTTCTAAGCACTTCAATTTACCATTATTTCTAGTTCATGTATTTCATAGTGCTACGCGGTCCACATATTCATAGAGTTTAATTTTATTATATACACATCCACTGGATATGAGCAATCGCGTGCTCTGATTGGTTCCTCCACTACTAGGATATCAGCTCATATCCCGTGAGTAGAGAAGTAAACAAAATGGCGGAGCGTTTCGCCGACGTAATTTCGCTTTTAAACTTGAAAATAATTAAAATTCTGCATTTCTCACAATCCAGTGGATGTGGATATAATAAAACAATTATTCCACTCAATCTCGTCGTACATGGCTAATAGCCGACTCGGCGCTGCTGCGCCTCGTCGGCTATGAGCTCATGTACGACTCGATTTCGTGGAATAATTGTTAAATATGAGATCCGCAGTGAGACCGATAGCGCCAATCTGACCGTGTTTTACGGGTGTGCTGTCCAGTGTTTACAAAGGTTTGTTCGATGCCTTTACAACAGATCACCTGACGAAACAAAAATACAGACAATACTTAAACCAGTTCATGTTCACAATACTTTGTAGTTGCACAAGGATACAATACAAAAAGATTTTGACAAAATCCAAAATTACAGAACGTATACTTGACCCAAATTAGATTTAGAATATTAGACAGAATAGAATGCAACTCGTGGGGTTAAAAAGTAAAATTACTCTAGAAAAAGAAGTCTTGCTGGATTAGAAAAAGGCTTACTGATAAACTTATCAATCTGCATACCTTCTACTCCTACTATGCCTCTCACGATCACGTGATCGGGATCGTCTATCACGTGATCGGGATCTTTTCTCACGTGATCTTGACCTACGTCGTCGATGTCTTCTTGATGAACTTTCTCTGTCGCTACTCGTGTAGTCTTCTTTATCTTCAAAATGATCTTTGCTTGACCGACCAAGACTAGAGTTGATCAATAAATGAAAACATCACCAAAAGCATACACACTTGATACGTTAGTTATGTTTTCTGCAATTGCCACTAGAAAAAAGTTGCTTCTAGAAGTCAAGGCCCGGTAATTCAAGCAACAAAATCGTGCAACTTGTCGCACAACAGTTGCGTTGCGAATTGCAGAGCAAATGTTGCTCGTATTACCATCCCGCGCGCAACAATTTTTCTTTGTTGCACGAAGTAGAAGCACTGTCTACTTTTTGCAACAACGAAAATTTGTTGTGCGCGGGGTGGTAATACGAGCAACATTTGCTCTGCAACTTGCAACGCAACAATGTTGCGCGACAAGTTGCACGATTTTGTTGCTCGTATTACCGTGCCTTAAACCAAAGATAAAAAATTAAATCAATGTGAAATCAACATATTCTGACATTGCACCATTCAAATAGTTAATAGATGCACCAAGTCAGTTCTACTGAGGACTGTAAACTAGACATACAGCACTGTCAAACATGAGATTGAGAGGATTCTAAAAGAATGGATCACATGTAAATGTACATCTACAATAAGAACTAACCTTCTTTCCAGCATTTTTGATTCTAGGCCTTGAAGACAACTTTGTAGATTCTGAACTAAGAACTGCATATGAAATAAAATATCAATGAAATACATAGTTAATCACATCTGGTACAATGTCCTTACAATGGGGTTTTGGTAGACATACCCTTGGGAACAATGACATACTATTCTGTCTGGACAAATGTGGCACTTAACTCCAGTTTTAGATGTATTATTGACAGTTAAAGGGGAACTGAATGCTAAATTAAACCTATTTTCTTTAAAATCTTAAGATTTAAAAACGACTTTCTGAAATACATTGAGGCAAAACGCAAGAACCTTCCGAGAATTTTTGGGTTTTTTTTTTTTTGAAGACACTTGAACCAAGAAGACTTCAAGGTTTATGTTTTTTGGGTCACTTTTTAAAAATGCATTCCTTAAGCCATTTAGGTTTCAAAGTACGACGTATTATCACTTGTTGTATTTAAACTCAATGATTCATCTTAGAGTTTTTTTAACTTCGGAAGCAGTAGAAAGGTTAGAAAATAATAACCTGAAAAAAAAGTGTTTCAAATAAATTGAACACTTCTCAGCCAATCATATGAGAAATTTTTGCAAGTGTGTTATTAACGTCATAGACTCATATTATTACTGCTGATATCTTTATGAGCACCCACAGATTTTTAGTCCAAGCCTGCAGAATCAGCATGTTTAACATTTTATTTCTCCGAACCATTTTTTACAACCCAAAATTGTTCTTGTAAGTCTAAAGATTCGAAAGAAAAGAGGTTTAATTCAGTATTCAGTTCTCTTTTAATAATAGAGACATTTCTTGTTCCCAGAAAAAAAAATGCCCCCAGGAATGAAGTCTATTGTGTAATGACAGGGAAATGAGCAATAGCGCTTCTCATGTTGACATACAGTGTTGTAATATTGCCACTGCCCTGCCGCTATGTTCAATGACTTCACACTACCATTATATGGTAGAGTAATAACTAGTCTCTTTTCGGGATTTTCGCTCTGACCAAAGATGAGGTGCCAGACACCTCGTACATGTAGCAAGACCGGTTTCGCTAACTTTAATAGCTATCTTCGTCAGTTGCTTTTTGGCTAGTGATGCTCAAGAAGTGTGAGCAGCAAGTGACTTGATGGGCTTTCGGGGCCAGCTTTCATACCTTTAGCCTTGAACCTGATTGGTTAGTTAGATACAATAAGCCTCTATCATTCATGTGCCAACCAGAGAGTGATTGGCTATTTTTTCAAAGGAACTTGTGAAATGTTATTGTGAAAATGGTTGGCACATTAGCATTACAATTTGTTTGTTAGTAAACAGTGACAAGCGCTATATCCCATACCACATGATATAGAAATGAAAAATGAAATAACTACCACTGTACCTGACAAGTTTCATCATTAGCTGATGGAGATTGTTTAATCAATGACACTGCTGTTACTAATGTTTCTATTCCACTCTCATTATCACCATTGTTAGCATCAGCCATTGCTTTCTTGATAGCACTGCTTGCCACAGCACTGTTTCTCTTGATACTTTCATTGTATTCATCTCCTGCAACAACACTCATGGTATTTAGTTTATTCATTTTCAATACAACAGCCCCTCAAAACAGACGATTAAGTTGTTATGGACCAGTTCACTGTCCATTGTCTTTTCTCACACTTAAAACAAAGTTCAAAGTTCCCAGGAAAGAAATACAACACTGAGTCTACACATGTTGCTTCCACTTCTGCTTCACTGGTTGTGAAAAGTGGGCTTTAAACGTCTAACTACTACCCTATCCCAGACTGAAATGGTAACCCTACCCCAGACCCGGGAGCTCAAAAACCATACTCTATCGGGCGGTACATACACCTATTTCAGTAAACGTTGTCAGCAAAAGCCTATGCGACTCACCCGAAAGGAAGCATTGGTAGACTTATTAAAGCTATAAAACCACACAAATATCCACACCATAATTCAACTTCAGCTTGCCATGACCTAACATATCAAAGAGTTTCATTTGCTGATTTTAAAATCAAGACCAATGCGAAAAAGAGAGGGAAATTTTGCAACTATCCATGTTCCTTTTCGATCTAGTCATGTACAATGTAGGCTTGCGACCTCTCATACGACAACCTTTTTTGAAATAGGTATACCTGTATAGCATATATAGTGGAGTACCCCCCCCCCCCCCTCCAAGGTGTTTATGTAAGTGAATCATTTCACTTAAATAATGAGTGCAACCTCACATAGTATGCAATTATAAAGTTCACCCAAATCCAAGTATATCCAATCAGAATGGACAGGCCTTGATTTTGTTAGAATTTGTTTCTATACTACTGTACCTGGTCTTCCCTGGTACTGTGGATCTGTTCTGTTAGCCATTGCATTGAAGTCAGGCTGTAATCAATAAAATAAATCACTTTATACAGATGTACCAATACCAATACAAGTTAACACTGGTTAACACCAGCAAGCTACATTTATATGTATTACTGTACAAGCACAAGGAGAACTAGGGACTATCTAGAACTTCACCCTCAACCACTGGTTTATGGGGTTACCAGTTGTTTCGCCTACGTGTCAGTTCGCCTACGTCATTTCGCCTACGGAAAAAGTCGTTTCGCCTACTGATTAATATATGTACTCTTACACGTGTAAAACTGTTCTCTATAACTAAGATAATGTAAAGGAAACATAAAAATAAGTTGAATATTCGAGAAGCCACAAATCTTTCTCTTTGACTTTCTTTTTAATTGTAGTAAATTCATTCTGAAGAGTCTTCTTATACCAGTATATAAACGAAGCCGTCTCTTCACCCAAACAAACTCGAAACGTGAAATTGACACATCGTTTACAACTCGAACGACGTTTACTTTCTTGTTGAGAATTGCAGCTTGGATTACGAAGTAAAATTACAACAAGAGATAACCCTCATTTGCTATTAATAGCTACCTTGCATGCAAGCGATTCCGTTCATCGCACCAAGTGACTGAAAAGACATTCTTGACACGCCCAACAAGTTGTTGATTTCACCGTGCCGAAAGTAATCGAACTAAAACGTTAATGTTGCTTCAAGTTGTAAATTCAAGGGTCTTGAGTTCAGGAATACTTTGTTTAATAAGTATAAACAGAGTTAATAATATAATAAACTTGGTTTCCAAGTTTCACCATGTTTCACGTCGATACATCAACTTTGACAAATTCGAACGTAATTTGAGATTATTCGCGCGAAATTAAAAGTCCTTGTAGGCGATACCGAATCAAGACTTTCGAGTAAAAGTTGAATTTATTTCGATATTTGAAGTCTATCAACAGTCAGAGTTTCTAGTTTCTGTACTATGAATCACATGGATACTTTGACTTTGACAAATTGGTATCGTAAACAAAACTTTGGCGTCTTTCTGGTCGGCTTTGAGTTCTACTGGTTTGGGTAGTTTTCCTTTTAGTAATTACTTGATTTGGCAACCAGCAGGCTTCCAAATTTTGTTTCTTCTTTCGAAAATTTCTTTCGAAGTTTTAGATTATTGTAAAGGACAGTTTAAAAAGCGAATTTTAACACAAATCATCTAAAAGGTGTCCGCTTCTACTCCGATCGGTGTAAACAAGGTGTGAAATCGGTTCCGTGAAATCTACAACATTGCTAGCAAAAACGTCTCATCCCACGATCGTGTCTAAAAATCAATTAAGTTTTGTTACTTTTAAGGTTAACTAAGCTGCTGATTGTAGAAAGACGGAATGGTTTAAAAATGGCAATTTATCGCGGTAACAAGTGTCTTTGCATGAAGTCACTGTATCCATATGATTGTTTCGGCTCGAAATTCGTGTTACTCAACTCACCGAGTTGGTTTGTACGGATTGACTTCGAAAAACGATTTCTATTAGTGAAATAGTGTTGGGCCGTTCCTTAGTAATAGAAAAATTCGGCAGTAGAAAATAGATCAAGTATTTTAAGAGAAAAAAGAACTTAATTTGGCCGAGAGCGCACGTTCGTAGTGTCCGTAATGACAACAATTGTAACCGCTTCGTCAGAAGTAAAATTCACTCCTAGAAATTCCTAGACCCTGAAGTGGTTATCTAAAACACTTACAATTACTTACAAATACTCGATTACTATGTTTGAACGTCTAAATAGCTTTACCGTGATTTTCTACGATAAAAAAAACAAAAAAAACAAAGGAAGTTGCTGTATTCCGTTCGAATTCGATTCGTGAATCAATCATCTTTTCGAATCTCAAGGCCTCAAAATGTAGTATTCCCATGAATCTATGACTTCCTATTTTTTTCTGTAAAAGAAATATCATTAAGTTCAGATTAACATGTAAGTCAACAAGTGAGGTAATTGATGAAACATTTATAAACGTCTTAGGACATATATTAATCAGTAGGCGAAACGACTTTTTCCGTAGGTGAACTGGCGTAGGCGAACTGACACGAAGGCGAAACAACTGTAATTCGTTTATGGCACTAGCTCCTAAATACTGTAGTGATTATGCCAATTATTTATCTAATACAATATCCATAGTATGACTAAAACAACACTTATAGTACTAACACTGTAAAGTATCATGCTTCACTTGACTCTTACACACAGCCATAACATGTTCATTCCTGCCACAGTTTAAAGCTAATAAACAGCTAATATCACAGCAACATGTACTTACTGGTGGTCCTTCAGGAAAAAAGGCAGGATTGACATGAGGAGCAACAGGAGGTCTTGGCAGTTGACCCATTCCACCTAACAATTAACCAGGTAATAAATAAACAAACAGCAAGAATGCTTTAACTACAGTTACAGGCTTTTACTGTGCTAGGAAATACTGTAAATAAATAGCCATTTCCCAAGATACAGTTGGGTGAATACTGTACTAGCGAAAGCCTTGTTCTCATTACACTAGATGTACAGTATATATTTTATTATTATTATGTAAAGGTAAAGCACTATATTTAATGTTCCTTCCAGGAAGCCGATGGTGCATTCATTCCTTCATTCAACCCCCCTCTCTCCATCAGTGCTTTGTTTTACAGGTATTTCAAGCTACTTCAAGCTACACAGACAGGAAAGAAGTTGAAAAAAGGATGTGAGGTCACTGAAGATTGAACTTGGGACCTCTCGCACCAAAAGCTGCACACTAACCAACTGTGCTGTCCTTGCTCCTAGTAAATTACAAGGATTACAATGTAAATTACAATTGTTTAATCAACAACTAAAGCTGCTTTATTGGCACTGGAACTGAGGCTTTGGCTAGTACCGGACTCACTTGAATGTATCTTGGGAAATGGCAAACGGTCTATTCTGTTGTGGTACACAATTCCTACATAAACAAGGCTGCTAAAACAACTTCAAGGGAAAATGTGATTAAATCCCTTAGATAGAAAAGAAGGAAAAAAGAAGAGTGAATCCTATAGAATGGATGACAAATAGGATAACAGATAGGATGACAAATGGCAAGAATAGAATGAAGTGGAAGTTGAATGAAAGATGCAGTGCTAGAAGAGAAATCCCACTGAAAAAAAAAATTATCAGACCCCAGTGGGGTTTGAACCCATAACCCCTGGATTTGTACACCAATGATCTACCTACAGTTGGGGTACATAGATGTTGGGATGCAATGTTAGAATGTAGGAAAGAATGTAATGAAAGACTGCATAGCACTGACATTGGATAAAGTGGAAGTTTTTCTTCCTCTGCTTTGTTAGGGCAATAGACCATAGGGTCACCATTTGGAAAGTTTCCTTGGCGGGAATTTTTGTTCTAGCACTGTATCTTTCATTCAACTTCCACAAAGCAGAGAAAATAGGAAGAAAGCAAGGAAGAGAGGAAGCAAGGAAAAGAGGAAGCAATGAAGCAAGGAAGGAAGCAATGTAGCAAGGAAGGAAGGAAGGAAGGAAGGAAGGGAGGAAGGGAGGGAGGGAGGGATGAAGGGAGGGAGGGAAGGGAGGGAGGGAGGGAGGGAGAGAGGGAGGGAGGGAGGGAGGGGAAATAGAGAGAAGGAGAAATTTAGGTGCAATGTAGGGAAAAGAAGAATTTCATCTCACCCATCCTTGAAAAGTAAGGATCACTACCCATTTCTGCTCCAGGCATACCAGGTGGCTAGGAATGAAAAATAATTCATTGCTTGTTTATAAATCAAATCTGAAAGCAATAATTTGTTGGGCATTTATTTACCATGTGTTGAGGCATTGGTCCTGGTGGTTTGTCCATACCAATTCCTTGATTGGGAAAATGCCCCATGTTGGGATTCATTCCAAATGGTGGTGGTTGCTGACCAGGGAAAGGTGGTATCATACCATGGGGTGGTCTTGGGCCACCCATTTGACCTGGCATTCCTAAAACAAAATTATTACTGGCTTAGGGCTGGTTTTCATGAGTGGAACGACGGAAGCAGAAGCAACATACACAGACTCAGTGTTGCATTTCTCACCTTAGGTGTCAAAACAAGACAATGAACAGTGCATACTGAGTCTGTGTATGATCCTACCACTTCTGCTTCCGTCACTCATGACAACTAGCCCTTGGAGGATACAATGATGAAACACAAACACAAGGATACTGTTGAATCACTTGGTTTTCACTCATAAAAGAACCACCTCTGGGAGGAGAACTGGGAAGAGGAGTACAAGAATTTGCAGGAGAAGTTATTGTGCAATGTCTACATTATTTTGCTTGATGCTCATTAGTCCATCTAAATCAATCAATCAGAGAAACATCCTTCCAAACACTACTTATTTATAGTACTCACCCATCCATGGGCCTCTTGGACCCATCTCTCCATGGTCACCATCAAAACCTCTACCCATTCCTGGTCGAATTCCACCACGCCCTCTGTATCCCCCTCTGTTATAACCAAAGTAGCCTCTCCCTCTGTCTGCACCATGGTAACCAGTTGCTTGTCCATCAGCACCATATGGTGGTCCCTGGTAGTTAGAGCCAGCTGTAGCAACAATACATATCAACATCCACATATTGTTCAAATGTTAAACCTGTGAGAGGGTTGGTAGGGCAAGATACTTTTTGTCCAAATATGTCAAAACCCAACACCTCACCCTTAGGACAATAACACCAGTCAATTTGAGGTAAAACTTGCCACATTCGAACAACTCTTATAACATTAAATAACATGACAGCTACAAATTGGTGCCAACATTTCAATATTATTGCTGTTCATTACTCGTGCCCAGGCCTTTGACCGACTGTGAATGCAAGCCAGGAACTTTAGGAATGCAAGATGGCCGACTACAAAGAAAATAGCTTTCAGAGACAGGCTTTTCCTGCAGTAGAACAATGTAATTTGGAGCTTTTAACTCGAGATATACCTATATACTTATAAGAGCTTCAGAATGGGCTGTTATTTTGAGCTTCATCTCCAATACTTTGACCAAATATCGAACTCTAAATGGAGTACTAGAAAGGAGGCCCTCGCGTTAAAGACTATTAATTTTCCTATGAGCTGGGAATCTACGAATTTTTCATCCTACATGTTGCTAAACAAACATACATAGAAGCAAGTCAATTATATTCCACATTCAAGCATTCAAGAGATCTTGAGAGGATTTTGTACTGCATTTTAAGACCAGACCATTGCATGGAACGGCTAGGTTCAATTGACCTTGTTGGTCATGTAACGCCTTAAAACAGCCGAAACATGAACGAAAAAATACACGATTTGTTATTGTGTCAAAAACGCCGTTGTAGAAGTCTTTACAGCAAACATTTGAGATACATAGTGAAATAAAAAGTTGAATAAACTGGTATATTCACAGGAAATATTTTTGCATGTCGGAGATATATTTTATATATTTTCATGGAACCAAGGCTCTATTTGACCTGATGCGTTTGGTCACATAATGGATAAAACATCTGAAACATGAACGAAAAAATACACGATTTGTTATTGTGTCAAAAACGTCATTGTAGAAGTCTTAACAGCAAACAATTGAGATATATAGTGAAATAAAAAGATGAATAAACTGGTATATTTTTGCATTTTGGAGAGTACCCATGCATGATAATAGAAGGACAAAGGCAAACACTAATAGCTGCTGACAGAGAAATTGACTAATCAGATATTCTTTAAAAAGGTCAAAAAAGGTCTTTATTATGTTACGGTTAAGTGAAGAATGCGTGAAACGGCTCGGGGAAGAGTACGAACGGGGCCAGTCATTGAAGCCTCTCCTAAAAGGGGCTCCCAGGGCACGAGTGAACGCACGTGTGCGTCTAGTTTCTCTTGTCATCCAAATGAATTCAGATGAGGCATGCTACAGTGTGCTATACTTTAACTGTATCATAACCAGAACCATAAATCTCAATTGGGTGTATCATCTATACCACACTATACACTATACTGTGAGTTCCCACATGAGAAATACTTCCCACACAACTGAAGAACATTTCTACCTTTAGAACGGGACTGAGCTTCAAATTCATGCAGATGCTGCTTGGTGGCTGGAGTGACAACAATTTTCTGGTCATGAAGTTCACTATTAAGTAAAACAGCATATATATTACTTCACTTGATGACAGATATTTACTGCCTAAATCTAATCTTGTGCATGATTGTGTAAAGTGATTTCCAAGTCCAATACTTTTATACTCACATTTTTGGCAAATGTTCTGTAACAAGCTGTACTGACTTATCTGATCCAAGTTCTATCAGTGCAAACCTGAAACAAAACTGTATCTTCAGCTTCTAGTGGGGTAAGAATACAACAAACTGTGTGTGTGTTTAAATATAGACTTCATACCTTGGGTAGGTCATACTGTACAGCAATCGTAGAATGATGGACACAATGATATCGTCAATCTAAACTACCCCAGTATTGACCCTGCCTACAATAATTATCTACCTGTACACCATCCTATATTAATTACAATGTGTAGTTTGGGTTACCTAACCAGAACCTTTACCAGAACACAAAACAAAGAAGGAAAAAGGGACTATTTAAGAAGGAAGGAGGGAAGAAAAAAAAAAGAGAAGAGAAGATGAGAAAAAGAAAGGGGGAAAAGAAGGGAGAACAGGAGGAAGAAGAGGAAATAGTAAAGTATCAGGAAGACAACAATCATCTAACACATTGTACAAACCAAGGACTTTGCTTTGTTTTTCAATTAAAATTAACATCTCATGTTTAATACAAAGTTTAGAGTGAAAAAATCACTACATGTTATATATACATCCCAGGCTACATGTTTTGAATTTACAGCTTTTACATGTCTTTACAATACATAAATACATGATAGTCATGTAGTAAATATATTAAAGAACATAACTAAATATTGTTATGCCTTAATACATTGTTTGTACATGTATAATTACATTTGTTATTCCCCCATTCAAAACATGGCTTTATCCAATCAACTTTACAACTGGACTAAGCATTTTGTACAATTTGTATCTACATATTTATAGCTCTTTTACTAATTGTTTTCTTTACAAAGTTAAGGTTGTACAAGAGTGATATTAACATGGTAAATAATGACATTCTTTTATAGAAAAGAAAGTATCAAAACACTTGTTTCTTTAGAATCCATTTGCCAGGTGACAATGAAGGATGCTTTAGTCTGTGGTATGTTAATAGTATATCAGTACTAGTATTTTGAAAACAAACCTCTACACTACATGTCAACAATACTCCTATCTCTACTCACCCTTTAGATTGACCATTATTTCTGTTTTCAAAAAACTTGATGTTAACAAGGTCAGTGACACCACATTCTTGTAGAGCTTCTGTTAATTCTTGATCTGTTGTCCACTATTTGATATCAAACAACTATTAATCATTTAGGGTTTGTATATGCTTATTCATACTAGTTAATCTATTCATAATGACTTATGGTACAGTTTGCTATTGTACATAGTATGTTACATGGTGTCAGAATGGAGTGACTTAAAAGCATCAAACCTCTCAGCCTCATGCCCAAACTTAAAGAAACACTTGATGTAGTTAGCAAAGTTGGAAAACCAACAGATTGGGTCAACAGCCTTGTGATTGTAGAAAAAAGATGGCCCACTCAGAATCTGTTTGGCTCCAAAGGATTTAAATATAGCAATGGCGCGTTCCAGCATTTCCTGATGCGCGCAGGGGTTTGTGGGAAGTATGGTATCATCTTTCAAAATGGCGGACGATGTAAACAAAAGTGTTGCAATTCCCTACATTTAATCGCTGTATATATCTATATGTAAATGTAGCAAAGAAGCAAATTTAACAATCAAAAAAGATAAATACAATATCAGAGAAGAATGTGGACAAAAAACTTTGAACATTTTCCGCGTTTTACCTACGATCATCTCGAAAAGCACGTAATACTCAACACGAGTGTGGACGATGAACCAAAAGGAGCAGCAAGACATAAAAAGCTGGGATATCAACTTTTCAAGGCCGGATATGTTCGTGGAGTTCTTGTCAAGCCTGATGTAAAGATGGGGGATCAGAAGTACTTTATTGTCCGTGCAAGAGTTAATGCACAGATGAAGCAAAAAGAGTACACTGTTTATGTACATTTGAAAGGGGAATCGGGGAATGTCGCGTATGCGAACTGTGAATGCCCTGCAGGTAAGGGAGGGTGCTGCAAACACGTTGTAGCGCTTTTATTTCAAATTCTAGATTACAAGGAACTAGAACTAACAGAAATTCCAGATGAACTGTTGTGTACTGAAAAACTACAACAGTGGAACGTACCTGCAACAAAGCCAAATGAATTCAAAGAAGCAATGCTTTTTGAAGACTTGTTGTTCGAGAGGGCAGACTATCAAAAAGATAACACGGGTCGTAAACGACCACTCATTAAGGGAAAAAGAGATGACTACAGTGCAGTGCCATTTTTTGCTGAAAAAGTTATTAAGCAAGACATTGAACGTCTTCGTGACTCTTTGGATAAAACTGAGTCTGCATGCCCTCTTATTGAAGTGCTTAATGACAATAACTGTGAACCTTTCGATTATGAGCGATTTCATGATAGCTTACCATCTAAAGTTAAACTTGCTTCACGTAAGCAAACTTTGAATCATCTGAACACACAAAGTATAAGGGATAATATCCTTAAAAATCTCACAATGGATCCAGATTTCAGCCTTGTACCTCAGGAGCAGAAATATATTAATCATATAGCAAATAATTTAGCAGTTGACTTGAAGGGATGCAAAGAAATTGAAAGAAACACCAGGGGACAAGCTGATTGTCCAGAATGGTATTGCCACAGGAAAAAGAGACTTACTGCCTCCAACTTTGGGCTTGTGATGAAAAGAAGGGAGTCCATTTTTCCTAAATCCATTTTGGACAAAATCCTAAATGCTTCCCATTCCTGTACAATATCAGGGAGTTGCAAATGGGGTAAAGACAATGAAGAAGCCGCACTTTTAAGTTATTTTATGTTTAAAAAAGCTGCAAATGTTGAGGTGCAAGTTTGTAGATCAGTTGGCTTAGTAGTGAATCCCAAATGGCCATGGTTGGGTGCCAGTCCTGATGCACTACTTTGTGATTCCTTGGAACCATCCTGCTATGGTGCAGTGGAAATCAAATGCCCATCTTCAAAGATAAATCTTACAGTAATTGAGGCATGTGAAGAATCAAATTTCTATCTTGAGTATAAAGAGGGCAAAGCTAGTCTGAAAAGAGATCACATATATTTTTATCAACTACTAGGGGTTATGGCAATTTGTCAACTGAGCTGGATAGATTTTGTCGTCTATACAGTGAAAGATCTCCATGTGGAAAGAATTTACTTTGATGTCCTGAAATGGGAAAACAATATGCTACCAAAACTTACAGATTTCTATTTCAAGTTTCTGGTATGAACATATAACAGTTTCAATGCAATCACAACATTTTTCACAGCATTGCTACCTTGCTTTGGCTAATTGAGAAATTAGGAACCATATAAAGCCAAGTATGGTAATAATACAGCATTGTTGATTCAGTACTCATGTATAAATAATGATAAATTACAAATGATAATTACAAAATATGTCATGGTGAGGTTTTAATGAACCTGTAAAACAAGTTTTATTACTTAAACCTTAATTGCATGTATTAGGGTGATGTAACAATAAATTGTTTCACAAGTTCATGTAAACCACTCTATCCATTTGTATCAAATACATTCAATATTTGAATGGATATTTTTCAAAATACAAAACTTTGAGTATGTAAATCTCAAAAAATCTATAAACAATATTTCAATTAAAATTTTGTAATAGGTAAACTTAAATATTGTCTCCTTAATTTATTTTTGAGATTCATCAGTTTTTATACAAATATATTAAGCAATTTGCTTCTATGAATATAAGCATACCAGTTTGAATTGGCCATGGCATACTGGTTTAGACAGTATTTTGGAGATATAATTCTGTTTATTCATGAATTATATCTGTCCTATCTTAAATATATATAATCCAATTACTTTGTAATTTTGTAATTTAACTGAATTATTAATATATACAATTTCATTTTGTCATAACTTTTTTCCAGTTTCACAGTGTGAAGCACAAAACTTTGACTACTGGCCATTAATGTATTTGTATACTTTCTGTCTTGCCATATCCTCCAATCAGCACTTGGGTAAGAGACAAGATAGAGAATCCTCTGATGCTGATTGAATACATATTTACCAACCTTTTTTTCCTCCTGCTAAAATACACAAGATATAGGCAGAAGTAGACAAATAATATATAGTAATTACTAAATTTAATTTATATAATGGAAAGTATGCAAATACATTATAGCCAGTCATGCTTTGGGGCTTAATGGAAAAAAATATAAGAATTTGAAGGTACAAATAAATTATTGTATTGTATTGGCTTTGTAATGGCTGGAGCCAGACTAATTGTATTGGCTTTGTAATGGCTGGAGCCAGACTAGCTAGCTAGAATTCTATAAGTTGTTTGAAGATGATTAATTGAATTGTTGTATCAATCAGACTTATCAGACAAAACAAGTGGCTTGGAAAATAAAGTTAGGTAACTACATATCATCCATATTTTATTTGCATCTGCTGCCATACTTATTGGAATGGTTTGCTGCAAAATTCTAAAATTTTTGATCTTTTCTATGGCTCTCTCGACATGTATTCTCTCCCTGGCAATTCTTCTGGTCTTGACTTCATCTTCAACACAAAACTGACTCTTGTCATTTAGAAATGGGGGTATATTCAGGGTGACTCCAGCTGGAAGACAGTCATCAATGTTAAAGCCTTTGTCCGCCATGATCTGATCTCCCTTTTCAAGTAAGGTAAGTATACCACAGTCCTTAGTAAGTTCTTTGTCAGAGGTCCTTCCAGCATAAAGCTCTGATACAAATGATAGTGCACCAGAAGGTGAAATACCAATAAGTCCTTTGGCTGTATTGTGATGTTTATAAGATGAAAACGTGATGCTTTGGCTCACTGGTGCAGATGGCATCTCTATAAAAATCTCAGTGCAGTCAATGATTATCCTTGTTTGAGGATAATGTTCTTTGAAACTCTTTGGCATTGTACTGTCAATGCATTCTCTAGAGGGCCAAATCGGGATGGATCTTAATCTTCGATAAAGAAAATCTAGCCATGTGATCCATATATTACTAACCTGTGAAACTGATATGTTATACCTCAAAGCTAGATCTTTCTCTAATAAACCACATCTTAATCTTGAAAGAACAAGAAACAGTTCGTCTTCAGGACAAAGTGATCTTTTAGGACCCCGTTTTTGTTGATCTTCTGATTCAATACGAACACCTCTAGATCCTCTGTAAGTTAATTTGTTGCAGGCTGGACTGAGAAATTCAAAAAATGCTTTGAATTTTGCATAGCTTTGAAAACCTGTATAGAATTCAATATCAGCATCAAAAGTTTTAAATCGGTCAACAGAGAATTTAGTGCTTGTTAGTTCTTGCTTTAGTTCTTTCACGTCATGTTCATATTTGAATTTTAAAGTTAACAGTTCTTGTTCAAGTCTATGTATTTCAGATTGAAGAAAGTCATCTTTTTGATTTGTCTTGGAGGAGGTGTTTTCCTGCAAATTCTCGTTATTCGTATCTTCCTTCAAATCTGCTAGCAGAGTTCGTTCACGGCACTTATATGTCTGTCGAGGTTTCGTTGGAGTCGGTTTCAAAAGTTTTGGTGTTATTGTTGGCACATTGTTGAGATACGTCTTTGTACCTCCGGGAAAATGGTCAGAGCAAACACGATGATGTTCGTTTGGTACAAAATCTTTACGTCCTACCCAATGGATCCAAATTTTCCTTAACTTCTCGTCCTTTGGGAACTTATGAAAAGAAACGTTCTTACTTTTTCTCGTACTATTTTGACATCCAGGTACGCAACAAGCGGTTCCTCCACCTCGATATTTCTTGATTTGAATGGTCGATTCAGAGGAAGAATCCATTGAACAAGGATTTAAAATTTCTGTGGAGGTCTCTAGGGTAGCTTCTATATCCATTTAGATTACAAATAGAAAAGGGAACTGAACTTTTTGTAGCGATTAAATGTAGGGAATTGCAACACTTTTGTTTACATTGTCCGCCATTTTGAAAGATGATACCATACTTCCCACAACCCCCTGCGCGCATCGGGAAATGCTGGAACGCGCCATTAAGAGAGAATACTACAGTGCACTAAACAATTGAAACAATACCTTTTACACAACATCTGTATTTTTAGAGAACCACAAAAGGTTCATGGCTTATATCTAGATTCCCAATGATGTGGAATTATTTATTGCCTCTGAAAAGCACAGGATTGTGAGCACTGTTTACCAGTGTTGCTGGAGTGGTTCGAAATGATTAGAATTTCAAAGCCAAGCATCTCTCGCTTATTTATCATATATGTTGGCAAAATTGAAGTATAAATAGTTGTTCGACTGCCAAGTGAGAAAAGTAAGTCAGGTTTTTGGCATAATAATTAGTTCAGTATTAAGAAAGGGACATAGATGCCATACTTTTAGAAAAGAAAAAATAATTTGTGAATCTTAGAGAATAATAATCGTGGGCTCCCTTTGCACCCTTAACCTAACCACAATTATTATTCTCTAAATCTTCCCACTGATTTGCACCGGAAATAAATTGTTATAATTGACATTCTTTAAAAAATATGCATATCACATCATCACAATTTGATTGGTTGATAGAAAACAATGCAGAAAGTAATGTTTGAATCTGAGAAGATGTTAGTGGGGCAGTGAAGGGAACTGGAAGCACCACACAACATTGGCACAGGAGACTTATACAAACCTTGCACTTTGTTCTTCCTCTAACCCCATTCCCCTCCTTGGTGTGTGGATAGTTTATAGAATAATCCAATGCAGGATTTATACACATAAGTCACAAATACATATTACATGTATGTTAGCTCTCTATCATTTTACTTAACAGTTTTGAAGTTATTTTCCATTCAAGAAGTAATTAAAGCATCCTAACTTGGAAATTGCTACCATTCTGTGAAATTCTCTATTTCACTAAAATTACCTGCTTCAAATGTTAACCATTACTTGCCTCCTAAGTTTCACTGTCATAATGAGACAAGTAACTTACCCATGTCAAATTGCCAACATAAAGAGGTTTTCCTCGCTGACGTTCATATTGACTTTGTGCAGCTTGTGAGGCAGCAGACTTTGGGTGAACAGTAGTGTAGGACTTGTATTCATAACCTACTGAAGATTGTACAGTTGCATCTTATAATTTATAGTGTTTGACTTGTTAGTACCATTTATACTGTACAAGTGAAAGACCTATCTTATTTATAATAGCATTTAAATATATCCATATAAACGGCTCTCCCCAGGTTGAGCTTCTTGTCAAGATCTTGTAAGATCTTGTAAGATGTTAAGATCTTGACAAGCTGTTATCTTGCCAAGATCTTATCAAGATCTTGCCAAGATCATAGCAAGATCTTGTCAAAAGTGTGCCAAGATCTTGCCATGATTACCTTACCGCTGGTCAGTCAGCCTGCACCTTCACTGTCTTGAGAGCCGCCATGTTTGTCAAATACGAACTTCAAACGTGGGTCAGAACAAAAGATGAGATATCTCATATTTTTCTGTCAAAAGTTGTTAATGGCACCAAAGTTTTCAAGTCTCTCAATCGCTATGCATTTTTTATAGCAAACAGGATGCATTTTTGCACAAAATATCGCTGGATCGAAGCTTTAGATGTACAGTAGCAATCGTGACCAGTTATTAAATCTATTTGTTTGCAAAAAACCCTATCACATTGCTATAAAGGTTATTTTTGAGTGGAATCCTCCTTTTTATCTTGTAACATCTTGTCAACTTTCTTTGAAGATTCTGCAAAAAATAGTCCAAGGTCTCCCAAGATTATGTCAAGACTATTTGAAATCTTGTCAAGATCTAAAGTCTTGGTAAGATCTTGCCAAGACAATTTCCTAAGATCTTGATAAGATCTTGAGAAAATCTTGTCAAGATCTTGACAAGATTATAACAAGATCTTGTCAAGGTTATGACAAGATCTTACCAAGATTATGTGCCAAGATCTTGCCAAGATCTTTGCAAGATGTTGATAAGATCTTGCCATGGCAATCTTTTAAGATCTTGGCAGAGTATTGCTAAGATCTTGTCAAGATCTTGCCAGGATCTTTGCAAGATCTTGATAAGATCTTGCCAAGGCAATCTAAGATCTTGGCAGAGTATTGCTAAGATCTTGCCAGGATCTTGCCAAGATAATGGTAAGTCCTTGGCAAGATTATAACAAGATCTTACCAAGATTACATGCCAAGATCTTGCCAAGATAGTATCTTGCCATGATCTTGTAAGATCTTGCCATGATCCTGTAAGATCTTGCCATGATCTTGTAAGATCTTAGCATGATCTCACAAGATCTTGACAAGACAGTATCTTGCCATGATCTTGTAAGATCCTGCCATGATCTTGTAAGATCTTGGCATGATCTTACAAGGTCTTGACAAGACAGTATCTTGCCATGATCTTGCAAGATCTTAGCATGATCTTATAAGATCTTGCCATGATCTTGCAAGATCTTGCCATGATCTTGCAAGATCTTGTCATGATTTTATAAGGCCTGATCTTAAGTCATTGATATTTCCAAGATCTTGTAAGATACTAACCAAGATCTTGTAAGATCCCCCAAGATCTTGTAAGATCCCCCAAGATCTTGGTGCAAGATCTTGCAAGATCTTATCAAGATCTTGGCATGATCTTGGCAAGATCTTGGCATGATCTTGGCAAGATCTTGGCATGATCTTGGCAAGATCTTGGCATGATCTTGGCAGGATTCTCAACCTGGGTCTAGTCAACAAAATGAGTTATTCTTACATTTCACTTATATAGGGGGTCATATGCCTCATCTGAGTTGCATCTAAGATATTATGTATCTAATTTTTGCTTCAAATACTCCAAAAAAATCCTTGATTATTTTTTGTCATTTCTCCTGTGTAAAAAGTTTGTAAGCTATGTGCAGTAAAGCCAAAACGTTTTTCTGACTATTGCAGTAGCCACAAGGCTAACTGCATAACACAATTGCAGTTAAATCTGGCACAAAGTAGTTGCATATAGACAAACACAATCACAGATACAGAAAAAGCAATTGCATTTGGATTTACCCTACAAGGTCAAAAAGAGTGACTAACAGTTGCTGTGAATAACAAATGCCGAGCAATGTAAAATTTTAATTGTCAAGAGAGGAAAATTGTCACTTATTGGAAGACTATATTTTTGTGTGCTAAATAGATGTTACCAAAGCAGAGTCCAATATGTAAGCTGGAACCTCTACAAGTTGCTATACAAGTGTTTGTGTGAATCTGTTCACACAGTGATCTTGGAACTTGACGCTTGTGAAATGAATTAAATAAATAAATAGTGATGTTGCATTCAAGCATCAAGACAGTAGTCTAACAACATTGCTAAATCAATAAAAACACTTTAAAGATCACATGAAAGGTTTCCATTTGGAGTTCAAAATTTTGCCAACCATCTAAAAGTGTAGACTGAGATTGTGATTGGTGATCACTGTGTCAAAAATGTTGGTTCTGCAATATTATTGTAGTCAAGTGCTATTGCTGTTAAAGGCAATTGCAGCAAAACACATTGCATTTGACTGCAATTGCAGTTGTAAAGACCAAATGCTGTTGCTGCTGTCCCCAATGCAATTAAAGAAAAGTAATTCCAACTACGGTATCGAAATTACACTGTGTTGTGGGTAAACTTTTGGGCTGTACTTTAAGCTGTGTTTCCTTTCTTAGTAATTTGGAAGTTCAATTTACATGTAGCACCTCTTTTTGATATAAGGAGGATAGGATCAATTGTGACCTCTCAGTGGAACATGAATTATTCCATAGAGAAATCTGACATACACTCATTGGTTACGAGTTAATTTCTAACCTTGAGTTTGTTCAACAGGCACTGCAAGTTCCCCAGAATACTGAAAGACAAAAATAAAATTAGAATTTTTTTCTGAGTTTCCTATCAAGCTGATTACGTTCAATGCCTGTTGAACCTGTGCACTGGATGTGATATCTTCTTTTTTGGTTGCATCCTTAGGAGTACAAACAAGTTGCTTTAGCATGTTGAAGGGCTTGAAGTAGGATTCAACTTGAACTCCATGGCTTTTGAAAACCCATAATCCTCTGACAAAGAGAAGTGCTATACGTGCTTTGCCTGTACAAGGACGAAATGTTGGGTTTGATCTTCCTGTTGCCCTTTGCTTTATGCATCAACAGGCATTGACTGTGATTCTACCTACACTTGAGAGACTGAACACTCCCTCAAGACCAGACTGGCTGAACTCTTCCATCCCAGCACCAAAACACCAGAAGTTTCCAAATATCTATTCAGGGATTGTCCAGATCAATTAATGGACAAAGGCATGGTCAAAGTACTGGATAGAGACCCAGTTGGTACAAACTGGGGGTTTGTGAAGCAATCCACATAAAGATCAACAACCCAGACATGAACAGGGATGGAGGCAGAATAAATTTTCCACGCATCTGGGACCACCTTCTGCAGTCATGTTGTCTCGTGGTACTTAAACCTCCACATCATGCTAAGTTTACAACTCCATCCAAAACTTTCCTATTGGCAAACTTGTATTTTGTTCTTTTGAAAACAACAAAATTCTACATTTCCCTGCTATACCTTAGTAGTATTTTTGTACTATTGACATGTTCAAATGATGAAGTTTCTAGTGCTTTGTTCTTGTTAAGAAAATTTGTGATAAGAGTTGAAACTTAACATGATCCTAATTTCCTTGTCTTACTCACACTGACAATGCCTTGAAGGGCTTCATCTTCTGCTTGTTGTTCAGCAGCAGATGTTGTCAGTACATCGTCATAAAGATCAACTGGTCCTCCATCACCCTGCTAAAATACAACAATAAATTATTCCTACATTTCAGTGTTTTTGAAAGATTGAAAGCTAATTGATTCTAAAAAGGGCTAAACCCTACCTTTAGCTTTGTACAACAGTTAAGCTTATTCTTCAGCTGAATAGTTTTTGTTCCCCAATGCTTGGACGTGATAAAAATCTCTCAGGCTCATAACATGGTATATGAGATCAGAGATCAAGCCCCAAATTATGGCCAGGATCAGGGATCAGAGGCCAGGGCTCAGGGATCAAATGGGTGGGATTGAGGATCAGGGACATTGGGTCAGGATCAGGGATCAGCTCAGTTTTTGCACCAACGATCAGGGATCAAAAAATTCTAAAAATATGGGCTCAGGGATCAAAATTTCCGTTAAAACGCGGGATCAGTGAGACGAAAATATACCATGTTACGAGCCTGATCTCTTGTAAGTTTGACTTATTGTCCACCTTTCAACAGACATTGAAATCGCGCTTACCTGTCCAGTGATATCATGGTCTATCTCATCTCCTACTTCAGCATATAAATCTATATCTACACCACTATCTGTTGCCATCGAAGCACGTCTAAGTTGATCTTTAATGTCAGCAACGTCAAGAAAATCCAACAAGCCAAACAGTACACGTGCAAAACAAAATGGCGCTCGATGACAAGAACACGGTTACTGATGACTTCTGGGTAAACTCTGCCCCAGATTCCTTGGAGCCGCGGTGAACCGCGGTGTGGTAAATATTTGGGAGAATGGGTAGGAGTATTCCGATTGGTCGTGGCTAGACGAAGGCTAGACGGGTAACGACTCCAAGTAAGGGAAAAAAATTCGAGCAAGCCTTGAACGAAGAAAAAAAGATCGTGCACAGCAAAAGTACCAATAAAAAAAAAATTCGTGCAATCAGCTTAATATTGTTAAATTTTATATAGAGAAGTAAACGACCAAAACATGAATAAATCCTAAAGGCAAAAGTACCCCTCGGGTCTTTCAGTCACCTTCAAAAAGTTGCGAACAAATGGTAAAAGATTTTTGTCAAGCGGCTCGCGCTTCGCGCTCGTAACACCCAGACATGTATAATTTTAAAACATCACTAGCTACAAATCTTTTAGCGAGCGGCTCGCGCCTTGAGCTCGCATAAACTAAAATCATTACATTCCGAATTGCATCTAACTACAAAGCATCCATTGCACACTTTTACTCACTGCAAGAGCTTTTCCTAGCAATTTCCTCGTACTGAAAGATACATGTATATACATACAGGCGCACTCAAAATAGGTAACTATTTAAGGAATATAAAATTTGTAAATGAATCATAAAGCAACAAAAACACCCTTCTGGGCACCCTTTGGTTTGGTCGTTCAGCTGCGCCCCCAAAAGAATTTGCCCTGCTACGGCCCTGTTCTTGGCCCATAAACTCATCCCTCCATTTCTTCAAAGCTAACAAAAAGCATAAGTCTTTGGTTAATTTCATGTGGAACTTTACCATATAATTAAAGGAACACCTTAATGTTTAAGCGTATTTTCAGAACGATATCTAATATAAAAAACATTAAATGGAACTTAAGGTGTACATTTGTGCTGCTTTCACTGTAAAAATCGAAATGTCTAAAAAAAATCTAAAAAATCAAAAATTTGTAAAAAATTAAACTCTCAAAAAAAAAATCCTGCAAGCAAATCATGCGGGAAAAAAATTCCTGCACCGCCACAAAGGACAAAAACAAATTCGTGCACAGCAAAAATTGACCCCCCCCCCCATCAAAAATCTAATGGTCCGTCCCTAAGGTCGACGACTTCTAATGTCCTGATAGTCCGTCGCGTAGTGTCCTGGCGAAGTATACTTAGTAAGGACAACGTGTATTGTCCTGAGCTTACTTAGTAAGGACAACTTCTATTGTCCCGAGCTTTTGTGATGGTGCGCAATACAATACGTGTACCTAAAGTAGATGTCGCGATTGTAGTTAGTGTAGCGCCTGTAGTAAGTGTAGTATCTGTAGAAGGGGTTGTACTAGTAGTAGCCGGTAGTAGGAGTAGGTGTAGTGGTTGTAGTTGGTGTAGCATCCGTTGGTAGGTGTAGTATCTGTAGTAAATGTAGTATCTGTTGTACCTGTGGTACCTGTAGTAGCCCTAGTACAGTAGTTTTCATAGTAGGCAGTGTACACGTAGCAGGTGTAGTACTTGTAGTAGGTGTAGTTTCTGTAGTTCGTGTAGTACTTGTAGTATCTGTAATACGTGTAGTACCTGTAGCACCTGTAGTAGGAAGGCTGTGTACTTGTAGTAAGTGTAGTATTTGTAGTTGGTGTAGCACACATGGTATAAGCGTAGTAGCAGTAGTATCTGTATCTGTAGTACCTATAGTTAATGTAGTACCAGTAGTAATAGTCAGACATTACAGGATCCTGGAACACCGATAAGCAAAGACCCCACGATGGGGACCTGTATAGCAACTCTTCTTAATTATCTTTGTAAGTTGAATTCTTTCATTAGAAAGACTCGATTCATTCAGGTTCCACTATAGGAGACGGAGACTCTGCGCGCGCCATTATAAAAACCATAATGTGTGCCCCCTCCACATATGGGCTATTTTTACGTCTCTCCTTCAGTTACTTCGAGAGCGAAGACTTTGCTTAATGTATAAAATCATTAACAAGCTTAGCGCTGTTCCTTTTGATCAATATTTATCTTGTAATTTCACTAAAATTAGGAGTAATGATGATTTAAAGCTTAATGTATTCTCCTATTACTGATTGCTACAAGTATTCTTTTTTTCCACGTACACCATTGCTAGCTGCGTGGAATGATCTTTCAGGTGTGACCGTTAGTTCTATACATCTTTTGCAGTTTTTAAGAAAAACCTTCAACAATTAAGAAATCATGTAATTCATTTTAATTCAGTAGTACCGCCTTGGTGTAATGTGAACAACTTTTCCAAGTAAAAAACAGAAACAGAAACGACTTTCACGTACATGAAGCTCACGATCGAAAAGCAGTCCACATCACTTGACGCGCTCTGTTGCCTCAGGCTAGTTTCCTGACTAAACACAAAATCACTATAAGTAAATGTGACTTTTTGAACTGCCGAATAATTTCTTCGTTTTGCATTGTTTTTTGTTGTTTTTATTTCAGTTGAATGATGTTGCGTCAGGAGGCGCTACCGTGTTTGAATAGCAGGATTGACTATACGACCATCAAAGATTTGTTAAGACTTTTATTTCACGCAGAAGTGTTTTTGGTGTTGTTGTTTTGTCTTTTGTTTAATTTTGCTTTGCTTTGCTTTTGTTAGAAACAAATCGCACCATGTACTGGGACTGGGTCATAATTGAATTCAAATTGATCATTTTTCAGGGCGATGCGGCATTTTGGTTCAACCTAAAGGCGGTGTTACAAGAGACGATTTTTAACGACGATTTTCAGCGCAACGGCGTTGCGTTAAAAATCTTTCTCGTGTAACATGACACTTGGGACGATTTTCCTTGCAATTTTCGCTTCGGCAACGCGTTGCGAGTTTTTGAATCCAAGTCAGAAACTCGCAACGCAAAATATTGCAAGTTGTTGCAACGTTGCGCGGAAAATCGTCGTTAAAAATCCTCTCGTGTAACACCACCCTAACTGAAAAGATCAGGTGAGTGCGATTACTCCACGCTGGGTGCCCTGTGTTATATATGTGGAAAACAAATGGGGTAACGACGAACTGACTCAATTAAATGTGTAGCTCGAGTGTACAATCACGAACATAGCTAGGGGAATTCCAGGGGACGTGGAATAACAACCTCCCCTCCCCTCCCCTCCCCAATCCCCTCCCCCTCCCTACTAGTTTCCCCTTGCAATCACTTGAAATCGTACGTGCAAGAAAAAGTACAACTCGTTTAACAAGTTCTTACGTGCGGTTTTGCTACAAAATGATATTTCTTTTAAGAATTTGAATAAGAAAAACTTACAGACATATGCTTTAATAGCTCGTATCTTTGGCGCTGATACAGGTTCTTTATCAATACGGGATTCCCAACTAGCAGAGACTCAGCACGAGATTTTCTTGTCCTCTTGCCCAACTAGACTTGAAAATACAACTGATGAAACCCTAAGTGATAAAGTTTATTAAATCTCTAAATGTACAACTTTCAGTTAGTTAAGATATTTGTAAACGAGATACTTAACTTTGCTGACATTTCAAATCTTCGCTCTTTGTCTGGATAATCATCGAGATCTTCTTTAGGACAACCCTTAAATAGCAAATGTGATTACCAGTTGCAAACCTTCATCCAGCAGTAGAAAATATAAAGATCCATACTAAAATACAGCGTAACGTCTTCACGTTACAAAGGAGCTCGATGGACCTAAAGTGCATATTGTTAACGCGACTTTGTTGATCATTCTTCAAAATACTCTATTTTAATTGGTTTCACTATGTCCCCAAGGATTTGGGACAAACATATTAGCATCATAATGAAACTTCGCCGAATAGACTACCCCAATTAGACATTAAAATTATTAAGTGTCTAGGTAGCGCAGCGGTCTAAGGTGATATCTAAAGGTATGGATTAGGGTCCGGATATCGTCTCCCTCCCTGGCCTTCGGGCTAAGACAACTGTTTTATATAGTACCGGGATAGCGTGGATGGGGCCGAAATCTTCATCCGTAACGTAAGTCGATTCGATGTCTCAGCTTCCTTGAATGTCTCGGGAGAATCGTCCCAAAATTTAATTTTTCCTTTTTTATTTTTCAGTTAAAAAATCATTTCTACTCTGTGTCCGGGGGGTGCATATCTAACAGGTTCGAGTCGTGTCGGGGCCGAATCCTTTTTCTTTTTCCTTTTTTCACTCTTTTTCTTTAACTTTTTCTTTTTTTACCTGAATATCCTGACTACTTATTGTCTTGCTACGGATACTGATGTTTTTACCTCAACTTTTTTAATTATTTTGGATCGTTCATAAGTATATTGAGATTGATTAATATTCATGATTATTAATATATGGACATCGTTTAATTTCTCTGTATTTCTTAAATGTGCGATGGAATAACGTGCGTTTTTTATGCGTTTTGCAATTGCCCCGCTAAACAATTGCCAAGTTAATCAAGACATACTATTTTTTAAAGTTGAAATTAAGCAAAAGGTATATTTTTGGCTTGTGTATACTGTGTAAACTGTTCATCCAGCTGGGTAAACAGTCGCACGAAACTCCTGGCTACTCCCCTGACAGACCTGGATTCCCCTCACTCTTTTTGGGAACTTGTACGGAAACAGAACTTAGGGCAATGGTTACTCAAAATGTAATAATAACTCAAATAAAGGTTTGGTTGGGAGCAATCTCCAATAACAGTATTTTTCTGCGAGCATGCGCAGTAAGAAAAATCGGCTCTGGGGACGAGATTGGGTTGGGAGGAGTGAGAATGCGAACGCACTTGCGCAAAGGCCGGCAAGTAGAGAGAGAGAGAAAACCCCTCGTTACCTTTCCCAGGAAGCCAACGGTGCGCTCTTTACCCCTCTCTCCATCAGTGCTCAGTTTTAAGGGTATTTACGGAATGGAAAGAACTCGAAACAAGTGTGAGGTGATTGGGAATCGAACTCGGACCTCTCGCTTCAGAAAGCCGCGCACTAACCAACTGAGCTGCACTTGCTCTATGGGTCGAATATCAATTTCTTTTCTTTTGAATTTTTCTTTACTTGCCTTCTTTGGCCATAATCGCTCCGATCGAGTAACGTCTTCCATTTCAGTAAAACGCGTTTTCCTACATTTCGACAATTTAAAGATGACAGACACGAACTCCTAATTAAAGTTTTCTTATTCTTAATTAGTGACCTCTCCAACCCAGATGGTAGCTCTTTCCATCATATCCATTTTACTCCTCCCATTCACTCTCCACACCATTCTTAGAAACTTCCATTCCATTCCATTCCATACCCAACCTCTCCAATCTCATTTCTTACTCGATTCCTTCCGTTACCGGACAACTGCCTGTGATCCCAAACTTCTTCCGGGAATTAGCCTCCGTAAGCAGGTTCTCTATGAGAGGGGCTGCGCAGATTACTTTATTAATTACCCCCTGTCCACCTGTCCGTAACTAGCAGCTCCTCTATCACCATCACTGTGCACCTCCTCCCCTGCCCACTCGCTCCCTCCATGACCGAAAGTATGTGCTTTGCCTAGACCTAACACTCATTTGCACTTTTTTAGTTGCCAACAAGTGGTTTCGAGAACAAGGAAACCTATTTATTCGGCCGTGTGCACTCAACAAGAAATTATGACATCAAGAAATTGATTAACCACTCTAAGATGTTTTGCAACAAAGCATGAAGTCCATCTCAACTGGATGGCAGGGGCAGATCCAGGATTATCAGTTCAGGAGGGGTGTGGCGTTATATAAATCGGAAACCGTCCAAAGGTATTGAGAAGAAAAGGTAGCAAAGTCGTCTCAGAAGGGGGTATGCACCATCTGCACCCCCTCTCCTAGATCCGCCACTGGGATATCCTAGTTTGCTTGACTCCTCATTTCAAATTTAAACTGATTTCAGGCATGCATAAATGTAACTTTTCTTAGAATTTTATTTCTATTATTTGTACAGCCATTTGTAAAACTCATATTTGAGTGTCAATTTTTCCGAGTGTTTCTTTTCATCACGAGTTATACCGCCCTGGTATATTTTTGACATATACCTACTTTTTCCATAATTTGTATAAACTTATAGAATAAGCAATCTAATGTTGTAAGAACACAACAATAAAAAATTGATATGAATTGAATCTAACATGAATAGACAAATATCTAAAAACTTTAACTGAGATTGAGAAATAGAAAAATGAAAAAGAAACAAAAGAATAAATAAAATAAATATGAAATATCACTATGATAAAGGTGACTGAGCTTGTAAGCCTTATAATTCTCAGGAGACTGAAGGGCAAGAGTTTTTTCAAACACTAAAGCGAATGCTAAATTAAAGCTTGATCTATAATCTTTATTTCAGCTTTTACAACTATACAAAATGCAATCTTTGTTTGCCTATTACCACAAGAAGCCCAATTCATTTGGATCAAAATTAAAACGTCAAAAACAAAGTATTTAAAATTATTATTATTTATTTAAATGGGAGTTCCGCTATTAGGTAGTACCTAATTTTTATATTATTCCGATCACAAAAGAACGATCATATGTTTGCGGGGAAAAAGTGCGAAAAAAAAAGTTGAAGACACATCATCGAACGCGCGCTCAGGTTTTATTCAAAAATGTTTGCAGAGAAAAAACTCATTTGTTTCTAAAATTTTTACATGTATATTATCAATAGGAAATCATATGGCTTTCTCGTGCAATTTTGATTAAATTTGAACTCGTGGGTATTCAAAAAGCTCTTCTGAAATCCCAATTGTTCAAATTCCGAAAACATATGTGATTTCCTATACAAAAATTCCACAAAAATATTTAGCTTCAAAAATTCATAACTTCGTCAGTTTAAGGGCAATCTGACGACACTGCAATTTTACTAATGCCGATGTGGTGAATTTGATAGTGAATTCGTTTTTGCGATAAATAAGACATTCATAGTACAGTAAAATGGTGCAGAATTGTGCAAATTTGTGTAACAAGCATGAAATTTGGCATACCGATAGAGGTTAATGACCTGAGTAATTCTAGAGGTGGAGCCACGACCAGAAATCAATTACTTACATATCGATATTCTTGGAATTAATTATATCAGAAACAAAGATAAACAGCATCTAATCAGTGTTAATGCAAAAGGGTGCAATTAAGGATAGTGATAAGGTAGAGTATGCTGAGT
Source organism: Telmatactis stephensoni (assembly GCA_029948255.1). NCBI lineage: Eukaryota > Metazoa > Cnidaria > Anthozoa > Actiniaria > Isophelliidae > Telmatactis > Telmatactis stephensoni. Next base: position 136,188 of record JALIZF010001654.1, on the reverse strand, counting down.
TATTTTTGATTGAGAGCCACGCCCTCTGAATGCTACTTGGAGAACTATAGATATGGAATACATTATAAATGTTAATTGATTTGATACAAAAGGTTTTCCTCTCGGGGTGTCCATATGTAATCTTGCATAATGATAAAGGCTTAGGCCCAAAGTAATCCTAGATATGGAGCCACGCCTAAAAACCAGAACTTCCAGTTTTATAGCAATGGAATATATCATTAATAATTCGAGCAAAATATACCTTTAATTTTAATTTATAAGCAAGGAAATATCATTCAAAATGTAATAAGCATAAAGCCACGCCCTAACAGAGTACTTATAGAATTCAGTTTAGTTATGGTATAATGTATATCAATGTATATAAAAAGTCAATAACTTATACGAAAAGTGGCGGCAGAAAGAGACTGCAACTATTAATCTGTAATTGCTTTTATAGGGCGTAGTTCTATGCTAATCATATCTTGAATGCATTTATTTTATTACTGCTTTCACTATTACGGTTATATACTGAAACTAAAGGTATATCTTGCTGATTTTATATAGTGATATATTCCATTACTATAAAACTGGAAGTTCTGGTTTTTAGGCGTGGCTTCATATCTAGGATTACTTTGGGCCCAAGCCTTTAACAATGTGTAAGATTTCACATTGACACCACGAGAGGACAAACCTTTTGTATCAATTTCAAATATAATGTATTCCATAGCTATCAGTCTCCAAGTAGCATTTAGGGGGCGTGGCTCTCAATCAAAAATTACCCAGCATATGAATGAATGAATGAAACCTTTATTTAAAAACAAAGAAAATATAACCAGGGTAGTCCCTTCAGAATTAATGAAAACTCTGCTATCAATGGGAGCCCTGGCAAAAGATTACAAATAAAATAAGGGAGTTCTATAAATGGAGACATATATATATAGATATAAAATATTATATAATAAAATATTATAAAATTTCTGTTCTAACGAGTTATATATATCTAAAATTTCTAAGTATAATTATATGTTCACATATCAACTTCCAATAAAATAGGTACCTGTCCAATCGTTGTTGGACAGTTGGATTAATATGTGAATATATAATTAATAGGTATTAGAACTCCATACTGTCCAATCAAGAGACAATCAAACCCAAAAAATCCCCCCGCTGCCAAGTCGAACTCAGCAACAATCCACGGGATTTTTTGCCGTCCAATCATCCCTCAATTGGACAGCATGGAGTTCCAATTTCAAATAATAATTAGATATTTAGATATACTATTTATGAAACATTCAATATTTACATGAGATAGATATTTAAAATTCAAGGTAAAAATTTATTATATATAATGCACCCATTATAATAAAAAGACTTTTTGTCGGTTTCCGTTCGAACACGAGGTAAATGCAAACACTTATTTTGTCTGGTAACTCTAGCGTTATTAAAATGAAAATATTCTTTAAAAAAATGTGGGCAATTACCTGAAATACATTTTTTAACTAGCTTAAGCACATGTTCATTCCTTCTAGACTGAAGGTCAGGCCATTTTAATTTAGTTAATGCTAAGTCACTATCCTTATAACGTGAAACTATTTTAGCTGCCCTCCTTTGAAACTTCTCTAATGAGTTACAATTTCCAACTCCACAACAATTCCATATGGTATCACAATAATCAAATATTGGGCGAATGAACGAAATATATAAATTATTAGCAGCATAGGTAGTTAGGTTTTTACGTAAACGTGACAACATACCAAGCCTTTTACCCGCTCTTGATATAATATATTGAACATGAGAAGTCCAAGAAATAGTGTCATCAAATATCACACCAAGATACATAAATTCATTTACACGTTTAAGACTTTGTCCATGATAATTGATATTAAAGTCTTTGTGTTTAGATAGTTTTGCATGTGTCCCAAACAACATGGTTTCAGTTTTGGTAGTATTAAGGAATAGACTATTTTCCAAAAGCCAAGCACCTAGATTGGATAGATCTTGGTTCAGTCTTTCTTGGATGCCAGAGATCAGTATTTGGTCCAGTAGAAAAAAGCACTGTGTCATCAGCATACATCAATACATTGCAGTGTCGAATGCTGCAGGGAAGATCATTGATGTGGAGAACAAAGAGCAAAGGCCCCAAAATGGAGCCTTGTGGGACGCCAGATGTTATTGGTAGTGGGTCAGAAGACACTCCAGCAACTCCGACAACTTGAGTACGACCATTTAGATAGTTTTCAAACCATTTCAGTTCTTTACTGATACTCTACCTTATCACTATCCTTCATTACACCTTTTTGTATTAATATTGAGATGCTCTTTATCTTTGTTTCTGAGATAATTAATTCCAAAATATCGATAAGTAAGTAATATATTTCTGGGCGTGGCTCCACCTCCAGAATTACTCAATAATAATATAATAATAATAATAACAAATCTTTAAAGAGGATACTCCCGTCACGTTAAGTGGTTTTCAGGGAGGTCCTCTGTAACAAAAAGAAACTAAAAATGTAATAAAATTAGCTAAAAGTTAAAAGTTAATAATAGCGAAAAATATATGCTGATATGCTTATGCTTATATTATAAAAATAAAATAAATTTGTTTTTTGTGCTTGGATAAAAATATTCAAATGTCCTTAAATATCTTTGCAATATATAAAAAATCTATATTAATTATTCATGTTGCTGTAATTTGAAGAAAAATTTACTTAAATGTCTTTTAAAACAGTTACGTTACTCAGGACGTGAACCTCTGTCAGTGTGCCAAATTTCATGCTTGTTACACAAATTTGCACAATTCTACATAAATTCTGCACCATTTTCCTGGACTATCAGTTATAATATCACGCTAGCGTGATAAGGGTCTGTATAACTACAGTAAATCGAACATAGAGTCGTTTTCGTATGAGTGGGAACACTGTACGGTTACGGCAGGAATTTCGAATATTTTTATAGACATTACGGCACTCAGGCTGACACGGTCACGGTACGGCGCGGTAAGTTTCCCACTCATACGAAAACAACTCTATCACAAGGTCATCACAACGGAGGTGCGATGAAAGTTATCCAAGCAGAGTACTTTTTTCCAATCACTGCTCATTTCACTGCAAATATCGAAAAATTTGAATATAGTTACATTTACGTAGCATCTCTATATTCGGATCATGCGCATAAGAAAGTCAGTTATTTTGCACTTTCCGGACCTTGTTTTATCCATTTGCTGTCACGTGATCGTCAAAATAGTTTAATGGCCATCTGTTGACATGAACTCAAGTTTTATTGGAATAAAGCGCTAAAATAACATTTCCTTTTCAATCATTAAGTAGCCCTTGCAATATAATAGCGGTTACTTGTGTAGAACCTTAACAAACAAACCAATGAAAGCAAACAGAACGCAAGTTGGAATTTCCAAGGCCACGGTCAGAGTCCATGAGTGAAGTACATAAGTTCTTATAGAAAACAATAGTGCAAAAACTCTTCATATTTGTAAGAAGCTCCCTTAGTCGATTTTTGTACTGTTATTTTTAGAGTTCGAAAGTTAAAATCAGCAGAGAAACTCGGAAACAGAAGCAGAAGCAGCAGTCGGAAAACACTTTTGTTGTGGTTAAATATAGGTCAGACGGGAATAGCGGTTTGACCAACAGAGCATGCGTGCTTTGGTCTACGCGATCGACACTATGTTGATGACATTGGAATGATGGAGCTGAGTCTGTGATAGTGAAAACAATATTTTTAATTTCCTTGGAAAGCTATGCTTGCTACTACTGATGATGAGTGGCGGTCGTTTTGATTTTGATGATGGAGGTACATACTGTGGTGAATGGAGGAATGGCAAAGCACAAGGCTACGGCATTTGTACTGGTCCAAAAGGACAAGCCAGGTATGAAGGCGCTTGGCACAATGGCTTTGAAATAAGTGGTGTATATGTTTGGCCAAATGGACACAGATACCAGGGTGAGTGGGCCAATGGACGACGCCACGGACTTGGTGTAGAAATACGTGGAAAATGGACTTACCAAGGTGAATGGGACGAAGGTTTTAAGGCCAGATATGGAGTTCAGAAGTGTGAAAGTGGGGCAAGATACGAGGGAAGCTGGACCTCTGGCTTACAGGAAGGATATGGGATTGAGATATATGCTGATGGAGGTTAGTGAACTGTATTTTGTTAACAAAATAACAGCTACATATGGCAGGCATAACATCATTCGTTTTAAAGTCCTACAATTATATTGTGAACTGTTTGTTTTTGTATGTGCAATATACGTAATATTGCACGGATGAAGTTGTACATAAGCTTAGGTGCTAATTGATGTGTTACGCTTGATTAGATAGCTTTTGTCAACCATAGATGGACTAATTGATGATTACTAGCCATGAAAATACAACAGTGGTATAGTGGTTTTTAGGTCTGTTTTCCCGATACTTCTGTAGAACAAACATTCCCTCATTTATGCATCAACTTCAAGTGGTGCTATGTAAATTGGCATGTTTTGAATTTTTGCCAGCACATTCGGGTACGTGGCCATTTACTGTCGTTTAACCATGGTTAAATTATGCTTGTGTCATGTGAAATTCCTGAACATTGTGTTGTCTGATAGTTGAGTATAATCCAAAACAAAAATAGACATAAGTAAATAAACATACAATGTACTTGAACCAGTTGACACATGAAAGGATTTTCTCAAGGTTTCTTTGAGTATTATTTGTAGTTAATGATTTTTAGAGCAAATTTCGTATGAGTGTGAAATAGACTGGGCTGGGCTGTGACTGTATCAGTGCTGTTTTCACAGCCATAAGAAATCTACTCCAGTATACGTTGTGGAAAGTATAATTAGACGTCATAAGACTAGCTGTATATATTATGTACGCTTATGCTGTGGCCTTCATGTGATTTTACACCAGTGATTGATGGCTGTGAACATCAAGGTAGCTTGCCAGACAGTTTTTCTTGTTTCTTGTTTTACTTGGGTGTCATGTGGACCTGAATTGTAGTCACAGAATACATCAATAGTCTGCCCCTGCAATGCACTGAGAGACTGTTAACTCAGAAAAATAATACTGAACAAAAGATTTACAAACCATGATATCTTTTGTTTGGTGTTATTTGACTGAGATAACAATCCCAGAATACATTGCTGCAGCAGAATAGCAATATAGTCTATGGTAGCTTTGACTCACACACAATCCTCTGCCTAAGGTACCGATTACATGACGATTTTCAGTCCGGGCTGAAATTTCAGCCCGCCTGACCGGGGTGAAATTTTTACACGATTACATGACAAAACCAGCCTGGGCTAGGTTTTGTCACCTCTTCAAAGTGCCTGTTCAATACACTTTCTGCTGCCACAATACAGCGTGGCTCAGGTTTCAGCTCAGGCTGAAATGTTTAGTCACTATTACATGAGAATTTTCAGCCCGTTTTGCCGGGTTGAACCTTCCAGCCCGGTTAGCTTAATCCGGGTTGGAAATTCCCTTCCGGGCTGAAATTCAGCCCAGGATCAAACTTTTTTCTTCATGAGTGGAAAAGCTTTATGGTTTAATATTTCTGGATAAAGACATCTCCTTTTTTAGGTTCTGAAAATGCAAATGAAGTGACATCAACTCAGGAATTATTAAATATATAAAAACAATACTAGAAAAATTAGTCCTACTAATTTTCCATGTGCAAAACATTTTCATTGACAAAATACACAATATGGTGAATGGGGTCATCATTTGGGTTATCCACTGCTGTTAGAACAAAGCTCACGATTTTATAAAACAACAAAAACAAAGAATATGTGGATTACTCTGAACAATGTCTTTTTGTTCTACTTGTTTCCTGTGGTATTGTTTCCTTCCGACCATAGTGTATTACTGAATGCTTTTGCAACTCCACTCAAATGCACCTGTTGCAAAATTTAAACAAAAATAAGGCAAATTCCTGTGTTGAGGTCACCTCATTTGCATTTTTAGATTTCAAATGCTTATAACTCAAAAAGTAAAGATCTTTATTTAAGAATATTACTGTACAACACACACACGTACCACAGTGGCCACCCAACATAACTTATTTACAAGTTAGCCAATCAGAGAGTGGTATTTCATTTGGAATAAGCTTATCAGTTGCAAAGTAATATTGTGACCTTTCTATAATTTTCATGTTTTTTGGGGAGTACTTTTTCATGTTAACGATAAGTAAAGTAACAAAACCTACAAGGAGATCTCATATATATAAATACTTAAAATAACAAAATCACTGGAATGTAAAGAAGCTTGCTCTGATAAGTGTTTTGAAATAATAGATCAGGGAACTGAATACACTATTAAGCTAAAAGAAGCCATGCATATCAAATGGCAAATGCCAAGCTTAAACCAACAAGTCTCACATGTGAATTTAAGTCTTAATATTTAATGCCTTGCATTCTCACATTCTCAATTATGCAATATCTTCTATAAATGCTGTATTCGTTGTAATTGAAGTCACACTGAGGATGAGGTCCGGTACCTCGAAACATGTCTGTGAACATTAAAAATGTCATAAAATTCATCCAAATTATTATCTTATTTCTACAAGGAGATCTAAATTAGGAGAGATGTAGCAAATAATTCAAATCAACAGGCTTCTACACACGTGGCTTGTAACTTGTAAGGAAGTTAATTTGGTGGCCACAGTTGGATGCATCACACAGTAAACCATCCGCTCCATCAAAATTCCAAATTAGGGGTTATGGGCACTTTAAATAAAAATAAGAAGTTAAAATGTTGCAGTTGTAGAACCCACAAGAGTTTTTGTCTACAAATTTTAGCTCAGAATGGCAAAAACCTTAATTGAAAACCTCAGTATGTTTACATTACCAGGAGCAGATTTGGGGGGGTTCCTTGGTTGCCCAGGAACCTCAGACTTTCTCATCCTAAAAATAAAACATTTTTATGTTGAGAAAGAAAAATATCAAGAACAGTACACAGCCATATTTTTTGCTTACCCAACTAATAATCTGTATTTATTGTTTTGTACAATATAAAATGTGAAGTGAACCCCCTGAGTGAAGTCTGAGCCATGGATCCACCCCTGATTACAATCACTAGTGTAGTGCTCTCACCATCTTGAAGGATATTTTGGCTTTTATAAAATAATTTCCTGTGTGTGAATGTCAGATTACCTAAAATTTAGTAGAAAATTAGAATTTAAGATGTTCTAGAATGCTCAAGAGTTTTCTCTAGAAATTTTAGCTCAGATAGCTCAGAACAGCAGTAAACTTTGAATGATTCAAGTGTGGCCAACTCAGTCATCCCAAAGTGCATGGTACGTCAAGCTTAACAATAACCACAATTTGCATAACAGCTCCAGAACATGAATCTTAAAAGGGCATTCTAATGCTGTTTCTCATTGGATACTTTCAAGAAAGAACTTAAAACTCATTTATTTAAGTTAGCTTTTGATTTATGATTTTATTTTGTTGTTGTTGTTATTGTTGTTTTGTTTACAGCTCCTAGAACAGACCTGTATAAGCGCTATATAAGAATATACATTATTATTATTATTATTATTATTATAACTTATAAAGGCAGTTATCAGGTGTAGAGTTACAGAGTTGTAGTTATAGAGCACAATTATAATATGTTATTCAGCATTATTGTCCTCCTCAGAATGTCCAGTATTTGTCCATAAAAAGCAGATTGAGAAGTTATTTCACAGGTTCCTGAGTTTATAAGTCTATATCACATTACAATGACCTTTGATGATTAGCCAATGACTATTACAAGTAATCTAACCAATGACAAGCCTCCTTAGAATCTCAGTAACCATGAACCAATTATAATCTATTATTATACGTAATCGCCCGTCCATGCTGGGGGTTTTGTTCATTATTTTGCAGACAGACATAAGACATAACTAGAATCTAGCTCACCTGTAATGTAGGCTACAAGACCAATATGTCATACGTTTTTCGGTTGATCTTTGAATTCTCTTCATATAGTCTCATAAATTACATCTAGAAAGACTTCAAAGTCAAAAAGACCCTATGTTTTTTAGTGATTTCCTCTCGCTCCTAGCATACATATGTAAATGAAAGGAAAGCTCTGTAGCTCAGTGTATCAAAATTTTACAATGAAATGCTCATTAATATATCCTGTAATATCTGCTGAAAGGGAAACTGCTTAACAAATTAAAAGATCAGACAAATCAGGAACCTCAAGGAAAACAAACAAAACTTGAATTGGCATGCTTCCTTGGGCATTTGGGCCATGACCTAACTTACTACAGAAATAGATTATATTAACTTAGGGCAAAAGAACAGTGTAGATGTGAGCAGTATTGTTCAAGGAAGTCCACTGGATTTATTTAAGAAAATCAAATTATTTAAAAGATATTGGAAATAAGTGTATGCTTCACCAGGTGTGAAATTTGCTTGAAAAACATCTGAGCTGCCAGACTGGGTTTGAAACCCCATTCTTGATTTGAACCTTGTCTAGCAGCTTTTCCAAGCAAATTTCACAAAATGTGGTGGGTATATGAACTAGGCCTTTAACATTGTACTTTCCATGTGCCGTTCTTGATGTAGATGTATGTATCAGCACTTCACTTTGATCAGTTCCATGGGTGGAGTTTGTACATTCATGTAATGATGTATGATGTACAAACTCCACCTATCCAAACATCAAAGTTAAGTGGCAATATCTAATTAGGTTAGTGGTATTCAAAGTTGTCAAAAAGATGTCAGAAAGAAATCAGAAACTTTGTTGAAGTGGCCATGGTTCAAAGTGTAGCACTGTAATATATTTCTCATGTTACAAGGTTCTTTAAAAAACAGCCTTTCAATTATGTTTCCCTGTTACAGTTCATACTTGTAAGTTTCTGGTTTTCATTAAAATAGTAAGCTTTATTAAATTAATTTGTTTGCAACAAACACTGTATTATTACAGCGCAAAGCTCAAAACTGTGACCAGTGTTAATGTATTTGCGTACTTTTGTCTCACCATCCTCCAATTAGTACTTAGATAGGAGATAAGATAAGAGAATCCTTGGATGCTGATTGGATGATTGCTCTTTCAAAAGAATGCAAATACATTACAGCTGGTCATACTTCTGGGCTTTGCGCTGTAATTTTACCAAGGTCAACCACAACACACAAGTTGTTTTAACTGACAATTAAAGCAAACCATGACACAACCATGACATGCATGCTTTCTCATTTTTAATATCATTGGGAGCCTAGCAGCTTAGTTTTCAGTAATTGTTTTCCTTTTTTTGAGATGACCACAGTTTTAGTTATGAACTATGGCCCTGCCCACGTGTCAGCTGCAGGTAGCCCAGTGAACACCAACTTGGTGTCTAGTTTCACTTTACAGGGCATTTGAACATCAACATCATTACCACTATCAACACCACTATAGTGATTTTATTTAACATGTGAAAGAAAGTTGATTGATTAACTAGTGAGTGCCAGTTGACAAAGAACAAAAGAATACAATGGGTTTCAGGGGCGGATCCAGGATTATCTTCAGAAGTGGGTGCACCGTTTTCATGAGGGGGTGCAACATCATATAAATTGGAAACTGCTGAGAGGATATTTTGGAAAAGAAAAAAGGACTCCAGTCGTCTCAGGAGGGGTTGCGCACCCCTCCCCTAAATCTGCCCCTGGGTTTACAGTCTACTACTAACTATTAGTTTGCCAATTTTTTCACGTTAAAATAAAATTACTCTACCATTATCCACACCTTCACACTACCAATGCCACTACCGCTATCAACCACTAGAGCAGATATGAGTGTGAAACGGACCGTGCCGTGCCGTGACCGTGTCAGTGTCGTGTTGTCTATAGAAACATTCGAAATTTCTTACATAACTGTGCTGTGCCCATGCGGTGCCGTTTTCATACGAAATCTACTCTATCAACAACATTTCCACTATCAACGCCAATACCAACGTCAACTAAGCCGGCACTACAGCTACCAAAACTTGTTGCCTAAAATTTAGTACTTTATTTATCATTCTGATTTGTTCTTCAGGGTATTATTATGGTCAGTGGAAAACTGGTATGAGGTCAGGCTATGGTATTAGGAGTGCCAAAAGAGAACCCAAAGATTATTATGTGAATTATACTCGTTCAAATTCTAGACAATCTAACGCTAGTGCTGAGGTTAATGGAGATGTACCAACAAAAGAAAGCAAATCAAAAGGAGGCAAGAAAACAAAGTCTGGTGATGACAATCGACAGTCAAATGGAAGTGCTGGTGATCAACACAGCCTTGAAGAGGCTGCTGTCGACCAGCCAAAGCCTGTCAAACTAGTGCGAGAGTTGTATAAAGGGGAATGGAAGAATGATAAGCGTCATGGATATGGTATATTAGAGACTTCTGATGGATATACATATATTGGTGAATGGTGTGAGAATTTGCGACATGGCCTTGGGGTAGCGTCTTATCCAAACAACAGTAAACTTGAAGGAGAATTTGAAAATGACAATTTTATTTCAAGAGTAAAAAAACCAAGTTCTATAAAGTCCCTTGTGACACGATTCAAGCAACGTCTGCAAATTGCATGTGAAGCTGCAATGCATGCTGCAGATGTTTCTGTGCAAAAATCTCACATGTCTCTATCAAGAGCAGCGGCAGCACGAGATCGTGCCTTAGAAGCCGCTGCTGCTGGTGATCGTGCAGCTCAAGAAGCAGTCATTGCTAAAAAACGTGCAAGGGAACTTATCCAAAGAACTCCAAATAGCCTGAATGTGCCCATTCCAACGGATAAGTGACAGTTGCGGCTATGAACAATCAAGAACCATGTAAAGCAAGAACTGTATTTTTTACGTTCAATTTGTTAAATTTATTACTAAAATTTGATGGCCTTCAATTGATGTTTTTGTAGATGAGAATTCTTACTCATTAAGTTGTTTATTATTGCCTGCATTTTGAAAATGCTACGAAATGAATTACTGTTCTAAACGTTGGGACTGGTTGTTTGTTTTTTAATCAGTAAATATGTTGTTGGGATGTTCCATATTGTTGTTACCGTGCAATATTGATGCGGGTCTTGGCGTTGTATTGGTTATTGTTGATATGCAATGTTAATGATGGTAATAGGACTAGGTGGAGTCCAATTGGGTCTATAATCATACGAGGGATAAACAAAATTGGACGACCGCGTAGCGGGAATTTGTTTATTCCGAGTATGATTACAGACAGAATTGGACGACACGAAGTCCTGTTGCCAATTAATCATAACTATTACAACTTCCGAGAAAAGCACTTTCATGCTAATCAGTGCTAAGCGCAACTAAACTTACCAAATTTTGTTGAAAAAGCGAGAAAAAATAGTGGAAAATAGAGCAGTCTTTCAACCAATCAGATTTAGGAAATTGTAATAGTTATGATTAATGTTACCCTGCGTGCAGAGTCTCCCTTTACCTTCGCCAATGAAGAAGCTTTCGTTCGCGGAGAAGGTAAAGGGAGACTGCTTGCAGGATAGTCATTTCGGTGTCATGTGGCGCCAGTTCTTGTTGTGATGTCATGTGTCATAGGACAGTTTCTCGAAAGACACGATAATTTTACGGATCCGTTAACTTATCGATAAAGTTTTCGGGTGTTTCTTGAAGCGCGCGTTATTTTCAATTCTGTGCACTCCCATAATAGACCTTAGAAGCTTTTACGCCAAAGTGCATTGTGGGACGTAACAAAGTAGTGCCAAAGTTGCATTTTGGGATCAAAACAAAATGGCGCCAAACTAAAGGTCCTAAAGCTGAAGCTGAAATGGTAGAAAATGTCTAATTTCAAAGATTTTTTCCTAACTTCGCTCGAAAATAGTGAAAGTTAATTACAGTATTCGTGACTGTGTTTTGAAGAACCAAATATCAATTTCTGACGGGCCTATCATGCTTTACCCTGGGTGCCAGGGGTTTATCGTCTCGTTCCGACGTTATTTCAACCCCTGGAGCCCAGGGTAATCATGCTTGGGACTCTTCGAACTACACTTGGCTGTATCTTTGGCTGGACGACAAAGTATATCTCAAAGCCATCATAATATCTGAAACTTACAGTTTTTAGAAGCACTGGATTGGCTTCGTATAACTGACAAGCGTGTAATTTGTCTCATAAAACTTGATACCACGTACAAGTAGACATTACATGGCAAACATTTGTTATTTTTCCAATAAATTTGAACCTTCCTCTTTTCCAAAAAAAAAAATAAATAAATAAACTTCAGAAATCAAAGAAAAAACTTGGTAGTCTTCAGGAATAAACTTGGTAGCCTTCAAAACACATCCACCAATACTGTAACTTTCATTATTTTCGAGTGAAGTTAGAAAAAAAATCTTTGAGAAAATTAGACATTTTCTATCATTTCTGCTCACCAACTTTGGCGCCATTTTGTTTTGGCCCCCAAAATATCTAAGAATGCACTTGCTTGACGTAAAATCTCCTAAGGTCTATTTTACCCGTAAACAAGCATTACACAGGAAGCCCAAGCTCAGCTTCAGCGCATTCCGGTTTTATATTAATTGGCTTGTGTTATAGCCAAACAAAACCCTGGTTAGGGGTTACAACGCAGACTAGTTTTAATGGCAGCTTCGCAAGCGTTTGAAAACAGTAATTGAAGGTCTATGGGTCCTGATTTTAACTACAACATTAAAAGAAACATTAAAAACCCTTTCCGTACAATTTTTCTTGTTCGATTTAAGGTGTCTGGAAACAGTTTTTTTTTTTGGTCCACCAACCAATAACAAATAAACGGTTTACAAACTACTTTCCTTTGGCCGTATCTTAAAGATATTACAAGATATAGTTGCCGAAGGATTGAAGTTTGAGTGTTGGGTTTGGCATGCTAATCGGCGCTAATTTATGCATGTTATGGGGAAATCCCATAAAACAGACTTTTAGTTCTTTGTCCAAAACTTTATTATAGAATCTTTACCCGGGATTCTAGAAATTCATCTTGGAAGTACAAACTAACTTTACAGAGCTTTGAGGAATTTTATTTAGTGGATTCAAAATTCAGTATGGAGTCTTAAATTTGGGACATGACTTTTTAAGGCGATTTCAAATGTCTCCGCGAAAAGCGATGTAAAAAATTATTAAATGTACACCAGTAGTTGTGTATCATACTCTATATTTATCTGAAATGTTTGGAGACAATTCCTTTATGTTTTTACGGAGCTAGAGCCTCAGGATGAAGGACGCCTTTTTTGTACAAGCGTCGACAAATTTGGCAAGCGGAGTCAGTCTCTCTTTTCTCTAAACTTTTTCAAAATTCCTGTACATAAAATTTAAACCTTTCCGACTCAAGATGATTAAACTTCATTTGGCTTGAAATTCTAGAACGAACGCAACCCGGGGGGATACTCCCTTACAAAAGTGGTAGGGGTGCTCGACGGAGGGTTTTGAAAATGACCCTAAAAGGTACGCATAAATTATCGGAGATGCCGATTTTATACCCTAAAAGGTACGACCACATTCTTGATAAAGAATATTCATATGTGAGATCGTACGTTCAATCTTTATGTGATTTTCGTTATCCTGACCCTAAAAGGTACGCTATGAACCGGAAACCCTAAAAGGTACGAGCGGGTCATATTTTCGACCCTAAAAGGTCCGTCGAGCAGCCCTACCACTTTTGTAAGGGAGCACCCCTACCCCCCAACACCCCCCCCCCCCCCCCGCCCTCCTCCCCGCCTCCCCGGGGAAACACAAGAGCAAGAACAAAACTTGCCCCATTCCGTTTGAAAAAACTGCGTCTCGAGTCACACGGGTAACAAATCTTAGCAAAAGGTATATATTCCACATAATGACTTAACACTGTTGATGTAATGGCTATAACATACCTCCATTTCTTGACTTTTGTACCGTTATTCCTATCAAAAAGTCTTCTGAAGTCAGACAAATTTTGCTACAAAAATCCTTATTTTTCCATAGGTTAGAGTAATTAACTTAAATTTGATATGGTTGAGATATCAAGTTCCTTTTTCAAAAAAGTATAGGGTCCCGTCCAAAAATGAAAGGTTTTTAGCCGTCAAAGGTGTGAAAACAGCGAAAATCAGTAGTCTTAACCAACAAGCCATAATGATATTTATTTAGACACGATTTGATATTACAGCTCTGCTGATGTGGTCGTGTATATCTAATTATATAGTTTATATTTCACATTGTAGATACTTAAAAAAACGACTAAGAAAAAGATATTTAAAGGGATGATAAAAACAATTATAAAATTGATAACAATATTTAACAATATTTAACCGCCGCCGATTAGCTTCCAGTTGGTAGAGCATCGGTCTCTTTGTGCGGGAGGTCGTGGGTTCAAGCCCGGCCGGACCAACACTCAGGGTCTTAAAATAACTGAGGAGAAGGTGACTGCCTTTGTAATTCCTACTGCAACCGCTTAGACCTTCCAGTCTTCTCGGATAAGGACGTTAAACCGTAGGTCCCGTCTCTCCACACTATCTAACCAGCATTGGAGGGACGTAAAAGAACCACTGAGGACGTAATAAAACCCTGGCAAGTGACGCCCGGTACAACAGTCTGTCCTTACTACTAACAAACTCTAAGCGCATTTGATTATATTCATATAGATATTTGCGCTATATAAATGCTAAAATTTCATTTTCATTTCAACAATATCAATCTCTCTCTCTCTCTCTCTCTCCGGCTCTATTTTTTGTATTTTAGGAATTTAGTACAAGATACAAATACATTTATTATATACCCTTGTCGATACATGCGCTCTGATTGGCTAAAAGCTGTGCTTTATCAAAGAACGGAGCACAGTTCTGATGTCAGCAGCGCTATCTTGACCACACACGCACCTTTTGAATTTTTGTAATGGAAGAAAATCGAACTTTTTCCCTTGAATATTTACTTCAAAATATATAAATATATATACAGAATGGTTCAGTGTTCTAAACAGCTCATAGGCTCTTTTTCAGCACCTTTCTGGATGATATTGTGCTGTTTAAAGTTTATGCTTCGTTCAAGAGCTTGTTCCAAAGCTTGGCGCCTTGAATTCTGATTGACTGTTCTTGGCATAATTGACGTGGTAGCAGTCAACAATGTTAGATCCGCGTAGATGGTATCCTACTTCGCGCTTGATGAAGAGTTGATGCAGTTCGTAATGAGCATCTCTAAATATGCACTTGCATGTGTACAAACATACCAAGCTTGATGCTGTAGAAGTGGGTTAATGGCCTCCACTGCAGTTGACTCATTACCTGGGTTCGAGGTGTATCCAATGGCAAGTCGTGAATAATGCGTACTGCACGGAAATGTACCTTTTGAATAGACTCCATGAGAGGTTTACTGCAGGATCCCCAGAGAGCTGGTAGAATGATCTTGAAGTAGAAATCCTGCCTGACGACTTTTGGCAGGAATGGTAGTGACTTGAAGAGGTTAAAGATTTTGTAAGCTCACTTATATGTAGTGACCAGGACATCATTCAGTTCCAGTCCCAAACATCTTTCCGGCTTGGGATCGAAAATGAAGACCGCTTGGCATTATGGTGCAGACCATTTACTACGGTAATTCATGATCAACTAATTAACGGGCCCATAAACTTATCGGGTTTTCGAGAAAACGGGCCCCTGCAGTTTGATGATGTGATGTCATCTTCTTGGTGTGATGTCATCTTGGTGTGATGTCATCTTGGTGTGATGTCATCTTCTTGGAGTGATGTCATGACGTGATGTCATGTTCTTGATGTGATGTCATGTTCTTGGTGTGATGTCATGTTCTTGATGTGATTTACACAAACCATATTGCATGATTAGCAACGTGTTAAAAAGAAAAGCACTACTAAAGCTTAGTTTGCACTAGCGAGTACAATTGCAAGCATAATGCCCCGTTTTCTTAATATGAGCACAAGCACAAGAAAAAAAAAAAAGTTTAATCCTTGCGCTTATGCATGTGATTATGCTTCCGTCGCTTTCTCATTTTAATATTTGCATTTTTCTCCAAATGTGTATGATGTCTTTGGATGAAATGTTAACCCAGCTGCAGTCTGCCCAAACGTACTTGACGATAATACAAGAAAATCGCACTCGGCCAGAAGAAAGTGATCAAGTAGAATTCCCATCATGCCCTCTTTAGATGGAAGATTTCTTGCTGGGCGAAAAATAGCAGAATGTTCAATTTTAACATTTAGTGTGAGAATTTTGTTGTATTTCTTTTGTAGAAAACGTTTTAGAACAACGTCATCAGACGCCAAGAATAGTTTGATGCCATTATGATATGATTCAAGAATTGCCTTCTGAAAGGCCAATGCACAGTTGATCAATTTCATGAAGTTTCTGGTTCGAATTCCACTTTTCTTTGTTACCTTACCAAACACTTTGTCACCAATTCGTATGTGAATTCCAAGGAATGGGATGCCTTGGCTAATCCCCAGGGAATGTTTTGCATTCTGTATCCTTTCATGTAGAGTTTTAGTTTTTCTAAAAAGAAAGTGAACTGTGCAACCAATCCAGGAAAATGGCTGATTTCCAAGTTTCATTTCGCGTAACTTATCTTTTAGATATGGATTGTGTTTAAGGTGGTTTCCAATATAGTGCATTGTAGTGACGATTTCAACAGGTTGGTCAAAGTGTGACCTAAAGTCGGTCTGTGTAGCGAAGGTTTTTAAGTCTCTATAATCCTTAATGGGTCGACGGACATCGTGCGTTAACTTGGAGGGATTGCCCGAACCCCAGTAGTTACGTCGTCCTGATGTGTGTGAAGCATTCCAACGTATATGTTTAGGGAGAAAATATTCTTGTATTGAAATAGAGTAGTTCCAGTCGATAAGAAATACCCTGTCTGTCAGAATAGCAAGTAAAAATAAAGAACTAATTGCAAGTAGTCTGTTACCATAGCCGCCACAGCCATAACCTTTACCACCACAATAATAAACCAAATACTTGCCATTATTGGAATTAAGAGCTTGGTGGTGGTATTTTACGTAGTGTTCTTGCCAACCAATGCCACATTGACTTTTGAGCCTTTTATCAAACAGTTTTTTCTTGTGTTCAAGAAAAAAGGGATTTTTCTCTGATGAATTCAAATCTATTCCATAGGAGATGCTCTTTTCCTTCCAAAAGTGAGTAATAATACTTGCTTCTAGAGAAAGAATAATAAACCGACATATACATTGTTAGAGTTCCAAAAAATGCCTTCTGTTCTGTTCTGTTCTGCAGGGGCGTATCCAGGGGGGGGGGGGGGGGGGTCCACAGGGTGCCCGTGACCCCCTCTTTCAAAACCAAAACATCTAACCGTTAGTTCAGTGTGTGAAGATTTGTTTAGAATTAACTTAAGCAGTTAAGAAAATCAGTTTTCTGGCTTCTCGTCTTCCTTATGAAGACGTTCCATATATGGCAATCGAGTAGTGTATGCTTTTCTTTTCCCCTCTATCGACCATGATTCTTTTGCGCGAAAACCATGGATTGATATGGCATCATATTGACGTCATATGACGTCATAGTGACAATTTGGTATGTAAGGACCCCCCCCCCCCCCCAATATGAAAATCCTGGATACGCCCCTGTTCTGTTCTGTTCTGTTCTACCCCAAAATGCCTTCAGGTGTCTGAGTTTTCGAAAATGCGCCTAGTCTATAGCTATTAGGAAATATTCAAATATTAATGTAAATAAGCCCAGAACTGAGTTAGGCCTTTCTCAATTGCATGGAATTCTTTATCAGATAAAATTAGATATTTTTTCAAATCCAATAGCTTTTAAAAATCGACTTAGATTGTCGAAACATGATACTAAGGGTGTTTTCCATTTAGGCGAACCAACCGGCCAGAATATGGTCAGTTCGTACATGTCAATTCCTGACTCTGGCTGGAATCAGTCCTAAGAAATCGGGCCGTTCTGGCCGGTTGGTTCCTCTAAATGGAAACCACCCTAAGAATATGAGGTAGCTCTGTATTTATAACAAAAACTCTGATTATGATGATGATGATCATGATGATGTGATTATTATTTAATAACATATAATCGTGAATGTAAAAATCAACGAATTTTGCATGAAATAGTTGTGATGAAGCGACTGAACTGAAAATGAAAAAATGTGTCTTAAGTGCATTTGCTGTACAGGAAAAGTACAAAAAAGATAAATTCTGCAAAATTTATTCCTTGGACTACCTCTTCAGGGCCGTAGCAAGCTTCGAAAAACTTCATTGGGGGCACAAAGTCACTGTGCATCACGTGATGCATAATTAATATATTTTTAATTAATTTAACATTGAATTTTCTTGCTTTGTTTGTTTATGTATTTATTTTTATTTTTTTGATATCCTCAGAAAAACTGAAAACTGGGGGCATATGCCCCCCCCCCTCCCCCGCAAAGCCCCTTTGGGCGCTACGGCCCTGCTCTTGTATCTTTTGGTATTCCGAGAAATAATTACTCAAGTCATCTCCTGAGTTACAGCCGAGGCAAAATCCTGGTTAAACAAAACCTTTTTGTTTGCCTGGCTACTCTAAAGCCTTCCTAACGAGCAGATTTCTATGACAAATAATTTTTTGGTTAATTAAAGCAAATTAATTAGAGCAAAAAATATTTGTCAAAGAATATTTACGTTGCAGTCTCCAGCTGTGCGATTGAATTTATGGTTAGCATATCAAGTTGTCACGTGCAGTTATCAAGTTATTGAAGGGCCATATTGTTTTATTCCATTTACTAGTAGGTGACGTCACCTAAATAGTAAACTGAATGTTATCTAACCGTAAACAGTGAGATTAAACAGGTCCTCGTAGAATTAGAATAGATGCATCGATAGTGCTTAGTACACCTCGATCTCGGTAAAAACAAGGGATCCCAATATTAGTCCTTGGCGAAGAAATGCAGCCATAACTGCTCTGGGAACGAGCTCAGGAGACTGAAATGTGGCAGCATTATCACGAGGGTATTTTTGTCACCTTGTACATAATCACAAACACTAGACAGAACTTGTGATATCACGCGATGGAAAAATCCACAACTAAATAGACAGTGTCGGCAAGAAGACACGGTAAGCAGTCATCGTATCAATATCGTTTGTATGTATAGTGAGATTACATGCGCGGTAAATCTTACCTTTTTGTTGTTTTGATCTGTAGAACCACATACTAAATATCAGAATTACAATCAACAACAGTAGCAGGCATTTCAGTCTTGAGATCATTCTACAAATACTGTTCGTGGCCAGCAAGCTTTTTATCGTAGCACTATGTGTGTCAGGCTAGGCATGCGCTGAAAGACGTTTCCGGTAATGCACTGTATGATTTAGCGGCTAATTATTCCAAGCTGTTTCAAATTACATTGAGCTAGAACAAAGCCTTGCAATCACTTCGATTTGTAAACAAGGTAAGGTTATTGTTATTATGGCTTTGTTATATTTCTGTTATCTTATCTATAGATAGACTTAACATATGATGAATTAACGTCTGTGCTTCACAAAGCGATCGGCAGTCAGTAATGGATTCCAACTGAATGATATATTTTTTGGCAAAGCATGTAATCATTCATCAACATTTCTAAATAGTTTTGCTTAACTTTACGGGGACAATGAATGAACATCTCGCCATTCAGTGCTGTATTCTGTGGCTACAAGATTTCTGTGGTTGTCCTTATCTCTGTCTATCTCCATCCTCTTGGCCTTAGCCCCTAAAACACCATATAATTTATCTTGCAGGACTAATGGCTTATAAATGGACCAAATGGTTTGGCCTTCTTCTAGTTACGGCTGTATTTGTAGCTACGATTTTCCTCAGGAACCAGAGACACAGTTTCCCAGGTACTGAATCTTTCAAAGCGTAAATTGCCATGTGTTATTTTGTCAACCTTCACAGTGTACGATAGCTTTAACATCTACCTTCAATCACGAGTAAGCTTCCATAAATACCTGCACAGCTAACTTAAAACGTACACCCAGCATAAATATGTGTGCATGTTATTATATCGAAATCGGGTTTAATTAAGCGCTAACCACAGGGTAAATAACCGCCTTTCGAACCACTGAACGGCAGACGTCCAATTGTCGGGTAATACAAATCCAGGCACTTCAACTTTGCTTATTTCTCATATATTTATCATAGTGCCAAGCGGCTTTCACTATTCTATCAAATCTACTCTTTATTCACACAGAAAAATTTGAAAGGGCAGCCCATATTAAGAGCTATTTTGCCCTATAGGTGCCAGAGCTTTGGCTGGGAAGACACGAACTGTGAGCGCGTTTAATATACGAAAGGTAATGCGAGCCAAAGATCTGACACCCAGGGTAAAGTATTATCAACCAGAGCTCGGGCTATTCATCGAAATTATTTCAAAATTTCAATGTTTACTAACTTTAGCGTGTCCATTTCAAATATTATATTTTTATTTTTATTGGATTAAAATTTAAAATGTCACGCAACTCCTGCAAAGAGCCCATTCAAAAGCCGATAACCAGAGACGGCCCAAATTTTCAGAAACGACTTCTTTCAGTGATGTGTAAAAAATTCAGGCAACCAGTTTTCTCCGATTCATAGTTTAGATTTTAGGTTTTTAGTGACGTCATGTGAATACGATCTATAATTTCTGATAATTTATGCCAATCCCATGCATGCTGGTCTCCAGCTTCGTAGCCATGTCGCGTGGCGTGGCGAGACTAAAAATGGCTGCGAGGGAGACTATCCCATGCTTGGCTTTGAAGAAAAGGCCGTGAAGAGTATAGAAATTGAAGAAACACTCCATGCCTCCAAAGATTATAGCTAGTTGAAAGAAACCGGAAGTAAAAATGTTGCGTGTATGCGCAACAACAACAAAAACTTTTTGTCAAGTGTGCGTCGCTCTACTGGCAGTCAAATGATTCCCACCAAAAACGCTCGCGCGGTTGCCTATCGTCAAAGCAAGACCCTATTTTGCATAGCAACTGTTGCATACAGCAACGTTATTTTGGTGGTCACTTCTGTGGTATAGATAGTTCCGTCGAGCGCCACCAGTAACCCAAAGAGCTGATAGGCTGATGATGATGATGAATTTTATTTATCCACGGCAAAAACATCAGTAGTAAAAACTACAACTACTAAAAACACTGCTTTGTATTAAAAACACTGCTTTGTATTTTTGCCGTGTGGGAACACGGGTCAACTTCTCTTTTAAACTTAGGAAGAGAGTTCCCTCAGCTCATAGTGTGTACTAAATTTATTGAAAAGGTTTTGTAAGAACTAGTTCTCCGATTGCTAGCTATTCAGAATGTTACGATCAATTTTAGTTTTTTCTCCTTGTGGACAGGTTATCCTAGCCTTGCGGGTTCCAGGGGTTTATCTTCTTGTTCCGGCGTTTATTTACTGAAAGCGAATAAAAAACCCTGGAGCCCAGGGTAAGATTATCCCAATCTTGTCTTAATTTCAGCCTGCGTGGCCAGCAGAGCAGGAACTCAGTGAGGAAGAAAAGGAGGACCTACAAATTTTTTCTCGAGACGCTAATAATTACAGATACCCCGTTTTAAAATAGCTGTATCCGCAAACCAAAGTCAGGAGCTTCTCTCTTTGTCCCTTTTTCACCTGCTTCTGTTCTCCGATTGAGTCACTGTTTCAGTTTGTTCAATTCAATATTTATTTCAAATATTCTCTTTCATTCTTTCCTGCAGTGACATCAAAGATCCATGTTTCTGGAAGCCGGAAACTCCAGCGAAAATTTAATGTTATTGAAAGTCGAAATCTCCAACGAAACCTCAAAATGATAATAGCACGACGAGAACAAGGGATTACAGTCCCCACCCTTGAAGAAAAGAAAAGACTAATTTGTGGTCAAAGTTGGCAAAATCAGTATCAAAAACTTCACGAAGAGATTCTTCAATCCAAACGTCCTCCAAGGTTTTTGGTATTTGATTGTGGTGGTGTTAATTATGGATGTGGTGGTTATGGCAATAGAATTGGTGCTATAGCATCTGTCTTGTATTTGGCTGTACTAACTAATCGTGCTTTTGTCATTCACTGGAAGAGTAATATATCTCTCTTGGATTACTTAAAACCCAAAAATATACGTTGGGATGTGAGTTTGAAATTGCAAGGTTTAAAATCCAGACATCACTTTTGGGGCAAAGGTTTTCGTAGGGATCTCCTTACAGTTAACACACCAACTTTTGAGATCAACAAACAATTTCAAAACTGGTTCCGTGAAACTAACATTACCAAGTATTTGAATTATCCCGTGGAAATCATAACCAATCAATGGTACTTTGTGTCTGCAATACGTAAAAACAAATTCTTCGGTGACCTTGCAAACAAACTGACGACCAAACCTCGAGGACATCGATACTCATTTATAGGGTGTGCTTTTGAATTCCTGTTCCAAAGATCGCTACGATTTGAACGTGTGTTACAAAATGCACACAAATATTTACAATGGAAGCCAAAACTACCTCGCATTGGAATACACTTCAGAGCTGGAGACTTATCGTTTCGTAAAGTTAAATCTGACGGCTCTAGGTTTTTTGTAGCTTTAGATAAATACTTGAACTGTGCTTTGAGGTTAGAGAAACTCATCAGGAAAGTTGTTCCTTCTTTCAATACTTCGTCAGTGCAATGGTTTCTTGCCACTGATAACAAGCAGGTTAAAAACTACGCTAAAAAGCGATATCCTAACAAAATATTATCACTTGATATCAACATTGAGCATATATCAGTAAAAGAGCCGTCTCGGTCAGGCCTTGAGGGCGTGCTGCTTGACAATGTCTTGCTATCTGAATGCGACATTTTGATTTTATCAGATAGTACCTTTAGCAACACTGCACTTGGTTTGGGTTTGCACTCGTCAATCATCAGTACTCTCGGAGAAAAATGTATCTACTGAATATAATTGAAATGTTCACTTGTTTTAAGGAATGCATGATTTTCAACTTTACCAGTCTGCTATACGTATCTGCTTTACGTACGTTACACTCCAATATCTTTAAATACCCTTAAAACGGAGCACTGATGGCGAGGCGGTAAAATCAGCGCACCGTCGGCCTCAAGTTTATCAGTGTACAACTGTTACCGACGGTAAATAAACCGCCGAAGGCGGGAGCTTCCCTGAACAATTTTGAAATTGTGACCCTTGGAAATACGATTTCCAGCGTTTTGAGAGGCATTTGCGACATATTTATTGTATTAAGGTTATGACAATTTGGCACATTCTGGCAAAGAAAAAAATTTAAGTATAGAAAATATCTTCCTTCGTTGTCAAAGTTCTGAATTTCTTTTGTGGTGGTCGTTTCTCGACACAAACCCTCTTTCATCGCAGTCTCACAATCCATAACAGCCCAATACATATGTAGCCAAAATCATTTTCGGACGACGTTTGCATTCTTATTAAAGAATTAAAGAAAACTAAAAAAAATGCAGAGATAATTATCTGCAATTTTACCAAGGCAACTGCCTCGCCTGCCTCATTGTAGCTGCACCCTGGTTTATGAAAAATGGCAATTCAAAAGTGTACCCTCCTTAAAGGTGATGTTACACGAGTCGATTCGCAACAACGATTTTCCGCGCAACACTTGGTCAACATTGATAATTTTGCGTCAAAAGTTTTTAAAATTCATATCAAACATTTGCAACTTGTTCACTAAGCAAAAATACTGCTAAAAATAGTTGCATTTTGGTATTTTCCACGTACGGCGTAAACTTTACTGGCAACATTTGTTGCGCGGAAAATGGTTGTTGCGAATCGACCTTTGTAACATCACCTTAAATATGAAATGTCAAAAATCATGCCCTCTTAAGTTGTTATCGACAAAAATTGTACCCCCCCCCCTCCCTCCTTCCACCAAACTTGGTCACCTTCACTCTTTAAGGTACAAAGAGTATGTACCTGTGTTTGAATATAGTTTATCACAAACAACAATATCAGGGCGATACAGTGGATCATTTGCGAATGCGAGCGGCAAGCGCGAGCCGTTGAGGCAAAAATTGTGGTATTGTTGCTTGTTGAGACTTTTATTTATTTATTTTTATTTATTTTTATTTATTTAGAAGCTTCCACTAGTTCGCGAGTTTACAATAACAAGAGAGAAACAAAAAGGAACATAAGACACGACTACATCATAACACATTTGAAACTAAGTGAGGGAGCAACTAACGGACTCAAAGGGTCCCGGCAAGGTTGCCCCCAACAACGAACAAGAAAAATAATAATTGACATACATAAAACACTTATAAAAAAATATATATATATATATGAGCGGTGTTCACACAAAAGGGGTCTTCTTTACTAAGACCCCTTTGATGTACCATCTTCAAGATTTGCCGCTTTAACAGCAATCTTTAGCGTTTCTTTGGTCATTTCTCGGCGAAGAAAGGAGAGAGAACAAGCACAACAACAAAACTCTCAAAAGAAAAAGGAAAAAAAAAAAAAAAAAACAGAGAGAGAAAAGAAAGAAAAAGGAACAGAAAAACCGAAGGGCGCGTTTTGTGAGAGAGAAAGTAAGACGGCAAAGAAAGACAACAGTTGTTCGGATTTCTTTGCCAATTAAATGGGAATCAAAAACAAACTTTAAAAAAGAATTAACCGAGAAATAAGAAAGAGAAAAGAAAGAAAAACAGGAAAAATGGGTTTGTGAAAGAGAAAAAGAGAGAAGAAAAAGAAAAAAAGAAAAAAAAAAAAAAAAGCAGGAAAGACAAACAATAGTTGTCAAGGTAACTGTCAATTTGGTGCTGTTCTAGAAGACTGAAGGCTCAATTATACAGTGACGCCTGACGAATTCTAGGCTTTACGTTCGGTGAGCGTACTGATCGTGGCCTGAATTCAGCTTCTAAGTGCTTTTCCGAGTCATTTTGTAGCACAGAAGTCGCTTGGCTTGCATCATTAAGCAAGAAAAGACGGCGGAGACAATCTCCTGGAAGAACTCAGGAGTGGGAAGCGACTTTACGAAGAAAGAGTCACAGTAATTACGGAGACAAGATTCAACTGTGATCTCTGGAGTATTGAGGCTTCTCTGGTCGTTCTGTGATGCATTCCCCAAGCCAACAAGGCCATTTCGGCGAGTTTTGAACTGTAACGAAGGCAATCGGTGCCGTCTGTGGCCTGTTAGCGAGGGGGGCTCAGCACTTCTAAGAAATTTCTACGACTAAGAGTAGGGGACGGGTGCTGTGCAAATTTTTCATGGATGCCCATAATGCTTTTCTTCCGCTGTATCTGATCCAGCGGAAGAAATGCATTATGGGATGCATGTTTGGACGCGTAGAGTGTTTGACCTTGGACCAGCTATGATTGTAGCGCAGAGAATGCCAAAACGGGGTCGACTTGCACACCGTGCGTTACAGCCTAACTTATGGTCAACCTTTAAGACCCCTTTTAAGTGATCACGCCTCATATATTAATACTAGTAGCGGCCTCCATAAGCCAATGTAAGGGGAGGGAGCGCTCTTGCGGCACAAAATGGGAGTCACTTCACAAATGGTTGCAATGTCAAATAGTTCCCAATGATAATACGGTGGCCTCCAGGGGAAATTGACTGTTTTTTCTCATCCGCGACAATTTTTTTCTCATCCGCGACTTTTTCTTCTTCGGTCAGCGGCCGCTCGTTTACGAGTAGGTCCGTCATATATGATATATTTTTTGTGATTCTTAATTTGTTTTGTTTTTTTTCATGCCTAACCTACATCTGCATTATTTACCTTCATCTGCCTTCATTTACCTTCATAACACCATCATCCACCTTCATTTACATTCATCTGCCTTCATCACCCAGCCTATGAACAGACTCCTCCAGGCGAGGGTGAAAGGAAAGAGGTGGAAGTACAGGAGAGGTCGAAAATTTGAAACTTTTTACTGTTTTTTGGTCGGATTAACCCGTTTTAATTCTTAAATATAGGTTTTAGACATGAAAAAACAAAAAACAATCTAACATATAGGAACCGCACAACTCACACAAAAAGGATATCATATATGAAGGATTTACCCTCGTAAACGAGCGGCCATTACTTTGGCAGACTTATTTAAGATGGCATCACCTAAATAATTAACAGTTTAAAGGAGAAAAAGGTGGATAAAAGTCGCGGATTGGACAAAAAAGTCGCGGACAGGAAAAAAAGTCGCGGATTGGGGAAAAAACCAGTTGATGTCCCCTGGAGGCCACCGTAAGAATGAGTGCTCTTTATAGCTGCGCTCCAGATATTACGGGCGAAGATCGAGCGGCTCGACAAAAATCTTTCCAAAATTAAAATATTTGTAAACTCTAAGAATTATCGATAGCACTCGTCATTACCCTTGGCCTGTGCTTGTGTTAACTAGTGTAGTTTATTAGTCTTGGCTCAGCTTACAGTTTACGTACAGTAATTGACAATTAACTCATCTCTGACTAACTATCTTGTGTGCGCTCTATTTAAGGCTTACTCTGATTAAAACCGGTTTCTGGTTAGATGAATACAGTAAAAACCCGCATATAAGAACCAGTGGATTAAGAACCACTAGGCTAAAATTTGCTTTTTAAACATCTGTTAAATAAGAACCACTTTAGCCTAAGAAATTAGACTGGTTCTTATATAAAAGGTTTCAACATTGATTTGGATTTATGTTCTTTTTTGTTGTTATTGTTGTTTTTTGTTTTGGTGAAAAAAATATAAGTTCAGGCTGAATGACCAAATTTTTACAAGATAAATGCTTTACAAATGTTTTAGGTGATGTATATACAGTACAATATGTTATTATTTGTACTTAATAATAATAAGCAAATGATTTCTTTTTTATTAAATGACAAAAACACCATATACAATGGAAATTGTTTTTGCCTTGTATATAAGAACCAGTTAAGAACCACCTTAGCCTAATTTCTCACTAAATACCAATAGTCCAGTTTCCAATTAGTAGAGACCGCTGAACTTCCTGACAAAAGGCACATTTATACAGGGTTAGCCTCCTTTTCAAACAAGACCCATGGGAGTAAACTCAATTTCTGTTTTGTTAAGAACAACAGAAAAATCGAATTTACTCCCATGGGTCTTGCTTGAAAAGGAGGCTAACCCTGTATAAATGCGCCCTTTGTCAGGAAGTTCAGCGGTCTGTAGTAACTGGAAACTGGAATATTACATAAGAACCACTTTAGCCTAACCTCGAAAAACAGTGGTTCTTATATGCGGGTTTTTACTGTATTACATTTGAATATGCTAATAGAAATGGGCGTACAGAACTAAGATACTTTTCATAAAATAACTAGTTATAAGAAGAATCATTCAACGATTGATTGAGGTAAGGATAACACTAAATATAAAGATAAGATTTGCGCAACAGAATCTAGGTGTTGATCATAGACAACCCACTTGTGAATAGGTTTAAGCATGTAGTCTTTTAGGCAATAATAAGGGTGTGCCAATCTATAATTAACCAGATTAAGTCTTCTACTGCGCAACGCGGACTGACTGGTACGATCAACAGTTGAGGGTTAAAGTCAACAGCTGGTGTTTAAAGATTAATCTTCCTGGTCAAAGTTATAAGTCAGTGGTGAGACATGGTGTCACTGACCTGGTCGATGGTAAGACATGATGGCTCTTACTCTGACCTCAAACAAACTTCGTTGATAAGTTATCATTAAAAGGGTCAACAGCTGAGTTCAACAACTGCACGCAATTTACCATACCCAATATCATGAAATATTAGAAGATGCTAATGATATTTTAACATTCCCAAAATTGATCACCAAAATTATGTTCCGTAAGACTTGCTCGATATTGTTTTCTGGTAGGAGAGGCTGCACGATATTTTTTTAGAGGTTTAAGTGCTTGCTAAATATTTTTTTTGAGATTTACGCACCCCCCCCCCCCCCCGCAAATTATCTAAGGGGCCGTTTACATGAGTCCTGAACGAGTTCATCCCGGTTGCCATATATTTCTTTGTATGTGTTTACATGATACCATCACAGAATCTCGTACCAGTACAAGCAATGCAGTAGATTTAACACCTTTTCATTCCGGAACGAAACTCATTCCGGCAACATGTACACGGCCCCTAATGGTCCGTCCCTAAATTGTCCTCTGTTACCATGTAAACAACCCCATAAACGTATTATTGTACCGGTCTTACCCAATCAAAAATTATGTAAAACTGGTCCCGTGACGGACCTGAGCTGCCCGGGGACGAAATTGCCCATGCTTTACACCCATTTTCAAAATTACGCGACCTAGTGGCGGTGGCTTGTCTGGATTTCAAGCTTCTGTCCATCAAATTGTAACGACTAGAATTTGTAAAATTTTAGCTTTCTAAATTCAGAAACAAAACAAACTTGAATTTATTGACAGAACATTTAGTATTTTCCGACTTTTGAAGTAAATTTAAGCTTGCTTCATGGAGAACGAATAGTCGGAGATTTCAAAACACTGAAAAATCCATTCAAGTGTCGTCTGCAAAGGTCGAGCCATTTTGAAAGTAGGTGTAAACCAAGTGTGCGTTTACAGGGGTGATTTCACACCAGGGGGAGTTCATCACGGGACCAGTATGACATGCCGTTTATTTGATAAGACCAGAACAAGAACGCATTTCAGGGGCGGATCCAGGATTTTGCAAAAGGGGATGTCCCAAATAGGCCTCTTGAGATGACGTCACATCCAAGACGGCGGCCTCAATGAAATCTGATGACGTCATCTCGCAAGAAGCCTATAGAAAAAGTATGTACGGCCCTGGGGGGGGGGGGGGGGGGGGGGAAGTCGCGGTGCACCTATTGTTATTGTTATTTAATTATTCTTTTATTAGCATATATCTGATTTACTTGTAAGGGTAAAAAGAGCTAATAAAAATGTCTGTCTGTCTGTCTGTCTGTCCTATTGACAAACTCATCCCGATACGAAATCGCCTATGTTAAAGAAGCACTTTAACTTAACCCCGTCAAACACTCAGGTGTAAACACGGAAGTCAGGTTAGTAATCTGCAGTAATACACCGTTTACATGTTAGCGGTATGGATTAAAATGTCAAGAAAATTTCGCTAGCTAAAATAATGCAGTCTTTTCGGAGATTCTGGTCTGATTTGAAATGTTTGCGTTTTTATTGAACTGATTGAAAACTGGTCTGATTACAGACGGTTGAGTCATTCGCGTCGTCACACCATTAAGTCATACCCAGCCTAAAGGCAAATTGAAAAACAGAGAAAAATTGGTTCTGCGTTACCCGTACATATCTAGCGGATCATAAAATTAATAACTTCATTTACTGGATAAAGGTTGTGAATCCACTATCCACGTACTTTCGTACAACCGGGACCTGACGGTTATCAGAGTGGGCTAAAAATGAATGTTGGGTGTGGACTAACATAGGACCATGTGTAGTTTTAGTTTCTGTTCACTTTATTTTATTTTGACATTCTATACACGACCCCTCGCTTGTGATTATGTCCACAGCAATTCCGATACAAAAATGCATCTTTTTTTTGCTTGAGTTAGGCTTTAATGGCGATTTTCTTACATTTGCAATAATATAATTATCATATCTTGGTTAGTTGGACATAACCTATGTAACACTGAGCAATACATTTTTAACTTAATGATTGGTTTTAATTTACTATTTGACAAATTTTGGTGACAACGTTTTACAAAATGTTGTACTGTTCTTTATCCCACACCATAGAAAATACAGCCAATCAGAAAGCAGGAAAGCCGTTGTATATTCGATGGTATTCCACTCTTCCTTCCCATCATGCATTTGTATTTTCTATGGTGTGGGATAAAATAGTTATACAATGGTTTCTTGTGGCATACTGTGGACATCCCACTCGTCACTTGTATTTTCTTTGTATACACACTCGCCTAAAGGCTCATGTGTATACACTTGCATGTGTATACACTTGCCTAAAGGCTCATGTGTATACTAGAAAATACAAGTGACTCGTGGGATATTCCACGGTATGCCACTCTAAACCATTGTATAACTACTATTTAACAAAATGTTGTAGTGTTCTTTAACAAAATGTTGTAGTGTTCTGCTTGTTGAGAAATCCTGAACACGTGGTGCAACAAGTAGGGTAAAATATTGTCACTAAAACTGATGATTTTGAATCATTTAATTACACACTTAGCATCCTCCGCAGGCAACTGTTTGCCTTTTCGCTGGGCCTGCTGTGTTAAAGATACGTAGTGGCCCATTTTTTTTCTTCACAATTTCGCACGGGAAGCCCAAAAGGTTGCCCAAAAAAACAATGGTAACACATAGATTTCAGAGATAAAAATGGGAAAGCATACAAAAAATTATATTACCCACTTTGATGCCCCTTACAATTACATTCTTCCATTACATGTTAATATTTATGTACTTGTGTATATATATATTTGTATGCATGAACATATTTCATCTGCAACATCTGCTTTGCATTACTGTTTCCTTTTTGTCTTGAGCACTTTGTGTTGAGCTTTCTGGAACACTTATTGTTGATCAGTGAGAGCAATGTTGAACAGCTTCTGAGATCCATATGTGAATGAGTCTACAAAACAAACAAATTAATTAATTAATTCCAGAAAGTACTTACAGGGGACCTATGGGTAAGGGATGGACCTTATGATAATTAATTCCAGAAAGTACACACAGGGGACCTATGGGTAAGGGATGGACCTTATGATAATAAATTCCAGAAAGTACTTACAGGGGACCTATGGGTAAGGGATGGACCTTATGATAATTAATTCCAGAAAGTACACACAGGGGACCTATGGGTAAGGGATGGACCTTATGATAATAAATTCCAGAAAGTACTTACAGGGGACCTATGGGTAAGGAATGGACCTTATGATAATTAATTCCAGAAAGTACTTACAGGGGACCTATGGGTAAGGGATGGACCTTATGATAATAAATTCCAGAAAGTACTTACAGGGGACCTATGGGTAAGGGATGGACCTTATGATAATTAATTCCAGAAAGTACACACAGGGGACCTATGGGTAAGGGATGGACCTTATGATAATTAATTCCAGAAAGTACTTACAGGGGACCTATGGGTAAGGGATGGACCTTATGATAATTAATTCCAGAAAGTACACACAGGGGACCTATGGGTAAGGGATGGACCTTATGATAATTAATTCCAGAAAGTACTTACAGGGGACCTATGGGTAAGGGATGGACCTTATGATAATTAATTCCAGAAAGTACACACAGGGGACCTATGGGTAAGGGATGGACCTTATGATAATTAATTCCAGAAAGTACTTACAGGGGACCTATGGGTAAGGGATGGACCTTATGATAATTAATTCCAGAAAGTACACACAGGGGACCTATGGGTAAGGGATGGACCTTATGATAATTAATTCCAGAAAGTACTTACAGGGGACCTATGGGTAAGGGATGGACCTTATGATAATTAATTCCAGAAAGTACACACAGGGGACCTATGGGTAAGGGATGGACCTTATGATAATTAATTCCAGAAAGTACACACAGGGGACCTATGGGTAAGGGATGGACCTTATGATAATTAATTCCAGAAAGTACACACAGGGGACCTATGGGTAAGGGATGGACCTTATGATAATTAATTCCAGAAAGTACTTACAGGGGACCTATGGGTAAGGGATGGACCTTATGATAATTAATTCCAGAAAGTACACACAGGGGACCTATGGGTAAGGGATGGACCTTATGATAATTAATTCCAGAAAGTACTTACAGGGGACCTATGGGTAAGGGATGGACCTTATGATAATTAATTCCAGAAAGTACACACAGGGGACCTATGGGTAAGGGATGGACCTTATGATAATTAATTCCAGAAAGTACTTACAGGGGACCTATGGGTAAGGGATGGACCTTATGATAATTAATTCCAGAAAGTACTTACAGGGGACCTATGGGTAAGGGATGGACCTTATGATAATAAATTCCAGAAAGTACTTACAGGGGACCTATGGGTAAGGGATGGACCTTATGATAATTAATTCCAGAAAGTACTTACAGGGGACCTATGGGTAAGGGATGGACCTTATGATAATTAATTCCAGAAAGTACTTACAGGGGACCTATGGGTAAGGGATGGACCTTATGATAATTAATTCCAGAAAGTACACACAGGGGACCTATGGGTAAGGGATGGACCTTATGATAATTAATTCCAGAAAGTACTTACAGGGGACCTATGGGTGAAGGCATTATTACACAGTGCAATTTTTTTACAATAAAACATTTGTCTCACAATGGTGCTTCAAAAGAAGTTGAATGAACCACTGCAGGGGCATTACATGTCACAATATCGAAAAAACAATGCTTGATTTCTGAAAATGATTTTGCATGAGAGTTAGTTACATGTTGCATGGTTAATGGGACTAGTTTTACAATGCTAATGCATTCCTTAAAGACTGAAGAACAGT
This sequence comes from Telmatactis stephensoni, assembly GCA_029948255.1. NCBI lineage: Eukaryota > Metazoa > Cnidaria > Anthozoa > Actiniaria > Isophelliidae > Telmatactis > Telmatactis stephensoni. The sequence continues at coordinate 103,979 of JALIZF010001654.1, read as the reverse complement.
GAGACCCACCCAACCCCTATGAGTACCTCCTAAATTAATTCACATAAGGTCCATAGATCCCTCAAGGTACTGTTACAAGGTGCAACTAGCCTTGCAGTGGCATCAAGAAACAAGTTGTACAAGTTTTGGAAAAGTGTGTTACAGAGAACAAGTAATGATTGCAAGTTTGTGCAATGAATGGTACAGTGTGGTGGTTTCAGTGTTGTTTGTGCATGCACTGCACATGCATTGTTTTTGAGAAGTGATTACATAGGAAGCATTAATGTTAAAAAAATCTGGAAATAGGTTCAATAGGACCAATACCATGGAAGTTTGTGTCTCTCCAGAATTTTATGGTCTCTAGTATTTACAAAATTAATAGACAAAGAGTTATGAAGTATAGGGACTAATACACATACCAATAGTTTCTCTGAACCATTTTGGGACATATTTTGACTTAAAGAAGAAGTAGAAAGGAAGACCAGCCAAGATGATTGCTAATGCAATAAGGGATCCCGTAGGCTTGGTAACAATGGGTGCAACTACCAGGTACACCGACGCAAGTATCATGAATACTGGAATAATAGTTGGAACCTGTCGAGACAATACCATCTATCAATATAGCCTGTGTAGCTTGGCAGTCATACGAAGGGGAGGGGATGGGAAGGGGGAAGAAGGAAGGGAGAACCTGTTGGAAGCCCATAGGTTTTTTTTGGAAAAGTAACAGTAATTGGATTAACCCCAGGTCAGCTCTTGTTAGATTTGACATGGTTCTATCTGGGGGGACTCCCCTATAAAAGGGGGTGGGGGTCCTTGTCGGAAATTCTGAAAATGACCCCTAAAAGGGACCTGTATTGTTAGATGATGGGCCTGGCAGTGATGAAATTTCACCCCTAAGAAGGGACCAATCAATAACCTGTCATTTTGGTTCTATTAAGGAGTGTTAAGTGACACTAGCCGGAAAGGGGACATGGTTCTATTTCATTGACCAGATGTAATTTTTAATTGACTAATTATATAATTTTCTTTGCAAAATCCAGTCCTTTTAGAGTTACAATTTTTGAAACAAGGCCAATACATGAATAAATCTACCATGCTCTAGTTCTGATGTGTAATGAGAAATCTTGACCTGAAAAAACAGCCTTCTTTTTGCTTGCTCTCTGAAGTTTGCTGTGTGAGAGAGAGTTCTGAGCAACAGAGCCAGAAATTCCATACATGATCTCATTACCCTGATGGCAACAAGAGGTGGACATAAGATAATTTTTGGTTTTATAGTATTTGGACTTACTCTATAAGGTCTAGGCATGTCTGGCTTTATATATCTCAACCACAACAGCCCTGCAAATGCTCCTCCATAGAAAAGCCAAGCTGCAAAACTGAAGAATCCAACCAGGTTCATGAAGTTCGATGAAGGAGGGATTATCATTAAAATGGCAATGGTGCTCTAGTTAAAAATAAAACACAGAATTAATCTATCGGCTACAACTATCAAACTTAACTTTAGAGTCCCAAGAACAATCTTGTGCATAAAGATAGGCATTATAAAGCTGATAAATGAATATTGACTTGAGTGGCTAACTTGGTCACGTCTATAAATGTTACATGTACAGCACATGTAATATTGTTATTACTATGAGACTCACTGTTAGAAGCATTGACGGCAATGGTGTCATGCGTTTGACTTGGATCATGGCCAAGAGAGATGGCAACAAACCATCCCGTGCAGCTACATAGGTCAACCTGTAAATAATTGAACATGAAAGCTAAAATACACTCAACAGCTTATTGGGATATCTTAATGAATATAGTGGAACTGCCATTAGACGGCATTTAATGTTATGATAAATACTTTTTACAAAGAAGATTACGGGAAGGAGCATTTTATTGCCACAACGTTTCCACGGCGTCCTGACACCATCACATTCCCTAATCTTCATTGTAAAATCTATTACATGTTTGATGATAAATATTTTTTATCAAGTATTGTTTGTTTGAATGATGAAATTACCTTCCACTTGTAAAGGCCACTCCATTGACAGTACCAAATGTTGATGCTGCAACAAACAATGGTATAATCCAACTGACAGGACCAAGGTATGCAGTACCAATACTCTACATAGAATACAATGGAATTAAAGACTTGAATGGTTTGGAATTCAATAGAAATGTTCAGCTTACCACTGCCACAGCCTCAGACTGAAGTATTCCTGCCCCTCCAAGAACTGTTATATAAGCCACATTAACTATCAAATAGCATATAGTTATCAGGCTAACACCAATAACAATTGCTCTAGGCATGTCCCTGGTGAAAAAAGGAACAGGCTATTGATAACTAGAAGAACAGGATATTTCCTAAAAGCACAAAATCTCACTCATTAAGGCTTGAAAAGGCCCCTATAAAATCCAGTCAAAGATTCAATTCATATTCCCAGAAGGAACCATTTGATGAATATCATTTGAAGTTAATTTAATTGGAAAACAAAGTGAATTGTAGTGTTTATCAGTACTTAGCTAGTGTTTGTAGGCACCCTACATCATAATATTTTAGTCATTATATCATTGCTGATAACTGAGTGGGTTTACATAACCCACTGATGTCCAAGGTTATAATATCCTACAGCATCAAGCTTACCGTGCAGGGTTCTTCATTTCTTCTGTACAATAGTTTAAGGTATTCCTAAAATTAGGTCAATAAAAGCTTAGAAATTACAGCACAAAGCCCAAACACATGAACAGCTATAATGCATTTTCTTTAAATTTTGACTGACCAATCATCCAATAAGCACTGGAAGATTGTCTAATCTTATCTTTCTGATATACAACATCAGTACACAACTTCCAGAATGAGGTCAAAGAAGTAACCAAGACAAATTTTGCAGTCGATTGTGTTCCAGGAAGCGGGACTAAGATGATGTCACACTTACCATCCGTCATAAGCCCACAATCCAATATAGAATGCAAAACCAATTTTTGCTGGATCTGTTTGAGACCCTTCAAATGAATTTTGTAAGTTTTGAGTTTTTCCTGAAAGACAATTCCCAGTAAATATTAATTAGTAATAGCAGACTATATACTTACATGCAAATGAGTAAAAAATCCACTTGTAGTGTATTTATATTGTGGTTAGAATATTTTCAAATCAGTTTCAATTGATTTTTATTTTCTATTGTTTCAGATGATGATTATAATGATTTATTTAAAACTCAAACCAAAAGTAAATATTTCATAAACCACAACATAATAGATTGTAATCAACCCAACTTCTACTGAGATATAATTGCTTACCTCTTGCAAGCTCAACAATGCCAATGATAACTAGCAGGGCAATACACAATAACTTAGCAAAAGTGAATATTCTTTGAACTCTTGTTGCCCAGCGTACACTCCAGCAGTTGATACCAGTGACAACCACTATAACAGAACAATATCAATATTAACACAGACTAGCTGACTCATTCTTCAAATCAATACAAACATTGTTTAGGGTTTTTTTTCATCAACACTTTTTTAATTGGAAACATGTCATCTTTTGGAAATGTGTCATGAGCAAAGTAATATCATTTTGGAAATACATATAATTTGTGATGTGAACACAGGTAGCCCAAGCTCACTATTAGTGGCTATTTATAAGAGGATGTATGGCACTCAATATCACTCAAAATTTCTGTCTTAATTTTAATAAAATTCCACGAGACTTCTAGAGTATGTTGTTCATGCTTTCTTCTAACCTCTGAATGAGTTTCAGTGAAATTCGTCGATTTTAACTGCTCGCCCTAAGCCACTCAAAAATGGAGAGAAGGTAGGAAGCGATGGCCGACTCGAAGCCATCATACTGCTCAACTCCAGTCCAAATATCTTCCCGAAAAATCGCTCTAGTTCAAAAATTCCTTCGCACAGGGTTGAAACGATAAATAAGCCACGTCCTCATGCCAGTCAAATCGAAGCAAACGCCTTTCCAAACGAGCCACGGGACTTGAACTTCCAAAAAATGCTCGCTTACGAGGAGAAGAAAATGCGTGACCGACAAAAGTTGTCACAACCAAACCGTTAAAAAATAGAGAGAGCCTGGGATCGAGCAACAACTACTACTTTGCTAGGCAAATTTGATAAATATTATTCCTAATCCAAGAAGATATAGCTACATTACAAGATTCTTGAAGTCAAATACGGTTGTAAAATATCTCAAAACACCGCAGCGAAGGTTTTAGAACTGTTAAAATATGTCCGTCAAAGTAGAAATTGTAGCTCGATCCCAGGCTCTCTCTAATTTTTAACGGTTTGGTTGTGACAACTTTTTTCAGTCACGCATTTTCTTTTCCTCGTAAGCGAACAGTTTTTGAAGTTCAAGTCCCGTGGCTCGTTTGGAAAGGCGTTTGCTTCGATTTGGCTGGCATGAGGACGTGGCTTATTTATCGTTTCAACCCTGTGCGAAGGAATTTTTGAACTAGAGCGATTTTTCGGGAAGATATTTGGACTGGAGTTGAGCAGTATGATGGCTTCGAGTCGGCCATCGCTTCCTACCTTCTCTCCATTTTTGAGTGGCTTAGGTCGAGCAGTTAAAATCGACGAATTTCACTGAAACTCATTCAGAGGTTAGAAGAAAGCATGAACAACATACTCTAGAAGTCTCGTGGAATTTTATTAAAATTAAGACAGAAATTTTGAGTGATATTGAGTGCCATACATTCTCTTATAAATAGCCACTAATAGTGAGCTTGGGCTACCTGTGATGTGAAAAGCACATAAATGTAATGCAATGCAATGTTGATCATTTTTCAAGAGTTCTAAATCAATGACAGAAATTCTGATTGCTCTCTAAAATGTGATATTATGTTATTGTCATCTGGGAAAATAACATGTGTTTTGGCTATTGGTTACTTGAAAGAGTCACATTCAAAATTCAAAAGGTATTTCATTGATATCAATATTGTATAGAATTATATTATCACAGATCTCTTTGAAAGTACCAGTAAGTGGACTTTGTCTTAGGTTGACAAATAATATATATTCACAAAATATTACACTGTACTGTTAGTACATGTAGCTTATAAAATATCCCATCAAGCTTAAGGTTAACCCCTCCATGTAGTCATGTAATACATATCCACTAGTTCCATAATAATGTGACCCAGAGAACTCAAAACATCTGGTTAGCCTACCGTGTACATACACTCATGTGCAGGCTGTCATTTAGCGCATGGAGATTTTAGTGAATGGCAAATAACAAGAAAGCTAAATTTTTGTTTTCAAAATTTAGTTCCAAAATGTTTCTTGGTGATTTTAACAAGCAAAATAATCAGAAAAAATGCCAATAATGTTTTCTTTTTTGGAAAAAGGAGTCAGTGCATGCTTCTTTTTGTCAATGCAAATTTGAATGTAGCTAGTAAAGTAAAGTAAAGTAAAGTAAACGACCATATTTTACGTCGATAACTCATGACAGTAATTTTGGTAACTGATAAACTAGAGGTCGACGGTGCGCTCATTTTACTCCCCTCTCTCTATCAGTGCTCCGTTTTAAGGGTATTTAAAGCTAATTAAAGCTACACAGAAAGGAAAGAAGTTGAAACAAGGATGTGAGGTCACTGGAGATCGAACTAGGGACCTCTCGCACCGAAGGCCACGCACTAACCAACTCTGCCATCCTTAAAAGCTCACACAGTGTCACGTCATTTTCAAGATGGTGGCACTTCTGGATGGCCTTTCTAGCAACTTCAAGGGCATTTAAACACACTGATTTTGGACAGGACCATATAATTTTCATGAACTTGAAAACACACGTAAAAATCTATGTTACCTCAAATTGTGTAGTTCCAGAAAATATCCATAACCCCACCATGGAGGGAATTTGTAAATGGGCTCCCCTATCCTCTGGAACTTCCATTTTTCTACCATACAAACTCTGTAATTTTGTTCTTTCTCTGACTCCCCTCCCCTCCAGAATTTCAAAATCCCTCCCTGGTGAGGATATGGATATTTTTGGAACTACACATTAAAAAAAGACATTACTCTAGTGTACCAAAAAATTGGGTTTTTCTGGGAAATTTGTTTGAACTTTTGATAAATTTAGTTGAGACCTGATGAACAAAATATGTGATATATCAAAATATATCTTTTTTGGAATCTCTTTAAATGATTTCTCATTTTTTTCCCCATAGTAGCCAGTCACCTTATGACCAACCAATTTACAAAGGTTGTGAGCATTTACTTAAGATTTACATTCACAAATAATCACAGGAATCATCAGTTATTCCTACCACAACCTGTGAATTTTACTGGAACATAGAAATTAAAGAGTGAATCATCAATCTTTTGAAAAATAAAACAAAAATGATACAGTGGTATGTCTCGGTATGGACACCTCTATAATATGGACACCTCTATAATACGAGTGAGGTGTGCGATTGCGGAAAAAGTAAGTACAGTAATATATTTCTTTATAGAACGACGAACGGTGTGCTTAAGGATGTTCGCGGGAAAACAAGTTTACCATGTTTTTTCCTTCATACTTTGCATGGTGAGATAATGTCATCATAGAAGTTCAAAGAGCAAATAAAAAATGGGGGTCACCATTCTCGTTGAGGAGTGAGGCGACATCAAAGTGCACCCACTTTCTCATAGAAGATCGCTTGCGCGCCAATCTATACGAGTCGAGCATAGAAGTCATTTTTTTGTAGAAAAATTAAATGGATTGCTCAATGTTTATTTACACGACCACTCAATAATCCATGGAATAATATTATGTGAAAATATTTGTAAATACTTAAAAAATAGCTGTTGTTTTTAATTCGAATTGGCAGTCATGAGCGACGCTTTTGCCGCGACTTCGCTCAAACTTGTCACGGAAATCCGTGTTTTTATTATGATTTTACCATAATATTTTTCTCAAATTTAGAATATTAACAGCCTATGTAATTCTTTGTCAAACATTGAAATAAAAAGTGGGGGTCACCGTATTCGTTTTCGAGATATTTAGCCGTAAGAGCCGCAAAGTTTGAAAATTTGGCCGCCATCTTGAATACTGAGAGGAGACTGGGTCCAGTAGAATCTTTTCCATCCTTTTTTCTGCAGTTTTTCAACCTGAACGATTTTTTTTCCTCGGTAAAATTACTTTTTTTAACTTTTTTTCTTTTTTAAAATAATTTCCATTTTAAAAAAAATCGAAAAAGTCATTACCGAAAAAAATTATTTTAGGCCGCCATCTTGGATTTAGTGGAGGTAGCGCGCGCTAGCGTGCGCAGTAAAAGTGCGCGTGAACAATGCCCGCGAACGTCCTTAATTTGCATACATTATAAAGTTTCTGCAATCGCGCACCTTGGTGTATAATACCGACACCTCTTAATAATACAGACACCCCTATAATACATACACCTCTATAATATGGACCGAGAAATTAAAACCAGCAGAAAGATATGATATTTAGTTTCACTATATAAATCCAATTTATAAGTCGTCAGTCACAAATTATTTATAAGCCAAAATATGAAGAATCGTGAATCACACAACACGTGTACTATAAAAACAAACACTTTTTAAAATTTATTACTACTGTAGATTGTTCCATAGAAACCAACCATTTCACATACAAATATCCTAGGCATTTACACCCTTAATCGAAAGGTTTTTGCTTGGTCACTTAAATTAGAAACTGAAAATTAATTAGCACAAAAATAGGTCGACCGGTGTTTCAACAATCTGATGCAATTCCAGGGAGTATTTCAATAGTCGATACTTATTATTCAAAAACTTAAAAAAGGTTCAGTAAAGCATAACTTTTTTCATCACGAATTTCTAAAGTACACTTGTAGATGTGTGAGGCACTTAAAAGCACATCACAAATATTTTTACAACAGGTTAATGTGTGAATGGACATATGGCAAAGATATCCACTTACCCACACACGATATACCAAGCAACTTTACAACGGCTTCAGGCGGTTTACATGTGGGGAAAAAGGGTTTAGACACATACTCGGCGAAGATCAGTGAAACTATGGCACATATTGAAGGCCTATTGATAATAACTCCTGTCCAAGCGAACAAAAAGGCAGGTATAGGACCAAAAGCTTCCTTCAAATAGGCGTATTCAGCCCCGGACTTTGGTACAGCAGTGCCAAGCTCTGTGTAACATAAACTGGCCAACATTGCTAATATACCACATCCAAGCCAAACAAGTAGTGATAACCCAACGGAATTAGACATCGCAAGGATTCCTGTAGGAGAAATAAATATTCCCGAGCCAATAACCGTCCCTACAATGAAAGCAACTCCACTTATCAGGGTCACTCTTTTCTTTAACTCGACTTTCGTCTCGGGACACGCTTCAAGATCTTCAGCTTCTTCGCTAGGCTTAAAAGGTTTAGTAACATCGCCTTCTTCTCCTCCTTCTCCTGACCCTGAATTACTATCTTTTTCCGTCATTTTGTTGTAGTAGAACTACAACCACAACACTACCTCTAGTTCAACCTTTCAACGCACAAAGCTAACTAGTCTTAACCTTTGTCTTTCAGTACACACACATATGGCTCAGCCAATCAGAATACTAGTAGGTTTCGAACACGTGCAGTTTCCGTGCAGTATGCATGTAAAAGCGCGTAAACAGCTGAATGAAATTTAATCACAATATCATTTAGGCTCTAAGATATCAAAACAAGGCAATTTAAAAAGTAACATAAATCAAAATGTTACTCCAAAAAGTTCTACCAAAAAAATATTTTTCTAAAAAAGTTTATTTACAAATAAATTATTATTATTATTATTATTATTTTTCTCACTTTGTGAACAGCACCACAGGATAACCAATTCATGACGAACTTGATCATACCCAGTTCCTTCTCTGCTAGAAAAGGAACGACTGGTACAATTTGGTCTGTACCTAAAAGATGGTATGTTTGCAAAGCATTTTCGTCTTGTTATCAAAATTAATTGACATATTCATAAGTTCTTTTGGTTTTTAGGCTTTATTTGGGATTCAGTTTGTCCTTAGTGTTATTTTTGCTACTTTCTTGCAAAAACTATCTCCGTACATCTCACCTGCAAGATGGATTCTATGCAATGGATGGTAAGAATGTACTCAACCAGTTGACTGTTTTACTTGTGTTTTGGCTATTCATTACCTTTAAGTGTTAATAATTATTTTCCGTCATGATAACTGCTATTAAATACGAATATTGCAAACAGTCGTTCTGTATTACAATCAGGTTAATCAGGTATCTTCACCCAACTGATGATCAGCTCAAAGCACTGACTGGAAAACCAGTGTATTCCAAAGGAGGCAGAAAAAAACTGTCCAACAATGAAACTAGGTTTGTACATTGGCTATTAGTCATCACATTTTGATAATTTTACATTGATGTTCCACCGCTTTATGTTAGGGGTTCAACAAATATGAATGGTTCAGATAGCAAAACCTTCACAGTAAAGTGCTCACTTGATATTCAGCTTGAGAAAGCCAAGGTGAACAATTGTTATTATGGGTATGTCCTTGTGAAAATATATCCAGGATTCTGCTAGGATGTCGGTGGAATTTAACAACAATTCTGTCTGATTCTGGTAAAATTCCTAGTACTTATGGGAATGGATCTTGAACTGTTGTAATTCGTAGCTGGACCAGAATACTGGCAGAATTCCAGATACATTTTCAGCAAGACATTATCAATTTTACTAATAATGTCATTTAAGTGCAGTAAATGTCTTGAATATTACTTGATGGGTGTTGGAAAAAAAAAGAAATTTTAGCATTTATATAGCAGAAATATCTACATGTATATAATCAAATGCACTTAGAGTTTGTTAATAGTAAGGACAGACTGTTGCACCGGGCAACAATCCCCTACTCTTTGTGAACAATACAACAGAATCTTTTACATCCACTATACAAGCAGGGTTAGAGTGAAAGCAGATGGGGCCTACGGTTTAACATCCTTATCTGAGAAGACGTGAAGGTCTTTAACCATTAATTTTGTAGATGTAATTTCAAAGGCAGTACCTTCTCCTCAATTACTTAAAGGGGGACTAGTACGTAATTTGAGTCAAATTTAGAAAAAAACTTGGAGCCTTTTTTGCCATTTGAAATGGTTAATTGCTCAACCTTCTCTCGAAATTCACAAGAGTCTTGCTTTTAAACTGACAGGCAAATAAAATATTCAACATTAGAGTCACTGTCCGCCATAACAAGATTGTCACCTCAGTGACGTCAGACACTCCAAACGTAATCCAGAGAGATATCTTGTCACTGAAAAAAGTTTAGTTTTTCTTGGAGAAATTTAATGTTTGTTGAAATGAATGACTCATTCAGGGTTGAAGATCTTGAACCACTAGCCACAGAAGAAGATCTAGCCACATTTGGGTTGGCCTTACAGTGTATGGTGTGTCTGACGTCACCCCCTATTGTCTTCTCCGAGTAACAATACACGACAAGTGATCAATGGTAGACAAAGAAATAATCACAAATTTCGACGGCTTTTATTATAGAAATGCATATAAATTGTTCAGGGGAGTTTATTTATATAGAGTATAAACATTACAACTAAAGTGGTTTGAAGCGATTTTCTTTCATTTTACATTTTTGACTCGAACTACGTAGTGGTCCCCTGTTAAAGACCCTGAGTGTTGGTCCGGCTGGGGAATCCAGACCTCCCACACAAGAGACCAACACTCAACCAACTGAGCCAACCGAGTGGCGGTTGTTGGTATTGGAGATGAATCTTTATTAAGGTAAAGGGCATATGAGAGAGTGCATGGATGCGATTCTGCACTGTTGGCCTAAAATTGCACCAAATTGTACTATTGACTACTTTCCATGTTATTTGTCATTTTTTGCATGATTTGTCAAAAATACCTGTATCTGCAAAAAATCACAACATTCATGAAACATTCCTCTGGGAATCACAATCAAATTTCAAATTGGCTAGCTAAAGTGATAGATTTCATTGTTACTTCAGTAATGGTAAGGTTCTACATACATACAAATGACTCTAAAATACAGAACTTTGTTTCCTGTACCTTCCAGATCATTTAACAAAAATCAACAAGGCATTCCTTGTTATGACTGTACAACCCTGGACACAATTAAGTTATAATTCTAAGAATGCTTGTGATTGACAGGAATTTGAGAAGAGATTGATATGAAATAACATTTTTGTCGAGGAAAATTAGGGAAAATTTTGACAAGAAGAAGATCAATGTTTAAAACAATGTTTAAAACAATGGATTTTTTATAAAAATTGTGTATTTCAAATGAGTTAAACTCTCTAAATAATGTACATGTATTTTTATTTTTCCCGGCACTCTGTCAGATGCCCTATTTACATATATTCTACTATGTACATGTTTAGGTATAACACAGTGGGTCAATGCTAGCCTAGAACAAGCCTGAAAAATTCTATTCCAAAGTGCCCTCTGTTGTCTTCTGCTAAGTATGTTTTGGTTTGCCTCCTTCCCAAACTCATACATACATGTAGCCAGGGGAAATTGGCTTTCTTTGAGTTAGTGTGAAATTTGAGTTTACTGAGTTCAAGTTCATAGTACTTCTACTATTATTGCAATTAACATGCTTATTACATCTAAAAATATTATTTTCCTTAGTTGACAGAGTTGGATGTTCTACCACAGTTTCTGTATACTGACTACAAATGGTTGATAGACTTTGCTGTCAGTGCTTTGGTTTTAAATATTGTCATAGAGCTGTGTGCGTTTTTCTTTCCTGCAATTTTATCACAAGAGCTAAACCTTGGACTGTTTTGGAATTTGTTGGTCATTGTATTTTCACTGTATCCTTATTATGATTTGATGGTTTTCCATTCCTACTTCATAAATGATATAAAATATACAATATAGCATTAGACTTTCTGCATTATTACTTCACCTTGCTGTTAAATATTGGCATAAATATACAAAGTGGGTATTTGGCAGGCTTGTTTACAGAGATCTAGAAGTGAAGTATGTATATTCACCAAACATGTACCGACCTCTTTGTTAGTTTTGTTCTATTATATTACTCTAGCTTTTTGAATTTGGTAACCCATCAACATGAAAGAGGTGTTTGGCTTTGTGATTGTTTGTGATTATTACAAGTATTTATTATTTTAATCCTTAATAGTTGTATCAGCAAAGCCTTGTTTACCCTCACAGCTGCCTATTGGAGGGGAGAAGACAGTGGAGAGAGATCAATTTGTTTAACATTTGGTTTCTTTTTCTTTGTGGTTGCCATGGCAGTCTTAGTTATTGATGAAAGTCTACTAGACTTTGGCCTAGATTCTGGTTATGAAAAGTTTGCCAAAAAAGCTGCAGAATTTTTACAAAAACAGGGTTTTTCTACAAGGTATTTTTAAATTAGATTATCTCTGAGTGCAAGCAACACAACTTCCACGACAGTTTTCATTTTTACAGTGTGTTCAGTGAGCCAACTGAGAGTAACTAATGGCCATTTTACCCTGGAGCCGGTTGTATGAAGGGTGAATAGCACTATCCAGCAAATAAATCCTTATCCAGAAGATAAAATCTAAATAGATACAAAATCTATACAGTGTACAACTCTTATCCGGTGGATAACTTTATTCAACCTTTGTACAACTGGACCCTGGCCATTAAATGTCCATAACATTAATAAAACAATGATTTTATACTACTATTAATGTCATACCATGCAAATAGTAGCATTTCTGATTTCCTTACAGAGAAGCAGCTCCTGTCTGGGTGTTTAAGTTTTTCCTGGCCTTGGCATCTGGAATTGTTGGTGCATTCATGAGTTTCCCTGGGATGAGAGTGGCTAATATGTACCTTGACTCCTTGTATTACTGCAGAGAAACAGCATATATGGTGTATGTATATCGTATGTTATGTCCTCGTTAATCACTAAATAGCTCCCTACCATTACATGTCTACCTTGTGGCTACATGTGAAGTATGCATAACCCCAAACATTCTAAATAAGAGACTTTGTTTCAGCTTGTTAAGAATGATATAACTGAGGACAATCAGTTGTTTTTGGTATAATGGGTGTTTTTTTGGAGGCAATGACAATTGACATTCATTGAATGTACACTGCAAACTATTAAACAATTTTGAAGTTGGGGTAATTGTGCTGCACTGGAATCAGTGGTAAACTACTGTATTTTGTATAAATCAATTAGTTATCTATCACTAAATTCCTGCTTTCTGATTGGCTACTCTACTAGTGGTCTATTTGCTTAACACTAAGAATTATGCATTTATATTGATCAACTGTACATTGTTGAAATACAAGTGTAAGGGAAAAGTGACAAAATATAAGAGAATTTTGTGTGTTTTGAAAGTTTGACTTGCTATCACACAGCAATGAGCAAGTATTGACCAGTGATTGTATTGTACATTAATTTAATTATTTTTATTGTACTCATTGACAATACTTTTCTGTTTTACAGAATTCTTCTTCATGTTAATTTTCTGTTGCCACTTGTTATTGTTCTTACATGGATCACACCCATTGCAAAGCAGCCTTTGGTGTTTGGTAATTGGCACGCAAGCAAACAAGTTGCAGAACCACTGTATGTATGGCCATGACTCAATTAGTGTAAGAGTCTGGGTGTTACTCTTGAGCTTATTAAAGTGGCCTGTAGGTATTTATTGTAGCAGAAGCTCAATATTTTAGCTCAGATTTTGAGTGGCTATTAAATGCTAACAGATTTCTGAAATGTTTGGTATGCAAAATAGGATATCTTTCTTTTTTAAACAGTATAACTTTTAAGGCAAGTAAAGTAAAAGATTAGGAGATAAAAACAATATTCTAAAACCAGACTTACTCGGTCCGTAAATAGTCAATAAATTTTGTTCATATTTCTGTCAAATGACTTCTAACATTATTACCTTTTTGGTGATATAGAAATCTTAGGCATTTTTTATGAGTGTGCACTCATTTATGGGAACCCTTTCCAGCCTCCTTAAACAGAAAAGATATGTTAGTTTGCATACCAAAGATTTAAGAAATCAGTTGACATTTACCTTCTCAAAATGTGAGCTAAAAATTGAGCCTCTGCCATAATAAATACCTGTGGGCCACCTTAAAGCACTCATTACAAAACTGTTAAAATGAATGCTTTTCTCTATTCCACTGTTTTGCATTGCACATGCTAGCTGCACATAATCCCAGGGGGGGGGGAGGGGGTACTTGACCAGGATTTGGGTGGGGATGTTCCGCTGGGATCCTAAAACGGTTACTCTGTTTATGACAGAAAAACTCAAAATACCATACCCTGTTTATGACAAAGTATAATAATTGCAGAATGTAATGTACTTGTTTGTTTGTAATGTAAATGAGTTTCATAACGAGTTTGTTGCAATCATGATTGAACAACGATAAATAAAGCTTCTAGACTGATCGTTGTGGTCGTTATCGTTGTGGCTAGCTTAAACGTCTAAGGTTGATGAGAAAGCTGCTACCCTGAAAATGACAAGAAGCTCAAAAAATTGCAAAAAATGACAGGGACTTTGAAAAACCATACCCTGTTCAGCGGATCATCCCCGTATACATGTAGTAAATATATGGGAGTACCCCCCCCCCCCCCCCGGCACATAATTCTCTAGCTCATGCAAGTCCTTGCACACTTGGTTTTCAAGATGGCAGCTGTAAGGACTAAAGGCTGAAAAGGGATAGGGTTTTTTCAAAGTATGAGTACCTAATACCATTTATTAGTCAATCAGGATGCCATCTAAGTGTATTTCCATTAAACTGCATTATATTAATGTAATGAAATTTTGCTGTACTTTTAGGCTGAGTGATAGAGGCTTCAGTCTTGTTCGTGTTGGTTTGGTTCTTTTATTCTGTCTTCTTCGTCTAAGTCTAACATGGGTTCATCTCCAGTCCTACCTCAACATGGCACAAGAAAGAATGGATAAACTGAAAAGAGAAACTGGAAGAATTACAAATTTGGACCTGCAGAGAAAGGTAGGTATGAATGTTGACACAATTCAACTCACATGCTTGGGATGTAGAAAAGGAAAAAAAAATCATGTTGAGAAAGCCTCGCACATCAAAGACACTCAACTTAACAATCAATCAACCTGAGCAGGGCTTCAGTTGAAACACCATGCCGTCCTGATTTAGAAGATTGTTTTTGTTTCAGGTTGCAGGAGTGTTTTATTACTTATCAGCTGCCACATTACAGTACCTGGCACCTACTATTCTTGTTTTGTTTACAATGTTAGTCTTCAGAACTATTGGTGAGTTAGTTTGCCCACCCCCATACCCATACAGAACCTACCTCCCCATGTATCCATCCCTGTATCCAGACAGTACCTACCCATCCCTGTATCCAGGCAGTACCTACCCATCCCTGTATCCAGGCAGTACCTACCCATCCCTTTGTTTCCCCATAAAAGTTTTTGATTTTTTTTTTCCTTCATGCAGAATTCACTGACTGGTCATCAGTTCAAGCACCATCACAAATAGACTACTCTAAGCTGATTTCAAACTCCACCAGGGAAGCAGCCTTAAGCCTTAGAGGTTTATTACTTCCTGAACTGTTCCAAGGCATTTTCTCATACACATTATGTTGGTTTTGTGCATCTTGGTTTGTCACATCAGTTTTTGGTGTTATCTATTTAAAGATGATAAAAATATAAAAATATTCACTGAAGGAATTTAAATTGTGTATAGTGAAGTAGAACAAGATTGCTTCAGAACTACATGTAAAAGTTTCTTGATTTGTATCTATAATAGAGGTTATTTTGGAAATTAGATTCCTGGTTGGACCAACACTCAGGGTCTTAAAGATTATTCACGTGAGCTTTTTAGATGTTTGAGCCGTTGGTATGGTGCCATACATAATTTACTGAAAAAACTGTTACTATTGCTGTACTACAGAGAGATGAAAGTTGGATATGAACTAAGTGCGGTCAACATCGGAGTTACCATAGCAAGGAATTGATGCTACCACAAGTTCCAAATAGCCTTATTTTTTGAGACCAGGGACATTTTGAAGGCTGCACTGGATAGTAGATAGAGAAATAACAAAGGGAAGTGAAGGCAGAAATTCAAGCGCGCAAAAAAATTGTGGTACTGCGTGCTCGCTCGTTACTCGCTATTTGCTACTTGTCCGCCCTTTTTGCGCACTAAAACTGTTAAAAAATACATTGACAACGTGCTTTTGATCGCACTTGGCTCATATCAAACTTTTATCTCTATCTAGTACCGCAAAGGTAACAGTTTTTCGATACATAATGCAGGGCGCCGCACGAACAGCTCAGACTTGGAAGGTAAACTCCCTAAAAAAACCAGGTGAGCTACCTTAAATTGACGAGGTGCCTTAGCTTCACGTCTTCTTGGATAAGGACATCAAACCGAAGGTCCCGTCTCTCTACTACACATTACCCTTGCATATTAGGGACGTTAAAAAAGCCCACACCACTATTCAGAAAGGGATGTTACAATGATGTTGGATGTTACCTTGTACAAAGGTTTTAGAAACTAGGATTTCTTATTTATCTTTTTAAGCGGAAGCATTGCGCACTTTCCATATTCGAGGTCTCAAGATTGTTTTCCCATGAACTGTGTATACCATGTATACCTATTGTTGGACGAGAGACATAAATCCCACGCGACTAGATAGAAAGAGTATGGGTAGAAACTTTATAGTCACTTTTCGACTTTGTTCTGACGTTTGATATTCGTGTGACTTCATAGTTTTTATTTCTACCCATACTAACTTTCTGGTCAAAGCTGCGTAGACTTTGGGTCGTTTAAAAAAATTATAAAATGATAAATAGTGTATGTTAAACTTACCACTAGCAATAATGCGAAATAGTTCAAGCCACTTATGGGATTACGATACTTTACGTTCGTTGGCCTTGTCCAAGATCACAGAGTTTTTACACCTTGTAAGTCATTTGCATGGCGGAGTCATTTTACTACAACTACAATCAGAATGCTTTACGAATTTTCTTTGAGATTTTAAGTGGTGGATCCAGGATATATTATCTTCAGGAGAGGGTGCACCATCATATAAAGGATATTTGGAAAAATATTAATTGAGAAAAAAGGACTTAAAGTTGTCTCAAGTAGGGGTAAGAACACTGTTTCGGCAAGATCATCACATTTTCGATATTAATATATATTTTTTCAATAAGGGAGTGTTCATTATTTATGGGTTTTGTTTTTTTTGGGGGGGCTGGCATTTTCTGTGACTACATTTTCATAATCTATATGACTGACCCCCGTTGGATAAAAGCAGAACTTGATTGACCCCCTCCCCCCTCTCCCAAGAAAAACCTAAAAACTTTTATACCCCCCAACACATTTTCACATTAACATGTATTCTAAATTTAACAAATTGCAGATGGTTTTGAGTTCTTCTAGCCTCTTATTGCAGCAACTCTGACACCAGAAAATGTTCAAAACTCAAGTGGAATCATGAGCGCAGCGAGAATGAATGACAAAAGATGCTGAAAAAATAAAAATACTCATGATGAAACCTCCAGGATATTAAAACAGCTGCTAGGTATTATGTTCTACTCACACAAAAGTGTTTTCCATTCAAGTTGTACCCTTAAAACATCCGGAAATATAAATTACACAAATGCCAAAGAGCTGAAGGTGCAGCAGAAGAGCTGGTCATTTTGAACTCCTCAAGACTCCTCACAGACACTCGGATGTCATTGTGGAAAATGTCGGGGGCATCCATGTTAAAAAAGTCGAGAAAAGCTTGTCTAAACTCATAGAGAAAGATGCATTGTCATATGATTATGCTGAACTTAAGGAATTCCTTATCAAAGTTCATCCAAATATGTTTTCAGATTGTGACTTTTTCTTGTGAAGCTGAAACATGAAGCCATACCTCATTGACCCTATGCAAAAAGCTGGTTTTCAAATAAAAGCACTTCAATAACATTTTGAGTCCACAAATTGAGAAAACTTTTGTGACCCCCTTAAATTAAAAAACTCTAATAACCCCCCCCCCCCCAAAAAAAAAAAAACGTCCTCAAACTTTCTTGCCCCCCATTATTTTACCGCCCCCCCCCCCCCCCCCCCAAAAGCCATAAATATTAATGAACACTTCCTCAGCTCTGCTAATTCAATTCCTGTCTGCGTCATGTTTTAGAGCAGATTTCGTGTGAGTGTGAAACGAACCGTACCGTGCCGTGGTCATTCCGTGCTGTCTATAAAAACATTCGAAATTCCTGCCGTAAACCGTACCGTGCCGTTTTCACAGTCATATGAAATTTACTCTATATCAATAGAAATGTCGTCACGCTTATTTTCTGTTAACAAGGCCTTAGCTTTGTGGCCTCGTTCTCATGTACTAGGCCGCCATACTGTGCTCAGTGTTGGTGACGTGACTTGGGTAATCCCGTCAAAAACACATTCTTTTGAATGAGCTTTTGTCACCCCTTGCGTGACATTTTAATTTGACGTGACGGAAAACTCTGTGGATGGTACTCCACCAGTTTTGAATCTCAATATCACTTATTCTCAGTTTTATTAGCCTTTTACTTCGAAAACTAAACCAAATTGTGTAAAAAGAGCAGGGACCAGTCAAAAGTGAGCATTACATTTTCATTTACACCGGCCCCCTAATTAACTGTAAATATGACGGTCCCTCGCGAGAACAAAGCATCTTGATTATATTTCTTTGTGATATACACCTATTTCAATAAACGTTGTCGGTAAAAGCCTACGCGATTCACCCGAAGGGAAGCATGGGGAAACATTACTAAAGCTATAAAACCACACAAATATCCACACCAAAATTCAACTTCAGCTTGCCATGACCGAATACATCAAAGAGCTTCATTTGCTGATGCTAAAATCAAGACCAATGCAAAAAACAGAGAGAAATTTTGCAACTACCCATACTCCTTTTCGGTCTAGTCGTGTAGGCTTGAGACCTCTCATACGACAAACTTTTTTGAAATAGGTATATATATATATAGCTATTTCAATAACGCTGTCGCTGAAAAAAAGCCTAAAGGCTTTCAACTATCTTTTGTTTACTCTAACAAACTTCGCTGTATGCTATCTAAGAAATTAAGGAATATGTGTCCAAGTTGTATAGAATTGTCAAGCATACAGTGAGTTTCTTATTGTAATAATGTCACGGTGAAAAAAAAATTCATGATTCCGCTCTCAAAGCTTTAGGCTTTAGGCTTTTTTCAGCGACAACGTTAATTGAATTAGCTATATACATACAGTCATTCTCAAAAAGGTTGTCCAGATGAAAAGACGTTTAGTCGTTAATAAACTCATTTACATATATCATATTTTCAATTTTCTGGCAAGAATTTTAACTTTAGCTGCAAAACTACAATCCATTAGACACAATATCTAATATGCAATGTACTTTGGTATTTTGAAATGAAATTCTTGCAAGAAAATTGAAAATCTGATATATGCAAATGAGTTTATTAACGTCTAAACGTCTTTTCATCTGGACAACCTTTTTGAGAATGACTGTATATTACTTTTGTTAGATTTACAAACTCCACATTTTCTGGATAAGTATTCGACATTTTCATTTTGACATTTTTTATTTTCCATTTACATATAAATTTACACATCGAAATAAATAAAGTTGTGTTAGAGTGCATGCACTTAATCCGTGAAACAAACACTACTAATTAGTAGTAAATAGTGTTGATTAGATAATAGGAAACAAAGGAATTACCATAATTTAGCACTATTTTGTACTATTTATGTTTCACGGATTAAGTGCGTGCACTCTAACTACAAAATAAAAATATAATTAAGTTTTTGACAATGACAGAGTATGACAAAAAAATCACATTAGAAGACTGAAAAGAATATTAAGGCAAGAAAACACACACAAAAATAGCAATGGCGAGGAGATCTAAGAGAAACCCTAGGCTTATGGAACTTAGATCCCCTCATTCTTGGAAAAAAATTTTTTTTTAACATATTGTAAGGCAATGATGACAGTGAACAAAGTCAAAGTACAAATATACATAGAACCGAATAAATGTTATTAAATAAGATAAGTGACTGATTCATAGAATAGTAGCAAACGAGTATGAGTGTAGATAGATAATATTGTTTTAGAAAGAAGAGTTTTAATTTTTTGAAAAAGATGGTATAGTATCGTTATAAATAAGTTCTTATATGATGTACAAATGTATAATTATTATTAGATAAACTGCATGGGGATCCAAAACTTAAAAGAAATACATTTCTGTTGAAAAATGACTGATGGCTAGCATTTCTTTCCGTGCTCAGGTACTTTTAAATATAATTTTATGGTTCCTACTCCTCTTAGTTACCGTTGCCATGTTCCACAAGCTTAACAAACTTAGTTAGAATATCTCAGAATATAAAATGACATTCCTGTGAGAACAAAGCAAAATTAAGGCGACTCCCTTGAAATGGAAGGAGAAATGTCATTCTTCCCAAGCTGGTGCACCATGGACGTTTTTAATATGCAATAAAGAAGGCATCACCATTCCCGTTTTCGTGCTACATGACCACAAATATATGACATATACGGCCTCGATGACTGATATTGCTGTAACCGGATGTCGAATAAAAATAACACCATTCTAGCAAAAAGTGTATGTTTTAAAGGAGCACTTGGATCAAAATCAATGAAAATTGGAAATGACTTGTAACTCAGTGGAACCTATGTATACGGCACCAATGATCATCAAGAACCAACATTTTCTTCGCATCCAAAAGAGACATAAAATTGTCAAGGTTTTTAGCATTTAAATTGTGAGTAGATGACGTCATTATGATGTCGATTACTCAACCCTAGTTTAGGTTTTAAACCAAAATTTCTCTAGGATAATGAGCTTAAGCTACGGTAGTACGAGCAACAAAATCACTCACTCAACGTGTCTCGCAACGTCGTTGCCAAACGAGTTGAAGAGCGATGCTGCGCGTTTTTCCACCCGAAAACAAACTTGTCTCGCAACAAAATAGTTTGCTGCAAATTGACTAAATCCTGACTTCTGATTGGTTCAACCACGAACGCGAAGGAAGCCATTTCGCAGTTTGCTGCGAGACAAGTTGACTTTGGGGTGGTAATACGCGCAACATCATGAAATTTTGTTGCAAATAGTTGAGCGATTGTCTACTTGCTGCAAAAGACTTTTTCAACTTGCAGCAAACTATTTCGTCAAAAGTTTCAAAAGATTTTCATCCAAGTCGGCCTTTAAGCAAGCTATAATAGGTAATCTTGTTTAAACTAGCTAAGCCAAGCATTGGATCATATTCAAGTAATATTGTACTAATGTCTTTAACCTTGTTACAGGTTTGTTAAAATATGTAACCTCGTGCGCTCTTGCGAGTCGTCCTGAAATCAAACCCCTCAGCTAAGTCCGAGAAATGTCAATTTTTCATGCATTGTATGTTGATACCCTAAAGTCTTCTAACTCAATACTGATGTGTAATAACAATTTGAGGTCACCAGCATTCTTGTTTGTGAGATATTTTATAAAGCATCCTCATAATCGTATAAGTAGAGATTTGGTAAAAACTTTACGGCAAAAATTCAACGCTATAAAACTCTTAAAACTCTTGAAATCCATTAGAGTAATAAAAATATTTTAAAAAGTTGAGACGACGTTTCGACGTTTCATAACGTCATTATCAAGTCAAAAAAGTAAATATGAATGCGAATATAAATGTAAGATGAACAATGGAATAAAAATATCACTATCAATCACTCCAAAGTTTAGAAAAATGTTCCGAATTGCATTCATAGCGTTTTTACACGTAATTTAAATGAAAATGCTGACAAAGTCGTAATTCTGTGTTTTTCGAAACTGTGCAGAAAAGTACGCGGTGCAAGATCCCATCGGTACGGATTCCGATTCATTCAAGATGGCGGCAAGCGAGGTGGCCATGGCGGGAAAGGTAAAAAGAAAAGTTTGGAAAGTTTTTAGCTACATAACACATTTTCACTATTTCAGTTTTTTGTCAGTTTGGTTCACATTTCTTGTAAAACTAGCAGTGTTGAAAGAGCACGTCACGTTCTTGTGTCCATTTTCGCAGATTACTCATGATTACTGTTAACAATTTTTGCCTCTACGTTTTACAGAAAAATGGAAAGACAGTGCTTCTTGAATTCCACGGCTTGAGAGAGGTGATTTGCATGTCTAATAATCCAATCAGAGTTCGTAATCTAAATTATTTTTGAATATACATTAACGCCGGGAGACTGAAAAGCGAAGATCGAAATTTAAATCCAATAATGAACTGAATAATGCATTCTAGGGTGGCACCCTTTACATCTAAAAGCTTGACAGCGTTCTATTTTATAAATTGTGCGAAACTTTTCTATGCCAAAATAAGACTAATAATATTTCCTTTATCGCTATATGCCACAGCATACGAGGTGTATAATAAGGATCACGGTTTCTTAGAGGCTTTTAAAGTTGGGCAAGAATAAATAAAAGAATAATCCCTTTAAGCCTGTATACTAGCGACGCAAGTTTAAGCACAAGCAACGTACGCAGACTCAGTACTGCATTTATCACCGATGTGTGAGAAAAGACAAGCACCGCTAATGAGGAGTACCCTACTGAGTGCCTGGCGTATGTTGCTAGTGTCAACCAGAGTTCCTGACAGCCTGATTAGTGCTAACCCAGGATTAACTCTTAAGAAAACCATTTTAATCCTAGATTAGTTCTAACCGGGCCCAGGCTTCAAACAACGTTCAGTCAACATAAATCCTACAAATCCTACGCCTTGTCTCACTGTCACTCTGACGTAAAACCGTCAAAAGTTTCAGAAGGTAAAACCTCTTCCTACTCGGTACATTGATCTTCTCGTCGTCTATTGTGCTCGTCCTCTAAAACCAACATATTCTCCAGTAAATCTTCGATGTCGTCCGTAACCCTCTCACAAGGCTCGTTTCTAGCCCCTTGGTTCTGAGCTGGCCTTTCATTTAACCAATGTAAACCCTGTTCAATGACATGTCGTATATTTTCCGTTCGGTCATTTATTCCCTCTATCTCCTTTTGCATTTGAAGTTCTCGGGAGATATCCATTGCTTCTTGAAGGATAGTCATTGCTGCGGATTAAGACGGATGGACAGTATTACATAACGTAACGAAACGGACAAATTACGCGAACCCCTCTGTTAAAAATAATTTTCTGTTTAATAGCTAAAAGTTAGCTACAGGTTCATTGACTGTTGGAAGTACTAGTATAGTTTCCTCTTATTAAGGTTATCAATTTTCAATTGTCTTATACATGTACTTCAGTGTAGCAAAATAGCTCTGTGGCTACTAACATGTTACACCAACCTGTGAAATTAGTTTATTGACCGCGGGCTCTAACCTCCCCACCCCCACCTCCCTTTCCTCAATCAATGAAAACCAAACGAAAGCCGGTTCTCTGAACAACAAAGTCCAATGGCGAAAACTTAGAAGGTTAAGTCAGAATTCCTTTTGGATCAACGGCTGTCCCAAACATCAAACAGTTAAGAAAAGTATGAAAATATGGACAGAAAAATGAAGCTTTCGGATAGTAATAATTCATTAGCCTTAATTGTTTGATATGTATGTGAAGACAAGCATGTGCATTACTACAACAAACGTTTGGTGGTCCTCTTTACTACAATATTCATGTTACCTCTCTCTAAATCTCTAACTCTCTCTTCTTCCGTGATGTCCACACCCTCCCTCGTTGCTCGACGAATGAAATAGTCCGATTTTCCGATGAAGAAGTTGGCTTTAAATCTCTTCGTGCACTGAGGAAGTAGCTTTTGCTCGACTTCGTTGATGGCTTTGCCTGCTTTACCAATGTCTTCTTCGGAGACGTTCACACTAACAATGAGAAAACAACGGTAAACTCACAGAAGAGAAGGCTTCTTCAGAAATCATCTGGGATGTAAAACTTCCTTCCCAATAATAAAATTGAGTGATCCTCCTAAACGCTTATTTGACTTGAGGCAATTGTACTGCTACAATAATGCAAATGAATATTGGCTTTAAGGCCGGTACACACGGGGGAGCACGCTCCCGGCGCACGCTCCCGGAGCAAAGCTCCATCGTGTATACCAAAGATTTCATGGGTAAACTTGCTCCTTGGGAGCAGAATTTTCACCCCGCAAAATGCTCCATGATATCAAACTTGTTGAATATTTGGGGGCGTGCGCCGGGGGCAAATTGAACATGCTCCCTAGTGTGTACTAGTCATGGAAAAACGCTCCGGGAGCGTGCGCCCTTGTGTGTACCGGCCTTTACTGTTGTGCAATGTGGAAAATAACGTTTTCCTCGTGTTTGGTACCAATTTGACACCTTTTACTCAGTTCTAATTTTCTCTTTCCACCCATGAGAAAAAATGTGTTCCAGCAAATTTTGAGGAGAGCCTGATAAAATAGTGCAGGTCTTAATCTATGATAGACTATTGTATAAACATATTTTGGTAATATTTTATAATTATTCCTCTATGCATTTGCTCTCGGTCTTGAAGTTCAGCCTTAAACTTCAAAACGTTAAGTCTTAGTCGGGCCAAGTGGACAGTACCGCCGGAGCTTATCCTTGTTTCCGTAGTATGAAGCAATTCAATCGTCCACGGCACCCCTCTTTCTTAAAACGTCCATTCCCCTTAAAAGGTAGTTATGCTGGGACATTGTTCAAACTTGAAAGATGTTCTTATATACTCACCAGCTCAAATTGTGAAAGAAACAGAGATTTCGACGCTTTCTGAAATCAGCTATCTCAGAGCACGTGGGGCAAGTACCAAAATTATAGATCAATCCTCGGATATGTTGAATGATTCTCAGGATCCGTGAAGCACTACATATCCGTCGCAAGAACCCAGTGATGAACCGTTATCTTGGTTATGACCAGCTCCCTTCAATTTACGAGGGTAGATGGGATTGGAAAGCTCTGTTTTTTTTTTTTCACAATTTGAGTTGGTGAGTAAGAATATTCTTCAATCTAGTAACTTCAGTTGTTGAGTTTTCTAACGGAAAATGACATTTCATCTAAGAATCGATCCAGATAGACAAGGTCTGTGAATGACCATATTTAACGTCGATAACTCGTAACAGTGATTCAACTGACATACCTGAGGTCTACGGTGCGCTCATATAAAAATTGATTGAAGTTGATATCTAACTATTGTCTGTTTACTTCACTCTTTGACAATTCGAAAATTCAAAATTCAATTTATTTATTAAAATACATTTCTTTACAAGCAAATTTATCTATCCTTATTTAACATTTTTCTTCCGACAAAGCACAGCAGTTGTTAAAAACCAATGACTCATTATTTGCATACCTCAGATCAGGAAACTTCGTGCGTGTTGTCTTTAAATGATAATTGATTCTTCTGATGTTCATTCGGTTAATGCATCTCATGCTGCCGTTATCTTCTTGATTTGTCCAAATTCTCACAACATCCTCGCACAGCCGCTCGAATTCACGTGCCTCCTCGGCTGTTATGCCAACAGCAGCTGATTTTTCTGCCAACAAAGCCGCCATGTTGTACCTGTTCACCGCGGTTTCTTCTCCAATAAAAGCAACTTCCAGACACTGAAAATATATACTTATTTCAAAAAACGTTGTCGCATTAAGTCCACAGTGCACACTCCAAGACTGCAAAGGAGCTTGGTAGTTTTCTAGTAATTAGAATCTTGTTGCATAAAACATGAATACAAAAGGCTGAATTGCTCATAACGCTTGCTGGAATGCTTAAAATGCTCAGCAAAGAAACATCACACAAAGAAAGACAATAGTCTAGTCAACAGATTAGTTAAAAGAAAAACTACCGAAAATCCTTTGCGGTCTTAGAGTGTACACTTTGGACTTGTTGCGACAACGTTGTTTGGATTAGGTGTATCTGAAGCTCAGCTATCAAATTGAAATTCACAAGTATTGGATAAGGCTGGGCAAAATATCGTGATGTGTCAGTTGCCTAGGGGAAAGAATTGATCTTTATTCATATAAAGATTGCTTAGACTTTCAGGTGGAAAAGGTAAAATACCTCAGTTGAGTTTTCCATGTACTCGTTGGCCAATTCAAATTCTTTGGCTTGCCTGTGCACAGCTGAGATGATGTATAACGCCTTGGTTAGCAGAAATGGCCAGTTTCCCGAGTTGTGACGTGTTGCGCGTGTACAGACGTCTTGACATGTAGCCACGCAGTCCTGCATTTTGTTTTGGCCGAACTGCATAATTGCTTCCTTCACAAATAAATAACAAAATAATAACGCATAAATTACTTATTTAGGTCTTATATACTGAGTGGGAGGTCTCAGTATCTGAGAATCTTGACCGAGGTTTGTACCAAGCTCAATTAATAAGAGTTTTATTATTTTTCCATCCACAGCAGTAGATCCATTTTTTCATCCATTTTTGTTGATTGTCTGCCATTTAGAGTCTTAAACGGTCGAAAACTTGATCAAAACTTGCATATATTTTAGCAATGAAACACATCAGATGTGGTAAAGACTTGTTTCCATAGTCCAAACTGCCTTTAATCGGGAGAGGACTGGAATCAAATTTGTAACGTACCACATTGTACATTCATTGTACCACATTGTAATCGCTTGATTCCAGTCCTCTCCCGGTCGATCAAAGGCAGTTTGGACTATGGAAACAAGTCTTTACCCTTGAAAATGGCTTAGAAACCTCGCATTTCGATAAACAGGAGGCCCAATATGAAAAAACACAGCAAGCCTGCGCGAACAACACCAATTGTTTGATATGAGACAAATTGTTTACATGCTCACAATGAACACAAATCTCCATTGTTATGTATCGAGATTGAGACGCGCTCAAAATGGTTAGTTCTCGTCATACTGTGTATTCAGTACCTCGAGAAGAACGGCTATCACAAGGTCTTGATACTCGACTGTTCCGTTCACACGTTCAATTAGCTTACGTTTGTCTAGCACAAACTGATGGTACTGGCCTGAAAGAATAATCAACAAGTTAGTTAACATAACACACCCTTCTCTGTCGCATTGCACTAGAGTGATTTCATGTAACCCGTGAAAGAAAGATGACTATTTAGTTTGTAGTATGCGCGCGCATGTCTCTATATCGTGATATAAACACGATGGAAGATGTAGAGCACGAGAAAAGCAAGCTTAGGAACACGAGGCTGTATTATAAAATATTTGAGATATAACGCGCGCGCTAATTGGCTGGCTACCATGTTTATATCAGAGGACAGAGACATGGCTTGCACAAAAACGTCGAAAATATTTTATAAAAGTAATATATAACGATCGCGTATGTCTCGGTACTGTGATATAAAAACTCTGGAAGATGTAAGCAAGAGAAACACTTGACTACGCCTCGTGTTCCTAATCTTGCTTTTCTCTTGCTTTACATCTTCCATCGTGTTTGTAAATATCACAGTACAGAGACATGCGCGCGCATTTTATATTGCTTAATGTTAAAGAACAAAAGAAAACAATGGGTCTAGAGTTTAGAGTCTACTACTAACTATTATGCGTACTATTTTTTCACGCGTTCAATAAAATCACTCTACCATTTTGGACGTTCACAAGGTTGCCATAACAATGGAAACAACACCAATAACAGCTACAGTAACAACAATAACCATATCAATAACGATAACTCTCAGTGATAAGATGTGGATACAACGTCTTCCATCGAGCCATTACGAAGTACTTATACAAACCGTTATCGCCAAGATTTTGAAAGTGCATGCGTATCATCCTCCCACTTTGGCGTGCTAAGACACCTAAAATAGAACAAGATGCTATTAATATTTGATTTTCGCGTATTTTGTTATGTTGACGCCTGGTTTAGGCGAAACCATAATCGTATACAAGTCGAAATCGAACTTTTATGAAAAGAAAGAGGCTAAAGACGTGTTACAAATATAAACCTAGCTTGCCCTATTAGCTCTGCGGTTAGAGCTCGCGCGTAGAAGGTAATGTTTCCTTTGTCTCTTGTGACCAAAAAAATCTTTCTGCATTTTTATGTTATGCAGTTTGCGAAAGGCAAAGGTACCTGTTGTACGATAGTCTACTCTACCTTCCCACTTACAATGTTGTTCATACCTGACATCTTTATTCTAGTGATTGGCTTCTCGACCTCCGTGATTGTTCTTCCACTTTGACAATCAAATATGTTTGTACCTCTTTCATGTGATGTAATGCGAAAACGAACTTCGTCCAGAACTAGGCAGACATGAACATTAGTAAATAAAGCAACAATTTTCATTCACTAATTTCTAAGTGATGGAAACAGAACTTTAAACAAACATTTAAAAGTTCCTTCTACGTTTGTTGCAAATTTGTTTTGGTAGAGCATATTTTATGATAAGAGAGCTATTCCCTATTTCAATGGAATCACGAAGAAAAATATACGTTTACCAGTAAATAACCAGTAGTATACTAATATACACTCAAGCAAAGGTATACCTATACCAAAAACTGACGTAGCCTTATCCAAGCCATGCAATCAGTATTAACACACAGTAAGATTACCTTTAGACTGGCTAATTCCCTGGCATAGTTTGATTGTAATCGTGTGATTGGAGGGCCTTTCATGTGTCACAGGTAGCATAAAAACCAGGTTGCCGGCGTAGGAAGGAAGTTGCCTATTTCTGCAATCAGTGTTGCATGCTAGCATCCAAGCATACGGCATTACTTCCGGGACAATCCTGAACATGCGATCCCTCTGAAAAATCAAAGAAATTTAAAAATGTTAATAGATATCACTATTTAGAAATTATGGGGCGTCACGCGCGTAGCTACTAAAAGAAGCAACCGACAAAATAATTACTGACAGCAAGTCCATGCATCGGATGTTTTTATGAAGGGAGAACTGAAGTGTCTACACGTCAGGCATCAGCATGTCAAATCATATCAAAACTATTGTTCTGCATATGAATGTACAACCATCCTCCATCACCGACTGTATAATGTATTGTGGCCAGGAAATCAAATACTTTCTTTTTAACTGTGGTGGCTTTACGGGAACTTTGATGCTATTCCTCAAAGTTCAGGTTGGCCGTCATCTTAATAGATTTGGTTTAACTTCCCATGCATCATGAATATTATGTGTCATCCCATTTCATCTCTTTACGTGTAATGTCCATTTTCCAAATGTAAAAACTATTGCGACAGTCATACTCCATTTGAGACATAAGATGTTAGACTGCATTGTTCGAAGATCAACTTAGAACATGTAAGGTTAGGCGATGTTGGTTACTACGTACCAAAAGATAACTTTACTGGTCTGTTGTCTGTAATACTTACGGTAAGATGTATCTTCTCTATCTCTGGCGTCGCATCACACAACCAGATTTCCCCCGTTTCTTCATCCTCGACAGCTACAACAAACTGCACGATGAGGGATAGGTTGGGGACGTGGATCACACATGGATGCAGTGCATTGTCTCGTGACTGGCCAAAATGTATGTCATCGGACAGTTGCCGACATTTCTGTAGGATTTTAATGCGAGCTCTTCTTGGATTTAATGTCGCGGTCGTCGGATGTGATGCTTTGACGGGAGAAAAATCAATTACTCAATCAGTCAGTCAACATACACAGGGAACACTTTGTCATGACTAGGAATGGTCCAGGGTAGACTGTCCCCATTCATAGACGACTTTCAAAAATGGCGGGCTCATTGTTCACGAAAACGAGGCCAGAAAGGCCTCCAAAATCAACATCGCATCAAATGATTCTAAATATGTAAAAATTATCCTGTAAAATGCACATAAAATAGGTATTTCAAAAGGAAAAGGAACACATCGTCTTTGATAGCAATAGAAGTGCCGCCACGCTTATTTTCTGGTGACAAGGCCTTTGTGGCCTCGTTCTCATGTACTAGGCCGCCATTTATGAAAGTCGTCTATAGTATACACAGGGGTCACTTTGTCATGACTAGGAATGGTCTATGATAGACTGTCCCCATTCATAGTATACACAGGGGTCACTTTGTCATGACTAGGAATGGTCCATGATAGACTGTCCCCATTCATAGTGTACACAGGGGTCACTTTGTCATGACTAGGAATGGTCCAGGGTAGACTGTCCCCATTCATAGTATACACAGGGGTCACTCTGTCATGACTAGGAATGGTCCAGGGTAGACTGTCCCCATTCATAGTATACACAGGGGTCACTTTGTCATGACTAGGAATGGTCCAGGGTAGACTGTCCCCATTCATAGTATACACAGGGGTCACTCTGTCATGACTAGGAATGGTCCAGGGTAGACTGTCCCCATTCATAGTATACACAGGGGTCACTTTGTCATGACTAGGAATGGTCCATGATAGACTGTCCCCATTCATAGTGTACACAGGGGTCACTTTGTCATGACTAGGAATGGTCCAGGGTAGACTGTCCCCATTCATAGTGTACACAGGGGTCACTTTGTCATGACTAGGAATGGTCCATGGTAGACTGTCCCCATTCATAGTGTACACAGGGGTCACTTTGTCATGACTAGGAATGGTCCATGGTAGACTGTCCCCATTCATAGTGTACACAGGGGTCACTTTGTCATGACTAGGAATGGTCCATGATAGACTGTCCCCATTCATAGTATACACAGGGGTCACTTTGTCATGACTAGGAAAGGTCCATGATAGACTGTCCCCATTCATAGTATACACAGGGGTCACTTTGTCATGACTAGGAATGGTCCATGATAGACTGTCCCCATTCATAGTATACACAGGGGTCACTTTGTCATGACTAGGAATGGTCCATGATAGACTGTCCCCATTCATAGTATACACAGGGGTCACTCTGTCATGACTAGGAATGGTCCAGGGTAGACTGTCCCCATTCATAGTATACACAGGGGTCACTTTGTCATGACTAGGAATGGTCCATGATAGACTGTCCCCATTCATAGTATACACAGGGGTCACTTTGTCATGACTAGGAATGGTCCATGGTAGACTGTCCCCATTCATAGTATACACAGGGGACACTTTGTCATGACTAGGAATGGTCCATGATAGACTGTCCCCATTCATAGTATACACAGGGGTCACTTTGTCATGACTAGGAATGGTCCATGATAGACTGTCCCCATTCATAGTGTACACAGGGGTCACTTTGTCATGACTAGGAATGGTCCATGATAGACTGTCCCCATTCATAGTATACACAGGGGTCACTTTGTCATGACTAGGAATGGTCCAGGGTAGACTGTCCCCATTCATAGTATACACAGGGGTCACTCTGTCATGACTAGGAATGGTCCAGGGTAGACTGTCCCCATTCATAGTATACACAGGGGTCACTTTGTCATGACTAGGAATGGTCCATGATAGACTGTCCCCATTCATAGTATACACAGGGGTCACTTTGTCATGACTAGGAATGGTCCATGGTAGACTGTCCCCATTCATAGTATACACAGGGGACACTTTGTCATGACTAGGAATGGTCCATGATAGACTGTCCCCATTCATAGTATACACAGGGGTCACTTTGTCATGACTAGGAATGGTCCATGATAGACTGTCCCCATTCATAGTATACACAGGGGTCACTTTGTCATGACTAGGAATGGTCCATGATAGACTGTCCCCATTCATAGTGTACACAGGGGACACTCTGTCATGACTAGGAATGGTCCATGATAGACTGTCCCCATTCATAGTATACACAGGGGTCACTTTGTCATGACTAGGAATGGTCCAGGGTAGACTGTCCCCATTCATAGTATACACAGGGGTCACTCTGTCATGACTAGGAATGGTCCATGATAGACTGTCCCCATTCATAGTATACACAGGGGTCACTTTGTCATGACTAGGAATGGTCCATGGTAGACTGTCCCTCTTCATAGTATACACAGGAGACACTTTGTCATGACCAGGAAAGGTACATGACTGAACAATCTTGGGCTTTCCTCATCTAAATATTCATGAACTCTAGCCTTTGGTATCCCTAGTATCCCCGGTGAATTCTTCAAAAAGTCCTTCAATTCTCAATTCTCATACTTTTATTTTTATTTGTTATTTATTTGTTATTTAGATTTATTTTATTTTATTCAGATTTTGTACTTTTTCACGGTTTTTCTTTGTACTTAAAAGTACAATCACTCCACTTGTTTAAAGCAAAGACGATTTTTTAGCATTTCGACGAGGATGTAGACAAACTGATTGCGAAAGAACAAAAGGAAAACACGGGAAAAAAGAAAAAGAAAAGACAAAAATTGAATATAAATTGTTCAAGCATTAGTAAACTTTAGACGTAAATGTTTTCTCCAAGTCTAGGGAAATGGACCTAATCCACGTGTCACGTTTTCCAATTTCAGCGTGACAGACTTTGTTATTACTCTTCTAAAAATTCGTGAGTATCCCAAATGAATAACGACGATAATACGACGATTTTCAAAACAAAAGCAGTCATTGTTCGGGAGGTTTAATTTGTCACGCTGAATTGGGAAAACATTGTCACACCACGATGGATTAGTTCCAGTTGTGTATGTAAATAGTGTCAATATTTTTGTGTCAATAGTGGTTATAGAGCGATAGCACTAAAACCGTGAAACAAGTACTAACTAAAAAGTACAAATAGTACTAATGAAACAATAGAAAACAAAGAGTTTTGCTACTATTTGTCTCTATTTAGTTACTAAGTTATTTCACGGTTTAAGTGTTATCGCTCTACAGTCGATCCCGAAAAGATTGTTTAGTTGAAAAGACATAAAGACAACAACAAAGTCATTTGCATAAAACTCTTTTTTAAATTCTCGGCAAGTTTCAATTTAAAACTTCCGATAAAATCGCTTATTAATGCTATCTACAGCAGTGCATTGGGATTTTGCAACTTGATATTGAATATTCTTGTACAAACTTAAAAACATGTAATATGCAAATGACTTTGTTGTTCTCTAAACATCTTTTCAACTGAACAACCTTTTCGGAATTGACAGCTGTATAATCTACGACTGCTTCTTCTATTGTTGCTTGGTTTCACGTGCTTAATATATCTCACAATACATTTATTTTCTCTACTCTTTCTACATCAAAGGCTTTAGCGTTATCGCTACTGGACAATGAAGACCTTTGCTGTTTTTTCTAAGACGAGGCTGATATATAAATTGTGACGCGATTAAACCGCCCGTAAACATTATAGCATTTGTTCTACCTTTATCTGGCGATAACGACAAAATGCCAGACGGTATTTTGAAAATCTGTACACCACAAATACAGTATTCGATTTTAAGCAACCATACTACCGCCGAGGTGAAATCGAGAGTATAAATACGGCCTGATCACCGTGTTCTTTGTCTCAAGTATAGTATAAATAAATTCACTCACCAGCAAGGGACTCTTGCACGCTGACATTACAACAATCGGGCACTGCCATGAATATTTTTCAAGTTTTCCCGGTCAAAGGCGATCACCTTGAACCATTTTCAATGCATCAATCACACTTGTACGAGAAAATAAACTCCAACTAGCAGCCGAGTTTCACTTTCATTTTGCGCGTGGTCAATGACAAATATTTAATTAATAAACGGATTCACGTCATGCTAGGGAATTCCCCGAATATAATTTGTATTGTTAGTGGTTTCTGATGTTTACAATCGTTACGCTATTTCTAATGGAACCGGTCAAATAGTATAAACGATAGTCGACGTTTCGGTGTCCCATCATTTTCACTACTGTTATGAACTAGACGCTCGAAGAGCGCTCACATCGAGCTTGCATTTGCGAGCTTTCTTTGGCATTGTCAGCTTTCCTATCGTTGAAGGGATTTCATTTGACTGTAAGACCGAGTAAAGTCTCAAATCACATGAAAAGTCCCGACCAGTGTTGGTATGTCCCGAGCTTGGCCTCCGATTTTATTGAAATAAATAATAATAATTTTAAATACTTTCTTTTTGACGTTTTTGATTCAAATGAATTGGGCTTCCTGTGGTATTAGGCAAACAAAGATTGCATTTTGTTGTAAATGTTGAAATAAAGATTATAGACCAAGCTTTATAGCATTTGCTTTAGGGTTTGAAAAAACTCTTGCCCTTTAGTCTCCTGAGAATTATATGGCTTTCAATTCAAGCTCAGTCACCTTTATTACAGTGATATTTATTCAGAATCAGTAGATTTTATAACTTTGACTTTGTAGTAGTGGTTCTTGATTCTCAGATTTTTGTCTTGACAGTATTGTGGCATCATGTCTTTTTGTACTGTTATATAAATAGCCCGGGGGGGGGGGGGGGGGTTTGTACTGTTATATAAATAGCCCGGGGGGGGGGGGGGTACTTGACCAGGATTTGGGTGGGCATGTTCTGCTAGCCGGGATCCTAAAACGGTTACCCTGTTTATGAAAGAGAAACAAAAAATACCATACCCTGTTTATGACAAAGTATAATAATTGCAGAATGTAATGTACTTATTTGTTTGTAATGTAGATGAGTTTCATAACGAGTTCGAGTTTGTCGCGAACGAAAAATAAGGCTTCTACACAGATCGTTGCTGTTGTGGCTAGTTATCGACTAGGGTTGATGAGAAAGCTGCTACCCTGAAAATGACACGAAGCTAAAAAAATTGCAAAAAGGATACCCTGTTCATGACAGGGAACTCAAAAAACCATACCCTGTTCAGCGGATACAAGGGTATAGTAAATATATGCAAAAAATATATAAAGCAAAATTTGCATTAACAATATCGCTAATTATTTATACCAGTCAAAGATACAAAAGAAATCCATTACAATTCACTTACCAACGCTCTTTTATAACCACAACTCAATTGTTGTTGTATACCTTGCCATATTCGCAGCACTTCACTTTCTATCAGAAATGGCTAGTTATTAAAGTTTTGCCTTTGGAAATGGTTTGGGGTAGTCAAACGCCCAGGGCGTCCTTTTCCCCTTTCCTTCCCCCCTCCGGTCCTTCCCCTCCCCTTTCGCCCTGGGCCCCCGACAGTACTGAGGTTGTTCTTTAATAGCCACAGATTCAAAGTCGAGATCGAACTTCATGCTTTCTTTAAGCGATACCTGCAGCTCAGAGGATGATAGATAGGATCGAGTCGCCAAGCTTTTTGGTAGAGTCAGTGAAGCTAGAAGTTTCTGTATAGCGATCAACTGCAGTTTTAATTTGGCCAAGGTTTTCACTAAGCCATTCCTTGATCCATGCATGGAGACTGATTTTGAGCTTCTTCCACACACGACCACAGAGATCATCAATTTCATCTGATTCAGCAGCAGATTCAGTTGTCAATGATCTCCATGAAGTCCATGAGGCGATCGTAAAGGCATATTGTAAACCACGGACTGGACTGGACCCGAAAACTCAGTCCGCGTTTTACAAATCCGTCCGCGTTTTTCATAAAACATGGACTCGACTCAGTCCGCGTTTTTTATAAAACACAGAATATAAAAAAAAATCAATTAGCATGGGGGAGAGTTGTTTATTATCTGGGCCCGTTTATTCGTGGGATTTTTAGAAGGCTCTACGTCCAACATAAATTGCCTCGACTGAGAAATCTAAAGAATTTAACCTGAAATTTGCTGTGCTAGATGGTTGATTGAGGGGTCAAACACTGGAGCAAGGTAGTCCATGAGCCAAGTCCCAAAAAAATGACCGATTGGTACAACCTGAGGTGGCAAAGACTATCATACATCAAATTAAAGCTTATCATGAGTACATTCCAAAAATACATGATAGCAATGCCACAATGGTAGCTGAAGGGTGTCACGTGACCTCAAAGTTTGGGAAATCATGTAAATTGGCGTAAATCTCATACATTTAAAAAAAATTTCAAAATGTACTGGTTTTCTTGTATTTCCTAATGTAAATCTCTTAAACATGATCAAGGGTGTTCAATAAGTTCAATCTAGGTGATGTTTACTAAAATCACGTGCCTATGACGTCAATATTGCCGATTCCAGTAAATCAGGCTGAGTAAACAGTAAATATATATCATCAGACGTTCGCTTCAGCTTTTTCTTTTTTTTTCACTGTACAAATAGCAATACTGCTTGAGAAAGTTTCTAGCGCCTTTTGGAATTTGGAATGTTTTTTAACTCGTGCCCAGGCCTACGGCCGGCAACGAGTTATAAATTGCAATTTTTTTTTCTCTGTTCGTGTCCAGAAGAGGCCTTTCTTGTGCAATCGATCACGTGTTTACACCTCCGATTGGTTAAGAGCGTAAAAAACAATGCCCTTCATTCAGCACCTTTGAGCGCGTGCAAACTCTTCGTAGTGAAGGCAAGCCAGGAACTTTAGGAATGCAAGATGGTCGACTTCAAAGAAAATAGCTTTCAGAGACAGGCTGTTCCAGGAGTAGAACAATGGAAAGTGGAGCTTTTAACTCGAGCTATACCTATAAACTTATAAGAGCTTCAGGATGGGCTGTTATTTTGAGCTTCGTCTCCAATACTTTGACCAAATATCGAACTCTAAATGGAGTACTTGAAAGGAGGGCCTCGCGATAAAGACTATTTCCTATGAGCTGGAAATGTACGAATTTCTCATCCTACATGTTGCTAAACGAACATACATAGAAGCAAGTCAATTATCTTCCTCATTCAAGCATTCAAGAGATCTTCAGAGGTTTTTGTGCTGAATTTTAATATCGGAATCCTGAAGCAGACCATTGCATGGAACTTGACCTTGTATTGCGCTTTTGGTCACGCAACGTCTTTTATTCATATATAAAACATCCGAAACATGAACGAAAAAATACACGATTTGTTATTGTGTCAAAAACGCCGTTGTAGAAGTCTTTACAGCAAACAATTTAGATATATAGTGAAATAAAAAGTTGAATAAATTCGCAGGTAATATTTTTGCATGTCGGGGATATATAATATCCATGCATGATAATAGAAGGACAAAGGCAACCACTAATAGCTGCTGACAGACAAATTGACTAATCAGATATTCTTTAGTTTAAGTTAGTCGATTCAAAAAAGGTCTTTATGTTACGACTAACTATTTCCCGGAATGGTGAAGAATGCGTGAAACGGCTCGGGGAAGAGTACGAACGGGGCTGGTCATTGGAGCCTCTCCTAAAAGGGGCTCCCGGGGCACGAGTGAACGCACGTGTGCGTCTAGTTTCCTCATATTTTGGATGTATTTTGAAAACCGGGAGTGTGTTTTTGGTACTTCCGGTTCCGAACAAGTACAATTTTTTTTCCAATTCTTATCAATGTTCTAGAACATCAATTGTTCATTTTTAAATGGAAAAGCAATGTTTTCTAGTTTGCTCATTTTGACTGTTTGTATGATTATCACAGCCAAAGGATTTGATGCTCTTTTATTCTAGTTCAGGGAGAAAGTGAAAAGTTACTTAGTCCAGTTACGCGATACAAACTAAGTTGTGCTATAAAACGGATCGCGCGATAAATGCCATGAAAATTTTTGTATATGGGTGGCCCTTATGAGCCACCGTAGTATTATCTTTTACACTTTAATAGCTTTAAAACAATATACATCATAACTTAGCTACAATAAAGCGCGCGCTCTGATTGGCTAATTTACCGTGAACCACTTCACGATGGACGCACCTCACGTCAGATTTTCTCTCTCTCACTTTTTCCCGGCGAAAAATTGGTGTTTTAGTTCAAATATTCTCACCAAAAGACAAAAGAGTAGAAAAGAAAAGATAGAAAGAAAAACCAACCCAAAGAGTTATTATAAGGTCAATTTTGACTGGTTTTCCGCGGAGCAGGAGCAACAACCTAAGCAAGCAAAATATCATCCAACTACACGATTTCCGACGCTGTCTGATAAAGATCTTGACAAAATTGTCTCTGAGAGACGTTCCGACAAGACTAAGAAAACTACTTATTGTCGACATTTAAAGGTAAAAAGCTACGATACTGAAAACGTTGTAGACATAAAAACAACTCAATATTTTTTTGTTGCTGGAAAGCCACTGTAGTGTAAATACTATAAGCGAGAAAACTTTTCATATTGCCGTGACAGGACCTATTCTATTTATGTAAATTTTAATTTTAATTTTAATTTTAAAAAAGCTATGCAAACCAAATAATTTTCTGTTTAATATTCTTTCATTTAAAACCAGTTTGGTGTGCTGAAAAGAAAATCAAAACGCCACTAGAGCAAATGACATATGGCCAACTTGATCAAAGCCTACACAGGCACTCCAAGCTCTGATGATTATTAGTTTAGGTTACCTGTGCCGTTTGTCAATTTTATTAAGACCATTTGGAGTAAAAAAATATCTCGCTAAAAATCAATAAAATTCTGAAAACTTGAATAAAATGTCTCTTTTCTTATTTAGATTAGATCTTTTTGAGTCTCTTGGGCTGGTTTTTGGACTCATTTGTGATTCTCCTTTTCTCACTGGTTCTTTCTAGTACTATATTGACTAAAGGCTGGCAACTTCACCAACTTACGATCACGAACTGTTGAATGTCCGACAAAATATCCCTACAAATCGCTTCTCTCACCAAAACACCACCACAACCACACTGGCACACTGTACCGAGAAATGAAGAAAAAACGCCTACTTTATTAATGAATTTACAGAAAACAAGGAAGGTTTTTAGTCAAGTTTTTTTCAAAATTGGCTTTCTGCCGATGCTTGGCAGAGTTTACTCGGTCAAAAACACAGGCCACCCAAATTCCTTAAATGTGATTGGTCCATAGTTACTAAGGGCAAAGACCAACAGTGTAATGACCCTCGGGTAGGAAAGGAGGAATTTAGTTTCTCAGCGAACAACATTAGAGGGGTGGGGAAGCCTGACAAAGTACTGCAAATGATTCATGACCCCACTCCGAGTCAAAAATGGCGCAACTCATACCACCACAGAAGGGGGTTATTTGTAAGTCCATTGTTTGAATGCCGCCAATCAAAAAGCGTAGACCCATGTCGATATTGGTAAATGATGTCAGAATTAACAGCTTCACTATGAAAGGCTACTTCTAGTGCTATTTACTACAAAAGAAAATTGTGATACCGTTTTGCAAGGTTTGAATGCGTACAAGCATTAAAAGCGTGCAAAACTATCAATATTTGTTATATGTGTATTTAGTGGTTGTACTAGTCATCACCACCGCCACCGTCATTGGCCCAGTTCACACAAGGGACGAACAAATCCTTTGGATTCGGACAAATCGTCCGTTAAAATTTCTTCGTCTTGTATGAATTTATAGCAAAGGTGGGACTTTGGTCAACCTGCCAATCTTGACGACAAATAAAACAAATTAGACAATTTTTTTGGAAAGTTGTTTTTCGGAGACGATTTTTTCGTCTTTAGTCTAGTGTGAATTCGGCCATTATTTCCACCTTGAACAACTTACAAGGGTTAGACTTTCAATATTTCTAAGATATTTCTACTTTCCAAGACCAGTGAACAAATTTGATATCATGTTAATTGCTTTATATTATAGATCATTGAGAAACTTGACAGTGCTATTGAGCAAAATATACAATTCAAATTACAGCAGACGGACCAAATTGGTATGTCAACATTGATACAATTGAAACAATTTCGTAAGACTCCATTTCTGATAAAGCAACCCTCTTTGATATTCTAAAATCAAGAATGCCAACATTGAAGACTTTATCAGTTTATTCAAATATTCTTGGTGTGATTTTCATGTATCCTCATTTATCATTTTTGTACCATTTTCTTTACTTTTGTCCAGGAAATCTATTAAAGGCTGATGTGAGATACAGAGAACTAGACAACGACGGAGAGTCACTATTAGATATACTTGAAAATACTAATGTTTTAGGAGTAGCCCACTCAAGTCTACGGGAAATGACCTACGCAGCAATAGCATTAAGTGCCTTCCCAATTTTACGGAACTCAAACAAGCCTCTTTCGCACGTAGTTAATACAAATGTTAGACCACTGATAAAGATGTTACCAGATCTCTTCACAGAAAAGTGCTATATTCCAGAAAATATTGCCACATTGGGTGATGTAGGGACGGTGGACAGATTAATGGACACTGTGGAAACCCCAGCTAACTGGACAAAAGTTAGAAAAAGTGAAAGTAATATTAGCCTTGTTAAAATGAAGTTACAAAGATGTGTGGTAGAGTTGTCTAGAACAAGCACCTGGTGTGGAAGATGTGGAAATTTCAATATTATCCCATGGTTATTGTCTTTCTTTGGAAAATGAAGTTATATTTGCACCACTGTCTGGGTTACCTATTTTGAGAAAGCTATCAATATTACAAAAATTTGTTGATTCATCAAGTCTTTGTAAAGGAATACCTCTATTTGAAGATATTGTAACGTTGGAGCCTCATGTTGTATACAATCTAAACAGTTATGAGTGCTCTGAAAGTGAGGTGAGCAAAATAGGGTTTTCTAGAAATTGTAAAATTTTCTCTGGTCGTACTGGATACAACATAAGACGAAAGTCAAGGATGGAGAAGAGATCATCTGTTAGTTGTAAAACCAACAAGAGGTTTCTAACAAAGTGTGATATGGAAGTACAGTTGAATGAGGAGAGAAAGAAAAGAAAATGTGCCTAACAAAAAGAGATGTACTGGAAGAACAAACTTGATTCTGAAACAGTGGAGATGGAAGAAGAGGATCGTAATGACTGTAAATATTATGAACAATGTACGTGAAAATGAAGAAGTACCTGAAAATCTAAATTGTTTATGGGAACAACAGAAAAGAATATTGCAGACAGCAAACAAATGTAGATACAGGTGGCACCCAAAGTAAGTGACATTCAATAATTTGATGTTTATGAAATGCAATCATTGAATGTTATGAACGTTTATAGTTCATGCCAACTCATCAACATGCAGGTTTCACATTATAAAATATATTTGACATATAATGCTTGCACTAATTGGCTCTCTACAATGTTTATATCAGAGGACAAAAAACATCGAAAATATTTTAACAATTATTTAAAATGATAGCACATGTCTCTGTACTGCGATATAAACACTCTGTAAGATGTAGAGCACTGGAAAAGCAAGAGAAACACTCAGCTACACCCTGTGTTTCTAAGCATGCCACTGGAAAAAATGTTCGATTTACATACCATGTAAATTAATTTACATGGAAATTGGTAGACTAAAAAAGATCATGTAAAAATCATGTCAATTAGCATTTACATCGATTCAGTGACCCTGTAAATTTATTACAGATGATGCCACAAGAACAGAAATAGTGTAAAAATCATGTAAAATAGAAGCTTGCAAATTTACTGTAAAAATCATGCAAATTTAGATGTTAAACCATGTAATATTCAATTTACAAGGTTTGTCTATAACATTTACAGGGATTTTACAGGGTTTTGTTGATCAAATTTACATGATCTTTTATATTGTTTTTACACGATTTTTCCATTATCTTTGTGAGATCTCGTTTTTTTAAAGGATTTTTAACAGGATTTCTACATTTCTAATCCTGTAAAAAAATATCAAAAATCACAAAACCCTGTAAATGGGGAACAATCATGTAAATTGAAACTTACGGTATCTTTACATGATTTTTACATGATTTTTACATACTATGGAAATTGATCTTTTCTTCCAGTGTGCTTTTCTCTTGCTGACATCTTCCATTGTGTTTATATCACAGCACAGAGGCATGCGCACATGTTTTATATTCCTTAAATTATAGCTAATTGCATAAACTTTGACCCTTTCAAAACATGGAATCTGAGACCAAAAATGAAAACTGGGAAATCCGAGTTTTAAGTAGAGGTATTTGAAGGAGTACATGTACTTTGATGTTTCAAACAGTGAATGATGAGATAAATTCGTGATATTCAAGATGCATTATTGAGCACATTTATAGATTAGAATACATTGCAATTCATATATTACTAGTGTACCCAGGAGCCATTTAGGTCTCAGCTTCTAGGTTTGATGATTTTGAA
Organism: Telmatactis stephensoni; assembly: GCA_029948255.1. NCBI lineage: Eukaryota > Metazoa > Cnidaria > Anthozoa > Actiniaria > Isophelliidae > Telmatactis > Telmatactis stephensoni. Next base: position 62,273 of record JALIZF010001654.1, on the reverse strand, counting down.
AGGGCCATTATGTTTGTCCAAATAGCTATGATTCAATGGTGTTCTTGATCCTAAGGTAAGTACAGGGTTGTTTGAAAACACTGTCTGTATTCTGTAGGGAAGAATGCCATTATTCACCAGATGTCCATTAATGATAATAATAATATCACTAAATAGTACTTGCACAGTATTTGCGATATAGGAAATTCTTTCAATTGGTATTGGCCTTGTATTTTCAATTTTTGCGTTAGTTTGGTAGCATTACTTCCCTGCCTTCTACATCCACGTTGATCTGGCGACCTTCAAACAAGAAACAAATCAATACCAGGCAACTGGTCAAACCACTTTTTGTTTTGTTATGGTTTGTGTTAGTTTGTCATCCAGGAATTAAGGATAATGGTTGAATTTTAAATTTCGAACTGGAACCAAATTGACATTGAAGTATGTTCTCTGAAGCTCCAATGGAAGAAAGGCTAACATGCCGAGTTGTCAGGAACCTGGGACTGCATTTGATCTTGTTCTCTGAGCCCTCCAAGTCCCAGCATAAACATTCTACAAAAGCTAAAAACAGTTCATGTTATCGGTTAAATGTGCAGAGAGAGAGAGAGAAATTTAGTTCAAGTTATAACGTTATAATCCACTCTTTACGCTATTTATGTGCTATATTAATTATTTCCACAGCACAACATAAGAAAATCCGAAACAACATATATACTGAAGAGCAATGAGCAAGCGAAACCAAGGTGTCTTATTTAGGATAAATGGCAAGAGTGTGGCTTGGAAACAATTGTCGATGCCTATAACTGGGACCAGAACAGCTTCTCTCTCCCACTCCATGAGCGTTTGACACAAAATCGTTTTGAGTTGGATTCTGCCCTGAAAATAAGAAACCATCTTGCAGAGGATGTTTTGGACAGCAGAATGCTTTATCCCATGCAGGTTAGACAATAGTGAGCATGCCACACAATGTTTTACAACACTTGATAATAATCCTGCAATCTGATTGGTCGATTAGATTGTGACAATGAGAGGACAGACACACTGTATTCCAAAGCATGGGTTCGTTCTGTTGTCCCGTTTGATGATGACTTTCTTTACCTTTATCTCAAATAATTGCTGTAAATTGAAGATGGTTTTGAGTTGTCGGTCCTCTTATACATTGACACACTCTTGATGCCATGTTCAAAACTTTTTAGTGAAATCGCTTGCTGTGTTCTTGATTGCATTAGAGTGTTGAACAATTTATGAGTGGCATGGGTGGTGTAGTGGTTAAGCCACTCGCCTCTCACCGCTGTGGTCCGGGTTCGATTCCCGACTCGGACACTGGATCATATGTGAGTTTGAGTTTGTTTGATGTGTTGTTCTCTACCATGCCACGAGGGTTTTTTCTCCGGGTTCTCCGGTTTTTCCTCCCTCAGCAAAAATCAACATGTGAGTTTTTAAATTGTATGTAGAGTATATCGAATGTAGGGGTAGCGCGTGTGCGAATGAGTCTCAGAGATATTAGCAGAAATGCTACTCAGAAAATCCGAGGATAAATAAAAGAATATTTATTTTATTTATATTTATGAGGTCAAGAGTGTGTCAACAAGAGAAAAGACCAATGAAAGCTATATTCAGTTTGTTAACCACACCCACTGAGTAAAATGTTTGTTACCCGGGATTCCTGAGTCAATTGTGAGTCCTGTTCCACAATCTTGAAATGTCTAATTTTCTGCCATAGAAAGCCTTTACTTTATCCCTCCAGGTTGCCCCACCATGGTTTATAACAGGGTTCGTGCTACATTTTCATCATAAAATTCAAGGACTTTTCAAGCACAAACATTTTCTTTTCAAGGACTACGTTTTTTTGTGAAGCCCCCAGAGAAAATAGTTAATATTGGATTCAATGGCCGAATAAACATACAGCAAGCATAACACAGGAACCCCAAAGTTACAGTGTTACAAGTTACAAAGTCCGGGAAAAAATGCCTCGTGCAAGTAAACAGAACCTCTTCAAGAAATTTCATTCTTATTGATTCATTTTGATAGGAAAGTTAGAAATAACAAAGTTTTCATCAGATTCAAAGAGTATTCCAGGATTTTAGAGTTTTTTCCTATTTTCAAGGGCTTTTCCCGTGCACTTGAAAACGTGTTTTCAATTCCAGGGCTTTTCAAGGATTTGAAGGAGTAGCACGAACCCTGTTATAATTTCCTTCATTTGGAGTGGGGATGTTGTTACTGAAGTTGATACTGATGACATTAAAAAGGAAGGAAACAAGGATTTGAATTGTTTGTATGGCTTTTATGACAATGAAGCAATTGTGGACAGATATCCATGTCTACTCTTTAAAATCTGTACTGGAGTTACTCCATGAGAAGGTCACATAGAAGAAAACCAACTGTGTACACCAGGAATTGCTATGTAAGAAACCCCATTTTTTCAAATCAGTTGATAAAAGTCCCTGAAAATCATTATTTAGCTTCAAATCGCAGGCAAATATCGGTTACAATATTTTATTCCAAATGTGTTGTTCAGACAAGGAAATGTTCGTGAGAGTGGATGTAATGTCTGTTGGAAAAAGGTAATACATTGTGATAACAACAAACAAACATTCTACAATGAACCTGTTCTCTTTTTTAGAAATTCCAGGAAAGATTCTGTGGATGTGGAAAGGATGCTGCAGCATGAGATTCGACTGTTGAATAGCTCAGGTTATTGGTTTGTTAAAAGATAAACTCTCCGCAATGGCAGATATGAGACTGAGGAAACTGCAAGCATTTTATGTATTCCTGTTGAAGTGGCGAAAAGAAACAGAGAAAAGTAATGAGCACTTTATTTCATCAAAACTGTGGTTTGATCTGAATTCGATGTGTTTGGGTTTCCAGGCAATAATTGTTGTCAAGCTTTCCAAGTTTCCCCATGCGGTAATCAAGCCAGCAGTTGTCAATCAGGACTGCATTGAAAATCACTTTTGCCAAGTGCGTGCTTGTAATGGGCAGAATAACAATCTGACTTACTATAGACCATCTCACAAACTTTGGCGCCACGCCTCTTGCTCTCACCAGAGCGAGGCTTATTATGCAAAGTCACCAACATCGCGTGACTCCCAGTTGCCATCGTGATGAACTTTTCACCAAATATCCTACGCAGTATTACTGTTTTTAATAGTGTACTTTTTAATTACCTGTCCTGTGAATAATGTAAATAATGATGTAAATAATCTGTCAGAAGTTTTCTGCTATTAAGAAGTTGAGAGAATTTGATAAAAGCGAAAAAAAGTTTGAAGTTTGCCGAACCAAAACAATGTCACACAAGGGTAAGTCGACAAAATTAAATGTGCAAATGGCAACAACGAGTGATTGCTTTCAAAGTTTTTTATAAACTTTTGCTTGGTAGTGGTTATCTTGGTGTCAAACAAATGTAAACTAGTGTTTTTCTCTCTCATTTTATGCCTCTTATAGACAAAGAAAGTAAAGAAGATTTGCAGTTCAACGCACAGGATAGTTGCTGCCACGTACGATCTTCGAGTGGGCATCAGTGTGCTTATTTCAATTGTCATAACAGGTGTTACTTTCCTAATGGGAAAAGGTCACAATTCCATTTCTTCAAAGTGCCAACGTCTAACCCGGAGAAGATTCTTTGGTGCAATCACATGGGGGAAATGTGAAGGCAAAGATGGTTTTGTTGTAACAAAGAATACGAAAGTATGCCACGTTCATTTTCAGCAAGAGGATATAACTAAAGTGCCTGGAGGTACAGATGAACCATATCGCGAGATTGATCAGCTGTGGTAGGACTTGCAAGACAGAATAGAAGATTCACTATGGCATATGAGGTATTGTTTATGAATGGTTTCGCTCTTATTTATGTGACAGAAAACAGTTTTGTTTCAGATTGTTTCAACAGATTGTTTCAATCGCCAATATTAACTCAGACTATTGCAGTGTCATAAATATATTGTGTTTCCTGTTTAGATGATTAGACAACCTATGATGTCATCAATAGAATAGGCAATTAGCATCAATAAGAGTGTAATTAACATTCATTCAGTTGACATTAAACATCAGTCTTGGAAACCCCAAACAAATCTGCTGCCTGTTCTGCCCCACCAACGGGTTTTCAAGACATGCAGTACAGTATTAGTTGTGGGGTTCCTCAAGGATCGGTTCTTTGACCGCTTTTATTCTTGTTGTATATTAATGACTTCAGCAACTGCACTAATGCTTTTGAATTTCACCTCTTTTGCAGATGACACAAACATCTTTAGCAAAAACAAAAGTTTACTATCGCTAGAAGCAATACTTAATTATTATCTCAAAGCTGTTACTGATTGGCTAAATAGTAATTGTCTTGCACTTAATGTCAACAAAACTAGCTTCGTCATTTTCCATTCTACGCAAAAGAAAATATATTATGTTATCCTAAATATCAACGACAAAAGAATTGAAAATGTTTCATATATTAAGTATCTAGGCATATTTATTGATTCAAATCTAAGTTGGAAACAGCACATTCAATATATGTTGCCAAATTGCGAAGAGGTTGTGGCCTTCTTTATAACCTTCGACCCTTTGTCAATTCAAATATAGTTTTAAAATTTTATTGTTCATTAATATTTCCATTCTTGACATATGGGCTGATAATTTGGGGAAATACATACCCTACTTCTATTCGACCAACTGTAATTCTCCAGAAAAGAATCATTAGGACCATGAATTTATCTTCTTATGATTCTCATACCAGTCCAATTAAAAAAAATTAATATCAAATTACCTTGTAATAATAATATTATAATATTATTACAATAATTATTCACTAGGTACAAGCAGTTAATTAACAACACTGTGTGCTGCCTTCAATAACTTTGAGCATTTCCACGCCATTGAAATGTCCCATGAATTTGCTTCACAATGTGCTAAGTCTCTTGGAGCCTCTGGATTCATTCTGCCAATATAAATTCTTTCGATTTATCAGCTCAAAATGATCATGGCACAGCAAACGTTTTGACATGGCAACAAACTGACAAAAGAGTCTCAAAAGAAGTTTTCACTGTCAAACTACATATGACCTCTAATACATGTAATAGGTATTTTTCAATTGCACCACTGCAGTCAACAGCACAAAAAGATAATGTTAAATCTCAGAAGATAATGGGTTTGATTATGAGAGTACAAGGTGTGACAAAACTTTATGCAAAAGATAAGGAAACTAATCAATGGATATCGTACTCACCCAGCCTAGTCCCCAGGCTATCCCGTCTCTCGTTTCAAAACGTGACGTCACAGAGTGACTCCAACGGGAACGCCTAGCGAATAATGCCAAAGTTCAAGATGGCGGACGCTAACTTAGAGACAAACTCGAGACAAACGTGATGCTTTAGAAGACGCTGTTAACTTCACAGTTAAATGCTCCCGGATCTCACAAGACACCCTATATGTGAAATTAACTGAATTGAACTGAGTTCAAAACTCTAACGGTTGTGTTCGGTCTATTCGATTCTCCACTTCGAAGGTAAAATCTCTTAGTAATTAATGGCTATCTATAAGTTACCGCTAAAATTTCTGGTGAATTGAAATTGCTTTATTTACCGCACAGACTACTATCACTAGTTGAGTTAAATCCACATATATTTATGCACTTGAAATAAAACAAATCTCCGTCAGATTCTCTGTAATAAATGTAATGTATCTGATATTTATCAAGTTCCCTTTAGCCGCAACAGGGTTCGATTCAAATTTTATTGTAAACAAACTTCACTCAGTTAGTTTTATAATCACTGCTAAGACTGTGATTGTTTGAAAATGTAATAGATTTGAATAAAATGTACTTGTGCGTAGTATCTTGACTCTGAAATCCCCTTTACAGTCTATAATCTTCCTCTATGCTTTCTTAAAAACATATAAACTCGTAAAAATCCAATTTTTGGTCTATATTGGTGAATGTCGATACTCATTCCACCGAAATTGTTAGAAAAACTTTAAAAATTCAAGTTTTTAAGTCCGCTAAAGGTAAGGGACACAGTTGGTCAAATCAGGGACACTTTTGGTCAAATCAGGGACACTTTTGGCATTATTCGCTAGGCGTTCTCTCGCGCTTACGCGCTCGCCCCAGGTCTCGCTCGCGCTTCGCGCTCACAGAGGAACGCCTGGGTACTAGGCTGGTACTCACCTGTATTAGACATGAGATGCCAAAAGTATAGTACAGCAATCTTACAATTTCGTAGTAACAAGTGGCTTCCTAAGTACACAGAACTTTTCACACAAGACCTACATCTCAAGACATCTATGCTTGCTGGAATGGAGGATGAATACCCTGAATTCAAAGATTGATGATGACCACAAGACCTTTTCCCACTTGTAAAAGATCCGACCCTTGTCCGTCAAGCCCAACTTGTGGTCCTTGAACTTGTGCAAGATAAGAGATCCAGCAATATCCTGTATCTGCCTACTTGGCACTGTATGAGAATTTCAAACAACAATTGAAGAGAAAGCTTTCACAAAACACTTCTTACGAGGATTGAATTACGGTAGGAAAAGCTGTAAATATCATAATTTCTTTTTCCAAAACTACACAAAATACGCATTCAATAATTTAAACAGTTATTGTTTGCAAATTTGACTAACAATGTATTCTTTAAAGTACATAGTCATGGTGAACTCAAAACGTCTCTGATTGGCTAATACGCACTGGAAGTTAGCATGCAAGATCACCTGGTAGTTTTCTATTGTTAAATTAGTGCTTTTTAGTACTAAATAGTGCTATGTATTGCACACTCTTTGTGTTTGTATTCTATCAGCTACTGTTATGTTTCTGTACAACCCTATCTGATATAGTTCTACAAAAATAGCATTCATAAATTACTGGCTATTGATGTGCCTATGCGTATGAAACAAAGGTCAATGAAATATCGTTGTTTAGCAATTGCACAACCCTTATTTTCTGAAAATACTGTGAATACCCTTGCGACTAACAAACGGGCAGATTCAGATTTCTTTAATGCTGCACGTCCTTATACAGCTTATGAAAAATCTGAAACTGTAAAGATGATATCTACAAAATACTGTGGAAAAGCATTTGCGTTGAAAATGGTGTTGAAGATGTCCTTGGAGGGAGTGTGAATCCACTGCACCCCTAAATCTGCTCCTGGACAACTTTAAACTTTCGTTGGGTTTTTGTGATCAACTAAATCTATAGAGGGAGAGCAGCCTAGCCAAATCCAGAATCTATTTGAAATGTGTGAAAAAAGGTAGGCCATAGGGTGGAAGAGGTGTTGTATTCTGACAACTAGAACACAAAATATTGACAATTTTTCAAATATGAACAATTTTTCATATTTGACTCACTGAGTCATTAACTCATGACTCATTTGACTCATAAAACATGCTTTCTCAGGCCATAGGTAGGCCCTACTGTAGGCCATGGCCTACGCAATGGACTCGGGCCCAGGTTTTGTAGTCACCCGTTTTAGAAATGTACAAGTTTATGTCATTCAAATCTGTTGCTTTTCCAAACAACCACACTAGACCTAGGCTCATAGGTAGAACAGGAAATCAGTTGGCAGCAACAGTTTCTTCTTTTACTGTATACATATGTATAAAGATTATTTTCTTTTTCTCTCCAACAGAGAATTGACATGGGACAAACAGTCACTATAGTTCAATGGTTAACAGGCACTGGATTGTTGCAGGTAGGACACCAACTTTAAATTCCAGTAAAATTCGAATAAAATAAAAATATTGACATTGTCTTTAAAATTTTTCTAAAGTGTTGGACTTGCTTCGATGAAATTTTGGTCGGAGAAATGTAAGTACAGAAGTAAATGTCACCATAGTTTAAGCATGGTTTGCATTTGTATAATTATTGAGTGACAACTGATGAAAAGGGAGCTGGAAACCCCATATACGGAACTTAGTGAAGAAGCTAGGACATTGTATTAGTGTTTTTAATTCTATCCTGTCATCAGTCATACGTCACTACGGAGTAACATGAGAAGCACGCGCGCTTGCTTGTCTAGCCATTGTACGTTCGCTTTCATAGCCGTAACAAGTACTACAACGCGTTCCAAAGCCTTCAATTTCCTCATCGTTAACCTCTGGTTTTCGTGAGTATAGTCAATACCACTCGTAATTTGTACAATCTTAGTCTCTTTTCAGGTTTCTTTACCAAAACTTTTAAGGGAATTCGTCTTCTGACCTTAACATGGACAACCCGACAAGCCCAGTAGCCGTCGAGGACACCTCAGGCCAACCTGGCCCGTCGAATGGTCAAACTGACCACCTTAGGCAAACTGCCGAACAAAATAGCCAACCTGGCTTCTCTGGCGGTCAACCTGACCATCTTAGTGGGCACACTGCCGTACAATCTAACCAACCTGGCCCAGACTTGAGTGCCACACTCAGTCAAATGAACAGCTCAATGAGCGACATGGCTGAATTGTTACGCTAGTTCGTAGCAGAAGGACGTCCTCCACAGGCACAAGAGAGAAGACAGGCTGCTCTACCGGACACATCTGAGTCTGAGGACGAGCTGGCGGACGAACGGCCTCCTAAACGAAGTAGAGGCGACGACGAGCTCAGTATAACTACCTCAGACCAAGATATCAGAGAGCTAATTAACCCGCCAGAACCCTCTGAGCGCGGAAGCCCTATTGAACAAGAGGACGCATACATTAAAAGCCTGGAAGCCGAACTCAGTGTCGAAGAACCTGTCGGCCCTAAGGTGAATGACAGCCTTGCCAACATCGCTAATAAACGCTGGGGAATTACCCTTCCCGCGGAAAAACTTAAGCCTATGTTGGCAAAGCACGCCCAGCCTGAAAATTGTGAGGCGATCTGTATGGCGAAGGTCAACACCGAAATATGGGGCCAACTCAACAATTACCAACGGAAAGTTGATCGACGACTCTGGAACCTCCAACAAGTACTGCAAAAAGCCACTTTTGCACTGTTGAAGTCGTCTAACCCCTTAGTGGGTGACTCAAAAGAGGCCAGCAAAACGATGCTGGCTGATAATATTGACGCCATTGCTCTACTGGGCCACGCGGCGGGCGATGTGTCACGGCTACGCCGGGAACGCATAAAGCCGGCCCTCAAACCAGAGTTTGGCACACTCTGCAACGAAGACCACGATCCCACCCCATCTAAATGGTTATTTGGGGACGACTTGGCAAAACAAGTCAGGGACGCCAAAGACACCAACGCCATTGCCAAAAAGATTGGTGCCGCTTTTAGCTATGGCGGTTCGAACCAATCGGATAAAGCTGGTTATTCGCGCGATTACCATCGCCGCGACAAGGGCAAACGTCCCAAATACTCAGATAACCGGTACTACAATCAGAAAGATCATTTTTTAGGCAAAAGCCAGAAAAAAACTCATACCAAGGCAAAACCAGGGAAGAAGTAATTATAGCCTTGGAGGGCATAAAACAATCGGTAAGTGTTTTTCCATCGTTTGTCAGTGTTATCGAGAACTACCTTGTTGATAGATGTGCCCAGTTTAAGGCGGGCTGCATAACTTCAGCCATTAGCGAATGGCGCAATATAACATCTGACACTGAAATACTATCTACTGTAAGTGGTGTGTCTATTGAGTTTGATTCACTACCGCAATTTCATTTTATGCCTCATACCACCTTTTCCCCTGCCGAAATCGATGTTATCGACGGCGAAATATCAAAGTTGATTGGGAAAGGTATAATTGAAAAAACCGTCTTCAGTAAGGATGCGTTCATTTCCTCGATATTCACACGGCCTAAGAAAGATGGCACTCACCGCTTGATTTTAAACTTACGTGATGTAAATCAATATGTCAC